>JAQJVK010000012.1:26985698-27382706 GCA_035578135.1 Flexamia atlantica
TATATATATATATATATATATATATATATATATATATCTATACATGTGTCTTTAAGCACGATAACTCGCGTAAAAATGGTCCAATCTTAATGAAATTTGGCATAGATATGTAAAGTAGTAATTATTCGGACGAGTTCGTAAACCAGCCCGATCGGACTACCGGAAGGGGGGTAAAAGGGGGTAAACCCCCCAAATGGGTAAATGGGTTTTTTGAGTTTTTTACATATAAAAATAAAAATAATGTAATTTTTATCAGCACCATTGAATTCAGCTCAAAAATACCCCCGTTGCAGCAGTCCTGCATACTCAGCGAATTTCAAGTGCATAAATAAATAATTTAAATGAAGTCTCGTATCAAGTAGAATCAATATACATTCAAAAGAAAGCATGCAAAAATAATCTCCTAGTGGCTTTTAGGAGCAAAAGGCTATACAAAAATAATAGCCTATACTTGGCTCGAAAATGCAATGTTCAAAACTTCAAAACAGCTGGCTTTTCCAATTTAATCATATGGAGAAATGACCAGCTGTTTAAGTTTGAGTAAAAAATTTCATAAACATCATCAGTAAAAATCTGTATTCGATATAGTACATTAATTTTACATATTTAGTTATTTGGCCTTTAAATAAGCCATATGTCTGTACCCACCATATGGCTTTGAATGAAACATCAGCTCACATTCACATGTTTTAATGTAAACAAAGCAGACGTTTTAGATCCCAATGCTACTTAAATGGCAGTTATTTTATGTTATTTTTTGTTTTCTAGCAAACTTTAAGAAATTACAGTACTTTTCCTGAGTCCCTGACATTGAAACATTTAATTTGAGCCCTTTTCCCTCATACTGTGACTTGCCTAATGCCCACAATTGCTGTTCAAAAATAAATTATTCTCCATAAGATTAGTATGGAAAAATGCAAGTTAGCTGCCACAGAAATTTGAAAATGAGGTATCATAGGCTACAATCCAATATATTGAAACTATATGAAGCCACGTAACATGTTTTATCAAGATATGTTGAGCAATAAGAAAGCTATCCAATTTTATTTACCTGACCTCTCATAAGGTTAACATTGGGAAAGAGAGTACACAGATTTGCTGCCTCAGGAATTTGATGATTTGGGTATTTTAAACCATAATCAAGTAGATATTAATAGTATGAAGCCCCATGCCAGTTCTTATCAGGATATTTTGAGAAATGAGCAAACTACATACCTTTTTTATCACCCATAAGGTTAACATGGAGAATGAGTATGCAGGTGTGCTGCCATGAAAATGTAAAAATAGGGTATTTTAAGCCATAATCCAGTATATTTCAACTAAATGAAGTCACATATAAAGTTTTATCAAGATACGTTAGAAATAAGGAAGATATAGAATTTTTTTATTTCCCATAAGGATAACATGGGAAATGAGTATGCAGGTTTGCTGCCATAAAAATGAAAGTATCGGGGATTTTTAGACTTAAATGCATTAGATTTCATCTAAATGAAGCCACAAACCAAGTTTTATTGAGATATGTTGTGAAATAAGCTAGATGTAGAATTTTACTTATTTCCCATAAGATTAACATTGGGACAACGTACTGTGTTTACCACTTTCAATATCTCGGTAACCAATGGACATAGAGCAATGATTCAAAATACTAAATTGTTTGTTTTTTTCGAGCTGAATTCAATGGCGCCAAACAAAATTTGACTATTTATATTTTTCTATGTGAAAAACCCAAAAAACCCATTTTTGGGGGGTTTACCCCCCTTTACCCCCCCTTCCAGTGGTCCGATCGGGCTGGTTTCCGAACTCATCCGAATAATTACTACTTTACACACCTGTGCCAAATTTCATTCCGATCGGACCATTTTTGCGAGCGCTATCATGCTTACAGACACATAGATATATATATATATATAAATTCGAACGAATGGTGTTTTTTGCTTCTGGGGGCCCCAAAACGAAAAGTTATCATGGTCTCGGGCTTAGGTCTTACGATGAGACCTACGGTAATAGCTTCTTCCCTATAGGGGAAATTCGCTAAAAAACAAATGATTTAGTATTTTGAATCGCTGCTCTATGTCCATTAGTTACCGAGATATTGAAAATAGTAAACACAGTACGTTGTCCCAATGTTAACCTTATGGGAAATAAGTAAAATTCTATATCTCTCTTATTTCTCAACATATCTCGATAAAACTTTGTAAATGGCTTCTTCTAGTTCAGATCTACTAATTATTGAGATAAAACCATCCAGTTTTAATATACCCGTAGCAGCAAACCTGCATACTCATTCCCCATGTTATTCATATGGAGCTTACAAAAACATGTAAAATCTCGCTATGTTGGATTGAAATATGTTGTTTTGCACTTGAAATTCGCTGAGTATGCAGGTCTGCTGCAACGGGGGTATTATTTTATGTCTAATTTTGAAAATATTTAAAATTGAAGGTTAATGTGCACACGGTGTTCCTTAAGTGCATCACTTAACTTCATAATTTGGTTCTTTGGGTCAAAATAAAGAAAAAACTTCATGTTAACATAGGTTAATACTATCTCGCTTCGTTTTCCGTCTGTCGGTCTGTACGTTTTATTTACATAAAACAACGTAGCTTTGAAACGGCTTGAGATACTGGCTTGAATTTTTGTGTGGTACTGAGACTATTACCATCTACTTAAGTAGAAGGAGTCGAATTTCTACTTTGTACCGATCCAAAATTGTGGTCGTTTATATTTTTCAAAGCCTAACATCTCAGAAACCTTACATTTTACCAACAATTGTTAAAGTATAAAAAAGGTACAAAATTTAATTTTCTTTACAAAAATGTATAACTTTATATGGTTTATTGTATGAATAACGGAAAAAAATTAATATTTTATTTTGTTCGTAAACGAAAATATGGCAAAAACACGTTAATTTTACTGTATTAATTTGTGAAAATGAAAATTCAACCGTTATTCATCATAGAAACCCTGTAAATATGTATATTTCCAAAAAGACTATTACATTTCAAACAAAATATACCATTACATTCGTACATCTCAGGCTCGGCGTTAAGGATATGTTTCAAATAAAAACTTAATTTTTATTTCCATTACGAAATATTAAGCTTGATATCAAAGAAACACTTTTATCCCTGTTACAATGCATAGAAAACTAGATTCACAATTTCACTTGATCATCTCAATTACTACATCAATAAAACTCTATTTTTAAAACTTTGAAAACAAATCATTTTAATCGGTACACTGGCCCTCACATTTACACAGCAAAGTGAGGGTCACAAAGACATTCTGACCTAGATGTTTTTTATGATACTTTTACAAAATTTAAAACTTGTTTATGTATTTTAATCGAAAACTAAACAAAATAATTATTTATTGTCTTTTAATACGTTAAAAGTAAAAGCATTCATTCTTAACCTTATTTAATAATTCATTGTAACTGACTTTTGTTTTTAGAAATATTTAAGTATATTTATCTTTACTGAATATTTATTGGATATTTTTGTCATAGTTAGCAGAAAAAGCAAGAAATGGACATAAAAATTAACACAGTTGTTGTATGTAATTTACACATTGATAACGTTGCATGTTTTTCTATATTTGTTGAATGTAAATTTATATTGATGCTATAGTGTAATTGGCTAAGGCTGTATTATAGCATTGTAAAAATTGTATAAATAAATAAATAAAGTGTATTTTAGTCCCGATTTGGTACATCGACAGTGAGTGCACATTTGCTTGCAGTTGCATGCAATTAGTTCTTGTAATCAGGTCATCGTGATTTCATTGTTAGAGGACCAAAGAGGTTTGTAACCATCTCCAACTTCCCAACCCCATTTACAATGATCCAGAGGCTGGAAGTTTCTCTTCAGGCAGTTCATCCAGACAAAACACTGCAAAGAAGCTCTTTTAGTGTGCTGAAGTAGAGCGTTACTTGTTGTAGGAATATTCTCAATCGGTCTGTTGTGTTTCGTAAACACGATTCGCCTGGCTTCATTCACTTACTCTGACGAACTTGACGTCTGATACATTATGTTGACAAATCTTTGTATGAGTAGAAATTCTTGTAGAGTGTCATCTTCTGAAATGATGGTTGGTGCATTGGTATAGTGTGAAAATGCCTCATCTACATCTCTAAATGTCATCCATGCTTTCAATAACTTGGATTTGCCTATTCCGGCAAAACTAGACACAGTGTCAGCACCTGTGAAGGCAAGAAAAAACGGCAGCAAATCACATACATTCTCTGGAATCTCCCTCTGAAGCTCATGGATAGGAATGAATTGAAGACTTTTTCCAGTCCCGTACTCAATCCATAATTCCTCTAACTTTGTTAATCTAGAGAATGCATAAATATCAATCACCACAACATCGCTACCAACAGTTTTTATTGAGACGTTTGAGTGTGTTGAAAGCTCGGAAGCATGCCAAGTGTGCAGAAGAAACGGCCGTCTGCTTCTTCATGTGACACGGTAGAGATGTGTTCGACATTACTTCCATCTGAGCTAATTACATTCTCTTTCAATGTTGTGAATATCTGTTTTCCTGCAGGTTATCTCCTTTTCGTAATGTTATCAGCCAAAAAAAAAAATACAGGTCTTCTTTATTTCTGTCGTTGGCTAAAAAACTGCTAAAGGACTTGGGAACTATTACATTTGCCTTTGCATTTATTCTTGGACCACTGCCTCTCAACTCTCTTGCTTCACTTTTCAAACTTCCCTCGATGTACTGGTCAAATACCAAATCAACTCTATTAACGAATTTCAGTCTCAAACATTTTCAAAGTATTGCTGGAATGTTGAAACTGATTTTGGTATTAACACATGCACCAATGCAGCAACATCTATAATAAGGGACGAAACGGTCGGTTGATCACTGGTGTTTCCCTCAAGTTCTCTGGCCGGATTGATGATGCAGGACACTATATTTTATTTTAACCACTTGACAGAGTATTACACATTTTACAAAATTATATCCAAGAAAAATATGCAAAACTCTTCTTGTTTTATGTTTCAACTCAATCTTACACAAAAAGCATTATATATTTTTGTGTGTTATCACAGGGATAAAAGTGTTTCTTTAATATCGAGTTTAATATTGTGTAATGGAAATAAAAATTAAGTTTTTATTTGAAACATCTCCTTAACGCCGAAGCCTGAGATATACCAATGTAATGGTATATTTTGTTTGAAATTTAATTGTCTTTCAATCAATCAATCAATCAATCAAAAATCTTTATTTATACACGTTGTACACCTGTACAATAAATAGTGTCAGTTACTAGCCTAACTAAAAAATAAACAAAATATTGTCATTAATACAGTATTCATAAATTATACAATTTTACCTAAGAAATAAGGCAATCTATTAAATTATTACTAGAGCTTAAATATAATATTCCTCCATTGTATATGGCGATTTTTCTATTAAATATTTCTTTAAATTCCGCTTAAACAGTTTAGTATTTATTTAGTTTTTTATAGCTTCTGGCAATTTTCTCATAAACAATGAACCAGCATATGTTGGTTTTTTCTTAAAAAATTCAAGATTGTGGGTTGAGGTTACGATATCTCTTTTATGCCTGGTATTATAATTATGAGAATTCAAAGGCTCTAATCCTATTGCTTCTCTTGCTAAACATATTGCTTCATAGATGTACATACCATATACTGTTAAAATGTTTAACTCTTTAAATCGTAGTTTTACTGATTCTTCAACTTTTAATTGTAACATAATTCTAATTGCTCTTTTTTGTACTATTAAAATTTTGTTTAAATTTTGCTTAGATGTCGCACCATATAATGAAATACCAAAACAAATGTGAGAATGAAAATGAGCAAAGTATATCTTTTTTAAAGAATCCTAACCTTGACATCCTCTTCAATGCGTAAAGTCCGGAATTGAGTAGTTTCAACAATTTTTCGACATGAAGGTTCCAATTTAAATGTTCATCAACAGTGAGTCCTAAAAATTTTGTATAAGAAATTTGTTCTAATGAATTTGAATCAATTATTAAATTAGGTTGAAATTTATTTTTATTTTGCCTTGTTGAGAATGTCATAAAATTCGTCTTTGATGAATTTAGAATAAGATTGTTTTTTTGCAAGAATTGATTTATGTTATCTAGTTCCATAAATGCGTTAACTTCTAACTCGTCAAAATTTCTACCTGACACTTTTAAATTTGAGTCGTCTGCATACAAACATAACTTACTGTTTTCTGGGTTAATAATTATTTTGGGCATATCTTTGATATAACATAAAAACAAAATTGGGCCTAATATTGAGCCTTGTGGCACTCCCCACTTTATAATACTTGTAGAAGAATTCATTGTACTTAATTTATTATTATTTAAATATTTTACTTGAACAAATTGATTGCGATTTTCTAAATAGGACTGAAACCATTTTAAATATATTCCCCTGATTCCAAAACTTTCTAATTTTTTTAACAAAATAGAATGGCATACACTGTCAAAAGCTTTCGAGAGATCCATATATATACCTAAAATGCTCTCTCTGTTGTCGATTGAGTCTATTACGGATTCAATAAAATCTAAAGCGGCTGTTATTACAGAACGACTCTTTCTGAAACCATGTTGAGCATTATCAAATAAATTATTTTTCTCAAGAAAGTCTACCAACCTTGAGTGCATTGCTCTCTCAAATTATTTTGATATAGATGGCAATAACGAAACTGGTCTATTGGAGATTTCTGTAACCTCACCTTTCTTACATAAAGGAATAACTTTGGCTACTTTTAATTGGCAAGGAAATAAGCCAAGGAGGAATTCACTAAATGTGTCAGTGGCTTTACTAAAGGGTTTCCAACAAATTTCAAAACTTTAACAGGAAATTCATCATAGCCACTAGACAATTTATTTTTAAGTGAAGTGATTATATTTTTAATTTCATTTTCATTTACTGGGGTACATCGAAAAAGCCTAGTTCCAAAAAAATTACTTTCATCCGGGCATTCAAAATTTACATCGGAACTTGGAAGTTGTATACTACTTAAACTATCTACAATATTTACAAAGTAATTATTAAAAAGAGTGGCAACTTGATTTGGGTCAGTCATCAGTTTATCCCCTATAAGCAACTCGATATTACTGACATTTTTATTTTTGTTTTTATTTGAAACCTCGCTATTGATTATGTCCCATGTTGTTTTATTAACATTTGTCAAATTGTTAATCTTTGTGTCAAAGAATTTTTTTTTAGTCTCGACAATTTTTTTATTAAGTAGCTTTTTTCTTATTTTTAGCTCAGAAAGCATATTTTTATCTTTAGTTTTTCTAGCAATTTTGCTCATTGTAATAATTTTCTCTCTTTCATCTTTAATCTCAACATTTATCCACGACTTTTGTGAGTTGGTACTTTTTACAGTTTTTTTTTCAAAACACAGGTCAAAGTAGTACATTAATAAATTGTGAAAAACACTGTATTTTTGCTCCACTGAAGCCAAATATACGTCATTCCAACTTTCTTTTTCTAACAAATTATAAAATAAAGTTAAGTTTTCCTCAGAAAAGTAAATGCATTTTTTTGTAATACTCGTACTTTTTAGTAATTCATCACAAAAATAAAAATCCAAAACTTGACCATCGTGATCTGATAAAGCTGTTATCAAACCAGTTATTTTTAGATAAATAGGTGAAATATTAGTAAAAAAATTATCAATTGCTGTTTCCGATTCTTCTGTTAACCTTGTAGGAAAATCTACTAAAAATTTCATACCATGGGAGTTTAACAAATTTTTGAAGTCCTTAGTTTTTTTGTCATTGTTTAAAACATTTATGTTTATATCTCCCGCAATAATTATTTTTTTATTTTTTTCCAATAAATATTCAATAAGAATCCCTAATCTATTTAAAAATTCATTAATATTGCCACTAGGTGATCTATAAACTCCTACTACAAGCATTTCCTCCCTATTAAAAATGTATTTAGAACAACTAAAATCAAATATTTTTTCTTCTCTTAATGGTTTAAGCTTACAATAATCCACCTGCCTCCATTTTAAACCAAGCCTTGATAGTATAAGAACACCCCCGTTGTTAAATTCCTCTCGTGAATAACTTGAGTTTAGTTCATAGCCATTTAGATTAAATCTGCTGAGTTCATCAAGTGACATATTATGTTCTGAAAGGACAATTATGTCAGGATCTATCTCATCTAATACTATTTCTAAACTCTCTACTCTTGTAGCCAAATTTTGAATATTTTGATGAAATATTTTGATACTGCAAATGTTTGCTGATTTCGAATTTTGTTTATCTTTTTTACCCTTTTTATTTATGTTTATGTTGCAATTTACGTCCCCAGAAAGAAATTCCCTGCTATTGAGTTTAAAGGAGAGGCTGGTGCATTTTCAAAATCCCTAAGACTAAAACTAGAATTATGTACATTTGAAACACTTGTTTCTCCACAGTTATATTTGCTAGAAACAACAGTAACAGGTGAAGTATTGTGTTCACTTTCACTTAAGAAGTGTGTTTGGTCGTTTGTCTGTCGTAGGGTACTCTGCTTTTCACTATCACTGACACTGGTAAATTCATCTGCTATTTGTGATGACAGCACTTGTGACGGCAGCATTTGTGACAGCAGCTCTTGTGATGGTAGCATGGTTGGATCTTCTCCATTTGTTTTTGTGTTGGTTTGTGGGACCTCAACACTACTAAGAGCTGATGTGTTTTGTAGATGTTGGTTCGCAATCATGTGACGCAACCATTTTACAAAATGATAATGAGACATCCCGTTCCACAACGGTCTTCGGGAGTTCTGGTTGTAACTTATTATTTCCACCAGTGCTCCTGTTTCTTCTTGAAAATGTGTCAGGTTTTTGTTGAAGTGACTTGGTGAAATTAAGTCCCTCACACAACCCATAGCAGAGCATACCAGTTTTTTAAAGCCTTTTCTTTTAAAATTATTGGTGAATTCTCTGAAAGCTGTGTCGTAATCTAAAAGTGTAGGTTTTTTGTTGAACTCAAGCTTTGTTATGAGGCTGTATACACCAGCTCCTCTATCAGTTTTTTGGTAGGCTAAGTGTCTGCTGATACACTGTTTTGGAGTTGGTCTCCCAAATATCCTTTTAAATGTAACAGCCACACCAGCAGTCATGTTTCTTGGACTATCAAGATCTGCTGATATAGTATGAGCAAAGGCAGTGTCCTCCATGTATTGGTATTCCTGAATCTTATCCCTCATGTCTATTTCTATGACTGTAATTGGATCTTGTTTTTTACCATTACATGCAGGGCTAGGTGTGTCTGTAGAGGAGGTATCTGCAATGTTATAAATGTGTTCATCCACATTTAACTTTTGTTGAAAATTTTTAAGTGGTGGAAAATCTTTCAGAGATTGCATGTTTAAAAAATTACAACTTTCATCGCTAACTTTTGATATTATAGTTCTAATTGTTTCTAACTTATCTGTTTTTGGAGTGGCCCAGCCATGGAAAGAGCGGCCACTAGATCGGTCGCTCCCAGACAGTTGTTTTGGCCTGATAAGATCAGTGGCTGGTGTATGTAGGCGAGAGTCATTGGCATGTAAAGTTGATGATACTGTAGCTGTCTTTTTGTGCTTTACAAACTCACCTTGAAGATTTCGGCACTGCTCTAATTTGATTGAAGCATGAAGTGAAACGGCAGTACATAAAAGTTCCTTTCCTCGGCTGTTCATATGCACCCCGTGATTAGTGAAATGTTCTCGAGTCAGAAGATTGTTTATAGTTACAAAAGATACCTCATTGTTGTTTTTCACAATATTATAAATTTGCTGATTTAATTTGAAAACTTGGTTATTCACACTGGGTTTATCATGCCTGTATGGGATCGTTGTAAGGATTATGTTTGTTTGGCTCACCTTAGGTAATAAACTTTTCAAAAGTTCCTCTACATTTTCTTCCTTTCTGTCTACGCTATTACTTCCGCCAACAATGATTACTGCGTCTTCTTTGGAATAGTTGAATTTTGAAACACAATGTTCAACTTGTTCGTACACATAGGAGAGAGGAGCATTTGGATAAACATTTGCACTAACACAAGCTTCTTTATGGTGAAAATTTTTTTCTAAATAATGTACACAGCTCTGAGCATGGCTGTCTCCAAACATGGTGATCCTAGGTTTAGCATTAGATCTATGATTATCTGTAGCAGTGACTTTCTTTGTATGGATGGGAGCCGCATTATACTTGCTGGAATTAATTTTGTTCATAGGTTTATTAGCTAAGACATCCATATTATGATTCTCAATGTAGTCCATCAAGGGTGAGAAAGCATTCTGGCAATGTATAGGTTCGCTTAGGTCTTTATGTTGCTTAGGAGAGGGGCCATTTGTAATCTTCCATTCTGTGGGTATCGTTGTACTTTGTGGTGGTTTGGAACTGGTTTCATGTCCCTTGCTCATGTGGATATCACTGATAGTTTTAGGCAATATATCACTAACACCCAGCAGTGAATAAACTGTTTGGCCACTTATCAGGGAAATATTATTTAAAAGATATGCTAGAGAAGATCGTTTCTTAATGAGATCGACATCTGTAATGTTCAATTCCTTAAACATTGTTAAATCAATGCACTTGTTTGCCAACAATTGCAAGACTAATAACTCAATTGCAATTATCATTAGGATTCCACAATCATAGGAATTACTCTAAGTTGGGCCATTGATTACACTCACGACTGGTTCATCACAGGATTGTGTTGTATAGTGCAGGAGTCTCTTGGCGACTGTCACTGCATTATCGGGATTCCTATTTTTCAGAGAGTCATAGTGGTAAAATATTTTAGACGATTTGTCAAACACAAGAGTGCTCCAGTGAGAACCACCACTTTTTGTTAATGTTTTGCAATTATTTACTGGCATTATTATTAAGTCTTTATCTTGTAGTTGAATCTGGTCGAGAAACTGTTTATGGTCCTCAACATTCTGGACTGCATGAACGATTAGTGGGTTCATGATTAAAACAGATTTGTTTTCCAGTAGCTTGCTATTTATAAGCTCGATATGTTGAGTTACAGTTTCATCAGTAAGCCAATTATTTCCAAGAAGTTCATCAGTTAGGATAATATTTTTATTTTTAATATCAGTTTGAACTTCATTTTCACTCGTATGAAAGGGTTCTGTTTGTGTTGTGGCCTGTATTGAACATTGTTTATTTAATGACATACCTTTACCACATTTTCCCTCAGAAGTGTGATCTGCAGTTTTTTTCAAGGGTGTTTTTTTCAATGCAGCTTGCCTTCTGGTCATAACTGTGTTTGCTGTATTAAAAATATTAGGGCTACCTTTATTTCCTACATTTGACATTTTCTGCATTGAAACAGAAAAAATAGGGAATTTGTAATACAAAATTAATGTTATTGAAGCAATGTTTTTTCTTTTAGGAAACATACATATTTACAGGATTTCTATGATGAATAACAGTTGAATTTTCATTTTCACAAATTAATACAGTAAAATTAACGTGTTTTTGCCATATTTTCGTGTACGAACAAAATAAAATATTAATTTTTTTCCGTTATTCATACAATAAACCATATAAAGTTATACATTTTCGTAAAGAAAATTAAATTTTGTACTTTTTTTATACTTTAACAATTGTTGGTAAAATGTAAGGTTTCTGAGATGTTAGGCTTTGAAAAATATAAATGACCACAATTTTGGATCGGTACAAAGTAGAAATTCTACTCCTTGTACTTAAATAGATGGTAATAGTCTCAGAACCCACACAAAAATTCAAGCCAGTATCTCAAGCCGTTTCAAAGCTACGTTGTTTTATGTAAATAAAACGTACAGACCGACAGACGGAAAACGTAGCGAGATACTATTAACCTATGTTAACATGAAGTTTTTTCTTTATTTTGACCCAAAGAACCAAATTATGAAGTTAAGTGATGCACTTAAGGAACACCGTGTGCACATTAACCTTCAATTTAAAATATTTTTAAAATTAGACATAAAATAAAACAAGCCGAAATACCTCTGAAACGGCTAGCTCAGGGTAAACTAATGAAATGACTTATTTTATTTAAAATTTAATTACCTTTCCAAAAATATCTATATTTATGGGGATTTTATGGGTAATAACGGGGAAATATGTGATTCTTTGAAATTTGTTATGGCGTAGTGAAAATTAAAACAAGAATTTGAGTCGAAATATCTTGGAAACGGCTAACCTGAGATAAACTAATGTTATGGCGTATTTTGTTAAGATTTATATTGCCTTTCAGAAAATATATACATTTATGAGTTTTTTTGGGTATTTAAGGAGAATTAAGCGTTTCTTTGACATATCAAGTGTTGAAAATTGATGAAAATAAAGTTTGAGTCGCTTTATCTCGTAAACGGCTAGTCTGATGTAATTTAATGACACGACACTTTTTGTTCAAAATTTAATTATCTTTCTGAAAATATAAACATTTATGGGGTTTATACACTTGATAATGGAGATATATGCGTTTAAACAGACCCAAATAATTTTTCATGGCGGCCATTTTGATGACGTCATAACAGGGAGTTCCTGACCTATGATCGAGTGTCTCCCGGTGATTTCTTGATTCTTATTACACCAAAAATTTCAAAGTGGTATCAAAAAGTGAAATATTTTGCTAATCTTGGGAACTAATTCCACGGACTAAATGGCTCTCCTACACAGTAGAATAATCACCGCCACAGAGAATGGACACACAGTGACAATCACGGCAAAAAGGGGTTGCCCACAAGGGGGAGTCCTCTCACCCCTTCTGTGGGCACTTGTGGTAGATGACCTATTGGAAGAAGCCACACAAAGAGACATAAGTCTTCAGGCATTTGCGGATGACTTGGTGCTCACTGTCAGAGGGAAATACAAAGGAACCATTGAGGACCTTACCCAAGAGGCAGTGCGCCTTTGATGCCTGGTGCACAAGGGAGGGTCTGACCATAAACCCGAGCAAAACAGAGATGGTGGCCTTCACTAGGAAAAGGAGAATAAGAATCTCCCCTCCATGGATAAGAGGAGTGCAGGTCAAACTGACAAAGGAGACCAAGTATTTAGGTGTATACCTGGAACAAAAACCTTGACTACATACTTACCAAAGGAGCGGGCGCTTTTGGGGTCTGCAGAAGAACCTTTGGGAAAAGATGGGGTCTGAACCTCCGCTTAATCTGGTGGACCTACGAGGCCATAGTTAAGCCAATGGTGGAATATGCTTCCCTGATATGGTGGCCAAAAGTCCAGCAGTCAAAAGCAGCTATAAAACTGCAACAACTGCAAAGACTGGCTTGCACAGGGGCATGTGGCATCACAAAGTCATGTCCAACTGTGGTGCTAGAGGCAATCCTGAATACACAAGCAGTTGCTGCCCTGAAAATGACAAGCAAAGGTGAAATTATACCTTCAAGTCAATGGGGACACATGTCGATTCTGAAGGAGTTCCCTAGTCTGGACATGGAACAAACTGTTCCCGATTCAATGGTCAAAAGTCTTGACTTTGAAAAACCTTACCAAGTAGCCATCGGAGACGGAGGAAGCTGGCTACAGATAAAATCCGATATGGGGAATTCAACCCTAGTGTTCTATACTGATGGTTCACGGAAAGAAGGAAGGTCTGGCCTGGGAGTGTACGGGAATAGATCCCACGTCTCAAAGGCATTGGGACAGACTCCTACAGTCTTTCAGGCAGAGGTCCTGACAATTGAACATTGCGCAAGAGCACAGCTTGAAAAGAGGATAAGAAGAGGAAAATTCCTCATCCTCTCCGATAGTCAAGCAGCTCTCAAAGCAATAGAATCATACAAGGAAGATTCAAGAGTAGTGCAGAGCTGCAAAGAGGCACTGAAAGTACTAGGTCTGCACAATCGTGTTCAACTATCTTGGATTCCGGGACACTCAGGGCATGAGGGCAACGAAAAGGCTGATGACCTGGCGAGGAAAGGGCCTGAATCCCATCTCGTCGGGCCTAAGCCTTACTGCGGGGTCCCCATGAGCAAAGGCAAGGCCAAGATCCTTGCCTGGGCGGAAGATCAAAAAGCGGAAGCTTGGAGGAACAGCCCAGGGCTTCGACAGTCGAAGCTATTAATGAATCCATTCAGGAAGGTATGGAGTGGCATACTGAGCCTCCAAAAGAAGGAGATAAGCCTGCTGATAGGGTTACTCATGGTCACGGCCCGTTGAGGAACCTGAGCACAATAGGGCTTAGCTAAACAGACCAAACGCAGGTTTTGCGTCACACATGTGGAATCTGCAGTGCACATATGGCTGGATTGCCCAGCTCTAGCCCAAAAGAGGTTGAAATTCCTGGGGAAGGCAATCCTGGTGTCTGACGAAATAAAGGAAATGGGCGTCAACCAGCTAGTAGGCTATGCGAAAAGCCTAAAGCTGGGGGAATGAATAGTGGGTGCTACAAAAGACCTTTTAGGTCGAAGCAGCAAAGGGCACCTATACCCTAGCCCTCTCAAAAAAAAGCCTGTTACTGATAAAAACCTGTTAAAACTAAATTTATGTCGATTGAAAAAATACTAAAACTAAAAATCACCAATATTTAATAAATTTTACGAAATTATTTGTTTATTTATTGCTGTAACAGTTATTATATTACAAAAATAAATTTTATTCAAAACTAATAGCCTATTACTGTTTTTTAAAACAATCACAATGTTATTGAATACACCTATTTTAGAATTAATCACAACAATTATTTTTATTTTGTAAAATATAATAATATTTGTATAATATTAAATATTTATAATACTGTAAATAATATGCAGAATGTGATAGTTTAAAAATTTCCCGGCGACCATCCTGAATTACCTAGAAATTGAATTACATGAGATAACACTCACATTAGTTAGGGAAATTAATTTCCCTCATTTATTTTGACAACGGAAGCGATGAAAGAAAGTCCAAATAATTATATCGGTGTAGGCCTTGAGTGTAGAATGAGTAAGGCAAAGATGTATTAGTATTAGTCAGAATCACAAATTAGTTACTTTGGAAATCAGTTACTTTTACATATCTAATTCGAAAAACCTGATACTAATTATGCCATCCCCAGCTCGGGCCCTACCTCCTTGAGCCGGCCGGCGGGCGCGGGGTCCGGGGGGAGGAACATGAGCTGGTTCTCGATGTGGTCATTGCCGCGGCCCTCGCCGGGCCAGAGCTGCGCCATGCGGCGGCCGCTGGGGCCCTGGGGCGCCGGCTCCGGCAGCCGCTGGCCCTGCCGCATATACCACGGCAGCGGCCACGTGCCGCCCGTCGGCGGCGGCGTCGGCTCCCCCTCCCTGCCCTCCGCCAATGTCGTCATCTGCGGGCAGGAGAAGAAGGTTGGTATTCGATTTATAAACCATATTACATTACATTACACTACATTACATTACATTACAGATGAGTATGAATGACAGATGAGTGTAAGGTGATTGTGGCGCGATCTTGTAGTCTTGTGTTACAGTAGAACCTCGCTAATCCGGCATCCGATAGTCCGGCACCTTCAATAATCCAGTACCGGGCTAAGGAGGGAATTTTCGTTGCTAAGGAGGGAAATTCCCGCGTTTGGCTGCGTCCGTGCGTGGTTGACCCCTAAAATGAACCGTGTTGACTCAGTAGTTGACCTGGGTTTTCATGGCAATGATGATTTGCGGCGACTTTTGTCAACGTGAGACCCGTTTTCATTGGTCAAGTAACGCGACCAATGAAAACCGGCCTCGCGTATGATGGTAAATCACCGTGTATCATACGTCGTTGCTAGGAAAACCCAGCTTTACTTATGACTATCTGTTTTTACACATATTTCTGCTATTTTTAGACGACCCTCCGGCATTTTCGATAATCCGGCACTACCAAAGTCCCGAACGTGCCGGATTAGCGAGGTTCTACTGTCCTGACTAAGGCCGACATGTTCCTTAGACAGTAGAACTGTTAATAATAGTCCAACAGCCAATTAAGGGACCTACATTTTAACATGGGATCTGAACCACAATTTCCCCGGTTAACAATTCTATGAACTGGTCTAATTATGAGGACAGCCCTATGAACGTAGTATTCAATAGTGCGGACGTTAATCCCCACTAAAGAACACCGCGTCCACAAGCTATCGTACATAACTATCCACAATTCGTGTCCTCCAAGTAGCTGGATTACAGGACTCGCCACAGTCCCAGTCTACAATATCATACCAGACCAGAATAATTATTGTAAATTTGCTTAGATTATTGTACTCTCCTAAAAAATATGTAAATTTTGTGAAATGTTACCAAATTAGTGTACAGATCGCGTATTATATCTCCGGCTATGGCTGAGCCAGCTGGTTGTAAGGTGCAGGGGGAGAGGGGGTAATTTCTGAAAAACTTTTCTAAAACACTACTGCTTGTCAAATGTTGTGTTTACCAATATCATGGAAAAATATCACGTGACATGGTTAGTAGCGTAGTAGCCATAGCCGGAGATGTATTGCGCGATGTATGAAGGCATTCAAGAAACCCCTATAATTCTGTCATGAAACCATTTTAAATACTAAAACATTATTTTTTGTTCTTAGAAAAAGAGAAAATAAAGTAAAATTTGGATTCATTAACTATCACACCATACATATAAAATTAGGATCGTACCACATACAAAATTATTTTTAAAATACGATGATGGTTATCATTCGTATAGGAACACTGAGGAGGGTTAGTAGTGTGCGATATATCGTTTTAACTCAAATTCTTATGGAATAGATCTCGTGCAGATGCGTAAGTTCGTTGTCGACGTTTCGGAGACATTGCAGTTCTCCTTCAGGGCGAAGCTCACCGCACATACAGATTATTTGGCTGTAAAAATTCCTTTACAAAAAATTTATGTTGTGCGTGACTAGCGTTTTTGCACTGAAGAAGTGCAACGCCGCCGAAACGTCAGCAACTAACTTCCATATCTGCATTCTGCATGCGGTCTATAACCCAGAAGAATTTAAGTTAACGTCTTAGGAAGACGACCATGTAACCTACATTCTTCAATAATACATACTAGCAGCCCGCGTCACTTCGTGACTTATAAAAACGACTTGGTAAAATAGGTTGTAGTTTCATGTTATGTATGGAGTTTTTCAGCCTAAAATATCTTTCAGTGATGAACTGTGTGAATTGTTGTGATTTACTTTAGTTTCCTACTAATTTTTTATGTCATAGCACCGGAATAAAGTTGCAAGTAGGGTGGGTCGGGGTAATTTGGGTATATTTTCAACGTATTTTTTTAATCATAATTTTTTGGTTACTTTCCATGTTTAATTTATTATTTTTTTTTATCCATTCGTTCGTTAAGACTTTCCTCTATTATTTGATACTACTAAATCAAATATCCTATTACTTTAAATGAGCAATGAATATATATAAATCCTATCTCGAAAACGGCTCTAACGACTTTGATAAAATTTTGCAGGTAGGTGTAGTTTTTATTTTTAAGTTCACCTACGTGGTTGCATTTGCTGTAGAAACGCAAATTTTTAGAAAAATTAAATTTAAAATTGATAATTTTTAACATGGGATCATATGAGTTGCCAATAACAACAAAAAAATAAAGAAAAGAATCATCAGCTGTTCATGACAAAGCCACTTAAAACTTTTATAGCACGTTCCCAGTTCAGTAGAATAGAACAGGGATAATACAATTGAGTACAGATTGCTCATGGAGTCTTATCCCCATCTAAAAATCCCAGACAGGTAAACAGCTGTGTTTTAGGTTAATTATAAATAATTAATATCAAAGCAACAACGAGTATTTGTTTACATAAAGGTGATTTTATGATGTAGATTTACTAAATTCAAATCATCAGTTTAATGTTTCTTAAAGTTCGCAAATACAATTTAGGAAATAAAGATAAGCAAATTCTCAAAGATCTACAAAGAACAAGTTTATTTCATTAAGACAAGGTTCAAGGTAAACAGGTTCAGGGGGGTTTCTGACAAGGTTTTTATCAGAAAAAATTGTGATATAATTCAACTCAATCCACCTCAAACTTCAGTTTGTACTTCAAAATTTAGATGCTCAGAAAATTTATAATCATTTATGAAATTTATTATTACTAGAGGCTTGAAGGGGCTAATAGCCCCTAAGCATAATCCTTCTTTACTATAGTATAAAATACCTTCTTAGAAAATAGGCTTTTGGGTCCACAAAATTATGATTATTTCTAGCATTTGGTTTTAACTAAACAAAGAAGACCTTTTTATATCCTAATGGTTGTAATATATATAAACTGTTATTATGATATCAATATTCAGATGGCTGTAACAGCAATTACTATAATAGATTACATATGTTATGTTTCTGTTTTGAAATGATTCTGTTTTGTAAAAGGACTTATAGTTTTCTGAATAAAGAATGTATCCATTTATTGAGTAGATTTATACCTTCCTGCGATATTACACTGGCGCAGAAAGTAAATCCGGACCAGGGTAGTACGCTATAATTATAATTTTGTTTGTTTGTGCGGTTATAGACGAAATGGCAAGCATTGGCCGATTGAACGAGTTCGATCCGAACAAGGAGGACGTGGGTGCGTATTTGATGAGATTAAAACATTTCTTTAAAGCAAATTCTATCTCAGATGAAAATCGGGTATCCGTATTAATTACAGTTATTGGACCGAAAGTTCTTGCAATTTTATCTGATCTTGTTGCCCCAGTTGAAGTTGATAGTAGGACTTATGATGAATTAGTAAACATTTTGATGTCGCATTTTTCTCCAAAAAAGTTGGTCGTAGCTGAGCGTTACGTGTTTTATTCACGCTGCCAAAAGCCAAGTGAGAGTATTGCTGATTTTTCCGTTGCTATTAAACATTTGGCAGGCTCTTGTAATTTTGGTGGGTTTTTGAAAGAGGCATTGCGTGACAAGTTGATATGCGGGATTCAAAATGAGGGTATTAGGCAAAAATTACTTTCAGAGGAAAAAGGCTGGGCAGAAACATACAGCATGGCGATTAGGCTTGAACAGGCGGAACAGAAGTCTTCTATTTTTACACATCAAGGAGAAATTGCAAAAATTAATGTCCAGAATAACAGGGAATTTAATGGTAATAATCTTTCCAAATCATGTAATATTTCAAGAAAGAATCAAGATTCTCTTGGGCAACTTTGTTGGCGATGTGGGTTGTCAGACCATGACCCTAGTAATTGTTTTTACGTTAATTTTAAATGTCACGGTTGTAAGAAAACTGGACACTTGCTCAAGATGTGTCGATCTAAGGGACATAAGGGGTTCAGACAGGGGGTCAACAAATTTGGTAATAAATCCAAGTTAAATGTTAACCAACTGGAGGATGAGGATGAGGAAGTGAGGCAATTTTCAATCTATTCTTTAGACTCGGATAAGGGCCGAAGTAAATCAATACCTCGGTCTATAAGGAGTAGTTACAAAGTAAGCATTAGGATTAACAATGTACTCGTAACAATGGATTTAGATACTGGTTGTGCGGTCTCTATATGCCCGTCTGAACTTTTTGAAGAACTCTTTGGCTATGTTGAACTAGAGAAAACTAATTTAAGGTTGGTTACGTATTCTGGTGACGAAGTGCCGGTTCTTGGTGAAGCCAAAGTCAATGTAGTTTATAACCAACAACGTTTAAGTCTTCCTTTGGTGGTTGTAAACGTGGAGAAAAGGAATCAACCAATGTTACTTGGACGTAATTGGCTTAGTGTATTAAAACTTGATTGGTCTTCTATTTTTGGTTGTGAAACTGAATCTGCCTTAGGCAGACCAAACACAGGTAAGGGCTCGATTTCTAATATTAGTGATTCATCATCTTTACGAGGTAACGATAATGACATTGTTTTGTTAAAGAGTAAGTACGACTCTGTGTTTCGTCCTGGAATAGGAGAAGTAACCCAGATAGCACATTAAGCTTTGATTTTCCTTAGCCCAAAGCTTGCCCATGCAAAGCTCTAAGCTTTTAATTAGGCTTGCAATGGCAAAGGTAAAAGGTTAAACTAAGACTAATATAACCTATTGGTAAGCTTACGAGTTTACGCATGCAAACCATTTTTTAAGCTTACAGGCAAAGGGAAAATTAAGCTTAATAAAAAACTTTAACATAGGTTTCGCATTGCTAAGCTTAGCATATGCTAAGCATTGTGCAAAGATTGTGCTAAGCATTGGGCAAAGATTGTGCTAAGCATTGGGCAAAGATTGTGCTAAGCATTAGGCTAAGATTTGTGTTAAGTATTCTGCTAAGCATTGTGCTAAGATTATGCTAAGCATTGTGCTAAGATTATGCTAAGCATTGTGCTAAGATTATGTTAAGCATTGTGCTAAGGTTATGCTAAGCATTGTGCTAAGATTATGCTAAGCATTGTGCTAAGAATGTGCTAAGCACTGTGCAAAGATTATGCTAAGCATTGTGCTAAGATTATGCCAAGCATTGTGCTAAGCTTCGTTAAACTTATTAGTTTGCAATTTGCTTGAAAGTTTTACAAATATATCACAAAATATACATAATACAACAAAACTAAAAACTGCATGATACAAAAATGCAGAGTTAGTAGCAACCAGTGGCGGCCGGCCCATAAGGACTCTCGGACGCCGCCCCCCCAGAAGATTTTCAAATACACTGAATTAAATTAGTTTACATATGTATCCGATAAATGTGTAAAAACTACTAATTTTCATTACACTGACCATTAATTATAAATTCATTTCAACTATATGCATAGAAATATGTTGCGAAAGTATTTAGGTATCATCTGCTATTGCGCGCACTAGGCCTATATCCCGCGGACGCTAGCCGGAGTGTCCCAATCCTAACGCATGCTATCTTATGGCAAATCGAGCAGTCAGCGGTGAGAGTGCTCTGACGTCACTACCATGTTCTGATATACGGCGGCTCGGGCAGAGTCCGAAGATGCGCGCGCACATCAGCAATCAGTGCAGCCACCACAATCTCTTTAGGGCAATAAGAAACTGAACCTTTGCTGCCGTTATGATTGCACGATTCATGTTGGCTCACCTGTTGTTTGCTCGTTTTAGTAACCATAGCAACCAACCTCTCTAACATCCAAACCGTAACGTAACCTAAACGGTGGGTGAAGCATGGGAGCTGAAGTGAGGTTATTTATTTACATGCTGTGTTTCATGTATCTATTTTACTCCAATGAGACGGTAATCAGGGATGGTGACAAGTGATTAATATTATTTTAATAGTGAATTCAGCGGATATTGGTAATATTACAGACCATGAAATGTGAATAGCAATCGAAGGTAGGTGAAATACACAAAATCCGTAATACTCTTGGTAGTTAGTAGTAAGTGAGTCCTCCTGTTCATTTAACCCACCAGCCGCCACTGGTAGCAACTAACCCTTTTATCTGTTCATGAAAAATTATTAATGTTTAAATAATAAAATTAACATGTGTCTAATGGGTTGCCATTTTGGCATGAATAAGAAATTTCTAGAAAATAATAATAATAATAAATAAGTGTGTTTAATTAGTTTATTTGCAAAGGAAATCTAAAAATGTGAAACATAACCGATAATGTCAGTTATAACAATTCACACTTTTCACAATTGACCTTTTCAGATCAAAGAAAATAACACTATAAAAGCATAAATTTGATTGGAATTTTGGGCCTAAATTAAGATTTTTTATAAATAAATCACTCTTTACAAAATATAAAACTTAGTCAAATCTACGAAATTTCACTATCTTATTCCTTACTACTGGAAAAAGTGTATCCTTACTTCGGAAAAAATTCAGGTTAAAAAAATACAATTAATATATTTTCACAAATCCAAATTTTTATTTTAACTATCGATACAATGCCGTTTTTTTGTGTAGGGTTCTTCAATTGTTTCAAACGTTATCGTTTCCATCCAACTCCAATGTTCTCTTCTCCTCTTTCTTCTCCCTGTAAAATAAACATTTAGTCAAATAGCAAAAATTAAAAATTAATACAAAGAATGGAGGTTGCCGTTGGCAAATTTCTTATGGAATAGTGGGGTTTTGAGGGCCCAAAATTTGTCATGTTAGTCCTGATGTTATTAAATGATTTTAAAAATATATATAAATATTTAAGCCCTCTGTTAGTTTTCAGGACAAAATATAATGGATTTATCAATAAAAATGTGATTTTACTGAACGCAGTACATTGTCTTGAGGTCATTTTGTACTATGGCAGCCGCAGCAATCACCAAATTTACTTTCAGTACATGGCAGAGCTATTATTATCTATAATCTGATTGATACAACTGTCTAGGGAATGAACGGAACATCCCCACAATCGCCATTTTTGGATACTGCCCAAAATTTTGGGTTTCAAACTAAAATACCCTTTAAACTAAAAATATGCTCCCTCACAACTGTGCGTACTGATTGTAATTCCCTAGGATTAAAAAAATTTGTTATTTCTTTAAAAAATACAGCTTGATATTTCAAACAGATGTAATTAATTCTAAATAATGCACTCTTAAATCTGATCATTTCAACCGTTATAACTTTTTATGAGCCTATTTATGAGTTTTTTATGTTCCGACAATGTATACAGGTCAGTGCTCTTCTATCTCAGGGTGTGTACTGACATCTGATTTTAAAATTCCAGTATTTCCAGTACAACTTTTTCCTAAATTCCAGAATCGCTCACTATTTACCTAACTTAGGGGTATCGCTTAATATTTACCTAACCAATGCAAAAATCTAGCTTGTAATAATGGGTCACAACACAACTTTAACATTTGAAAAAATATTTTGGATCCAATATGGCGGCCAAAATTGGGTATCCACTCAAAATGAAGTATTAACTACCCAACAATGTTCCGGGGTGGTGTGGGATCGATATTCGAAAAAAAATTGAGGAGAAAGGTAGGGGGAGGACTATTATGGGACACCCGGTGTGTGTGTGTGTGTGTGTGTGTGTGTGTGTGTATTAAAGAAAATGACGAATGGTGTTTTTGGCATCTGGGGACCTCAAAACAAAAAGTTATGATGATCTCGAGCTTAAGTCTTACCATGAGAACTACGGTAACAGCTTCTTCCCTATAGCGGAAATTCGCCAAAACTGATAAGTTTCAAACACACTCAGCTTTACTTCTTCTCCTGACTTACATGATAGAAGAAGTAGAATTTAAAACCAATACATAATCAATGTTAGAAATGTTGAGAACATGTTCAATCTTAATAAAAATGACAACATATAAAATTTTAAATCTGATTAAGGATGTTTAGTAATTGAACTGAATTACAAGTGGTTTAATTTAGGTTTTGAATGTATGGAACCAAATTATTTTAAATAGATTTTATCACTTGTTTTCAACTAAATTCCACCACCAAATACGAAATTCCAGTATATTTCCAGTAACAAAATAAAATTCCAGTATAATTCCAGTATTTCCAGCACCAGTAGACACCCTGTATCTATATGTTAGGGATAAATAGTTTGTTTGATGCAATGTTATTATGATTACAGTTGTTACTTTGAGCATAACAGTGTGTTTGGTTTATAAAGGTTTACCTATTTTCGGCATAACTTAGGAAAGTGACCGAAAATCTGTACTAAAAATATTGACAATAAACAGAAAACCAACTTAGCGACAAGATGTCTGTTACTTTCAGTTAAAACAAAAAGCAGCATAAATTCTTTGAAAAAAACACATTGCAAATGTAATACAGTACACTCTCAATTATCCGAGCCCCTGTTATCTGAGACTCCGGGTTATCCGAGGCAGCTCTAAGCTTAATTATACGTTTTTATTTTCTTACTAAGCGTTATAATAATGTGTGAAACAAGTGTCTTTCTTTAAAATTCTAATACTTGCAACTCGAAAGGACTTTCATTGTCGTATTTATCGGTAAATCCTATACTGTATCTAATAAAATATTTTGAAGCGGTCCTATTGCAGCCCAACCTCAAAATACACGTGAACTCCGTATTTTCCGAGGTTCCTGTTATCCGAGGTAGCCTTGGTCCCGAAGACCTCGGATAATCGGGAGTGTACTGTAATAAGAAGTTTTATAGTTACTTTTGATTCCCAATGCACACTAAAAACTTCCTCTAAGAGATTAACTTTGCTAAGAATTAGTAAGTTTGCGTTCATTTCAGAATGGAAAATATGTTATTTTTTTAACAAAAGTAATGAATAAAAATAACAAGGAGAGAGTAAGGATCGATTATATTTTATGAAATCTTTACTGGCTGGGCTAGGTAGGGCTTCGGGCTGAGAGAGGGCCGCAAAAAGTACAAAGCAAGTTGTTTTTTGTACATTTTAAAGATAGTTCAAATTGAAATCACCATTTTCAATCCAATATTTTAAATTTTATTGATAATCAAATAAATTCTATAATTACAGAGTTTCTTCAAACACAAAATGGGGGGCTGCACATATTAATTAACTGCACATTGGCACTTGCACTGCACTTTAATTGGCTAAGAGCCTCAACAAGTGTGGATTGTGACAAGTGTAAAAATTTGCAAATATAAATCCGGCACTGTGTGCAATTGTCTCGCTTGAATTAAAATGTATTTCAACATCGTATGTTCAACATAAGATTATGTTTTAGAATTCATAGCAAAAATGCAATAATTTTTAAGTTCAATGCTAACCTTCTTAACTTCCTAAACTTGGCCTGCATAAGCCATTCGCTGATTCCTTCTCGGAGTTTGCCTTGCTCCCCATCTTTGAACCTCTTGAAACAGATTTCTGCAAAAAAGTAAGGAAATATTATTTAGGTGATGTAAACAAGCCATGATTGTAAACAGCACACTATGGATTTTCCACATTAATGTTCCAGAGTCCTGATGTGTATAACAAAAAACCCAGTTAGTCTGAAGAACCAAGGCAACAATGCATGTTAAAATGTAAAAAAAGTGATCTTGGAACAAACCATCTTTGTCGTTATCAGATCATGGCAGTCGACGATCATAATAATTAGGCATATGAAAGTTTCGCATAAATGTTTATCTTGATACAAGAAAACAAATCCACAAGTGGTCTATTGAGAGTTAGGAAACACCTGGTACATTTTTATTTGCAAACTGAAGTTATAAACTTGTTTCAAAATGACTACTTATATTGAAAAGACATTAGAAATATACTTTTGCACCTCTATACACAGCTGATCGTTAAATTAGTATGACATGAGATTACCATGTTGGAGGTACGGGTTCAAATCCAGCCCACTTAGGTAATATTTTTTAAGATTAAATTAAATCCTCCGTAGAAGTTGATTCCTTTTAACTGGCAACTTAAACTAGTGTAGATGTGATTTTGTAAACTTTTTCTTTTATTTTCATCAATTTTATAAAAATATGTTGCATTTATTTTATAATGGTTAAATAAATACTATATCAGCTGACAAGAAAGTAGTTCCACTCTCTGTGAAGTTAAGTCAGGTTAGTCTAGTTTAATCGATTTTTTTACATAGTAAATTATGTAACTATTAGCTTTTAAGTATGGAAAAACAAGAATTTTCCGGACCCTCTGCTAGTAGGCCTATGGGGAGTATTCCGTACTCCCCAGACCTCATGGTGGTTGGTAAGGCCCCCTCAAATATTCGGTTCACTTGACGCCTCTGAAGATACTTCAAATTGAAATCCCCCTTTTCAATCCAATATTTTAAATTTATTAATAATCAAATAAATTCTAAAATTACAGAGTTTCTCCAAACACAAAATGTGGGGCTACACAGATAGTTTCGCTAAGAGCTTCAACAAGTGTGGATTATCACGAGTGCAATTATAAATCTGACATTGAGTATAACTTTCCCACTTGAATTAAAAAATATTTTAACTTAGTATGTTCAACATTACATTCTGTTTTACAATCCATAAAAAATACTAACCTTACTATCCATAATTTTTAGTACTAACCTTCTTAACTTCCTAAATTTGGTCTGCATCAGCCAACCACTTATTCCTTCGCGTAGTTTGCTCTCTTCTCCATCCTTAAATCTCCAGAAATAGACTTCTGCAAAAAAGTGGGGAGATATAATTTAGGTGATGTAAACAAGCCATTATTGTATACAGCTACAGATTATCCACATCAATGCGCCGGAGTGCTGATGTGTACAACCAAAAATCCAGTTAGTCTGAAGAACCATGACAACAATGCACGTTACGATCTAAAATAGCGATCGTGGAGCAAACCATCTTTTTGTCGATGTCAGATCATGGCAGTCATCGTAATAAGTTGCATGTGAAAATTTCATAGCGACCTGATCGGTCACCAAATTTTTTACATATAGGCTAATTTTATTTATTTCGTTAAAAGTCATCATATAAGTTATAACTAACCTCAAAGAGTACAAAAAAATCACATAGGTACCATAACTGAAATTTCAACTAAAAAAGTGTGTGGATACTTATAAGGTACCAATCAGAACAAAAATAACTTATGCTTGGCAGCTAACGTGTTAAACAAATTATGCATTTTGCAATTCATATTTAAAGTCAAATTAACGAAATAGTTACCATTTATTAATGGGAAGGTGAAGGTCTGCAGCCTATTGAAAGGTTTTTTGCCAACACCTGTCGTAACTAACTCTCCCCGTCAAAGTATATTCCTCTGCAACACCTTCGTTTATATCAGCTTCCTAATTAGGCTTGAGGTAAGATGAGGAGTTTCCCTTTATATTGATCAGAAGTCTGGCCTGCAATGAAACAATAAAAGTAGGCCTAATTAAAATATTGGAATGTTTTGCAAAAATGAAAAAAATGACACGATTGAAAATCCTGGGAATATCAATATACAGAAGTGATGTATTAATAAATATTAATTATTAATATTAATTATGATGTATTAATAAATTACACTAATCACTCAAAAAAATTATTCCGATTTAAATGTATATTTTTATTTGGTTGGGCTATATTGGAATATCAACACGAGTGGCCGCCGGGAGGGTATGGAAAACTCCCCAGCAGAAGGGGGGGTCCAGGGGCCCTCCCCCGGATTTTTTTTTAATTGCGATTAAATTTCATGCCTTTTTAACGTTTATGACCACAGGTTAACAATTTGGACCACACGAAAGCGATAGCTAGGTTTGTCCTGCCGTGGATAGAGTGTACGTGATGCCATAGTGGTCGTGAAGGTTGTGATCTTTCACGACTCGGTGGGAATTTACTATTGTCGAACAAGGGCGCAACTGATTTGTCCAAACATTTGACGAACTATTTGCGCAAGAGGCCTTATAAGATCGATGTAGAAATGAGTACGGTAATGCTGAACACACCCAGTACACGCTCGTATTGGCCTGGATTGGATTTGCCCTTGATTGAAGATAGTTGTAAACTTCCACCATCACTTGCTAAAGTCTATCTTGACTTTATCAAGTGATCAGTATCCATAATGGCGGTTAAAAAACTGCCATCTATTACCTTGCGTGAAACGATGTAAAGAAAAATAGAGTTGTTAAATTGATTTAGAGCATTTCCAAATTAGAAAGAGTTGTACACTTTAATAAAATCACTTTTTAAAGAGTATTAATAAATTACGAGGCCGGCCTGAAAAAGGGTCCGGAGCCGTACCGGTGAGTTGAGAAATCGCGCTCCAGTGAGCTCCGGTTTCCTAAAAAGTACCGGAGCTGTGCTCTGGCTGAAATTAACCCCTGCACTTAATCCAACTTAGTAAAAAAATTAAGTTCCGGTTCTCAATTTAAGGTGGGACTATACAGGCAAATGTAATAGATATTTATATGTGATTTTGGGTGATTCTCTGGAAAGTGAAACTGACATGATGTTTTTGAAAGTAATGTTATAGAACATGTACTGAAATGGGTGTATTGTTATTAAAATATATTAATATTATGATAAAAAATATTACTTTTCCTCCACATCATGAAAAAATAGCCTAGCTTGCAAAATTAACCAATCTTAAAGTAAACACCAGTCACTCAGAAAAATTATTCCGATTTAAATGTATATTTTTATTTGGTTGGGCTATATTGGAATACTTTCACAAAAAGATATAATTACATTATTGCTTTGTCTCAGAGCAACACACTAATCAAATAAAATGGATGTTTCAAGTTGTTATAGTCACTTAAAACAAAAATTTTCCAAACACACCTCATTGTATCCCGTGCATCATAAAAAAACATCCAATTTTCTTTCTGCTGAGAGTGCTGGCTTACAAAATAGCATTAACATAATATAACATTTATTGTGCCAAGGTAGGCCTACCTACTTTAATAAGGTTTATCAAAATAAAGTCTAACTGTATTTTTATTTTGAATACACGTTGTTTTATATAAGACTTAAAATCTGTCCCGTCCATCACATGATACACAGCACATACCAAGGTAAAAAGATTGATAACTGCAGATGCGCAACGTTAATAAGGATCCTACCATATTTATCAATCTTTAGAATACTTGGAGTAAATTATGTTTATTGTAAATATATAATACTGTACCGGTATATAAATAAATAAATGAATAAATAAATATGGGAATATAAAGTTGCTTAAAGTAATTATGATTAAAACTATAAATTATAACCTAAAGCCTAAATCAAAATAATTCTTTATTGTCGTAGAATAAATATTTTACAGTAGGGCCTATGCCAAGTCAAAAACTGTGATGGCATCACTTATTGATGTACCACATCAATGAGCATCACCAAGTCACAAAACAATGAGTAGGCCTAGGCCTGCTAAAAAAATATGTAACTTAGTAAAATTGCAACATCAGCAATAACAAAAAACTAATTAATACAGATAAACCAAGTTTTAAAATACAGTGTGTTTTTTTAAACACAACCCATTTTTAAGATTGAATAATGCACATATAAAGTTTGAGGTGGGTATTGTTTTGGTTATCTTTGCATTTTATACAACCTATTATTTAAGTTTGATCACATTTAGCTTATAATATTGTGTGTTCAAACAAAATTGCTATTGACATTTATTCAGAGCTGTGTTCTCTCCATCAAATTCCTGAATACATTTTGCAGAGTACCTCTTTGAATTTATTGTATTAAATTTGTTAGGCCTAGGCCTATGTTTGATTTGAGTTGCTAAATATTCTGTGAATTGTATTCTGGGCCAATCTTTTTATATATCCCCAAAGAAAGTAATATAATGGGGTCAAATCCAGGGATCTTGGGGGGACTAATC
Organism: Flexamia atlantica; assembly: GCA_035578135.1. NCBI lineage: Eukaryota > Metazoa > Arthropoda > Insecta > Hemiptera > Cicadellidae > Flexamia > Flexamia atlantica. Next base: position 27,014,752 of record JAQJVK010000012.1, read on the forward strand.
ATTCACTGATAAAATAAAGTTTTGGGTTGCGTTTTAAAAGAACACCCTGTATAACTTAAGTTATCTGTTGTTTGTCTTCAAATTTTTTCACTAAGTTTAGCATGCATAAGCATAAGAACCCCCTGCTTAGGGTATTTATGTGTATGTTGGGCTTTCCATTCACAACTACTAATGCCAGGCAACACAACCACTGTTAACGGCAACTTGTAAATATTTATGTTATACAAGGAGTCAGTTAAAAAATACTCACCTAGTCAGAGTCAGATCACAGAAGCATAGTCCTCGGCAGTTGAGTCATGTTGAGTTGATTTATTTGGTTGCTTAAGTCTCAGATAAACCGATACAAAATTCCACTTACTTAAAAACTTTAAACTTCAAACCACAAACTAACCAAACTATCACATTATTTCTACACTGGAGATAACAAAAGTTTAGTCTAATCACCGATATAAACAACACGCAACGACGCAACTCAGAGAAAGAGGATACAAACATTGCAATATGGCTGTCTGGCTCCCCATCCCCACCCCCAACCCCGCGCCCCGTCAGGACCGGTTTTCATTGTTTTATTTTCACAAACCTACTTCCGCCACTGCCGCGTCAAATACCTGAGAACGGCAAATACGCGCGATAAAATTAAACGGCTCTTTGCTTATTTTAAAGTTATTCCTGCAATTGGTAAATACGCATACTCAAATTTTACGGAATTGTTTGCAAATGTATGGCTACCTGCGATCGATACGTTACGTCTACCCACCCACGGCCCACGGACAGTAATACAGTTGCTCGAGATATAATTGCTCATCTATCTCATTAAAGACACGTTAGCAATTAGATAGAATTCCTGCTTGGTGCCGGAGGGGGGTGAACGCCGATTTTGCTAAAGGCGACAGAAAAGTGTATATCCGTCACTGCTCAAAGAAAACTAAAAATACAAGGCCATAAATTAAAACATTCTTTCAATTTCGTTTTCAAAGTTAGTGATATTGAAAGTTTTCCTATTGTACCTAGCTTTCCTATTTTTTAAGCTTTGGGTGGGAAAACCCTCTGAGATACCGAGATTCCGAGACTGATATGGGACGGTGGCGTATCCTGTAATCTACCTACTTGGAGATCACGAATATTTTGGATAGTTATGAGCGATGGCTTGTGGACGCGGTGTTCCCTATAGTGAGGATTAACGTCCGCACTATTGAATGCTACGTTCATAAGACCGTCCTCATAAATAGACCAGTTCGTAAATTGTAAACTAGGCAAAATTGTGGTTCGGATCCCACGGCCTATTAATTAACAGTCCTGTCTAAGGGAATGTCGGCCTTAGTCAGTAACAAAGATTACAAGATCGCGCCACAATCATCCTTCACTCATCTGTCATTCATACCTTCATACTTGGCATAAAATATAGACTATCTCCCTGGAAAGGTCGCCATATTCAAGCAATCTATATGTATGTATACCTATGCTGCAAAGACGAAACGACGACAAGTGCTCGCGTCCGCTATAACGGTTATTGTCATATCATGAGTTTTTTTAACCAGGATATATATATAATTAGCTTTCTTTCAACCATATATTCACACGTATCAGGAATTTTTTTCTCTATTTTCCAAATAATTAGATTCAATTTTATGAGTTATAATTTTGTTCATAAACAATATCATTTTGTTTTAATTCCTCACTAAATATCTGACCAATAATATGGGAAAACAAACAATTCGTTAGATAAGGTCTTTAGACGATATTTAGATGCGGTAGGCCCTGCTTTTGATGTCCCTGTGACACACGCTCGCGATTCGTCACCATCAACCGCGATCGAAAAATAGGACCGACCTATGTCCATGCGTTAATTAAGTAAATTTGTTGCTCTTAGTTGTCTGTAATTTTACATTCTTTTATTTATTCACCTCCTAACGGACTCTGGGGAGATGAAAACCCGTTGTTGTCTACGATAGATGTTTAGTGGTGTGACTATACACCACATAACATCAATCGTAGATAAAAACAGCAGTAGTGTACCCATCCACCACTTGACATCTATTGTAGATAAAAAAACTGTTTCTAAAGATAACTAACGGTAGCATTTTTACAGGCTCAAGCAAAGAAAACCCTTTCCTTCATCCGAAAAAATTCATTTATACCATGATTCTGCATGAGGTCTCAAAATATTATGTCAGTTATAAAATGTTCTTGTACGCACCCTTAGATCTAGAGCATTTCAAGTAAAAAAAAACAAATATCCGACAATTTTTCAAAAAATTGACTATTCATTCTGTAAGTCTGTCAGAGTAGTTTTTCACTAAAAGTGAGGAACTATTGCTTTGATCTAAAAATTATATAGGTATATTTGATTGCAGAAAAGCTATTCCGGAAAAAAATTTAATCTTCAAAGAATTTTTTAACATCTCCTTAATGGGGGATTGTTATTAATTGGTTGAAATTATGAATTACTAGTAAACCCGTTGCTCGCAATCGAGCAATTGTCATGTGTATTGAATTGACTTCTAGATAAAAACAATAATGGTATTCTAGAAAAAAAAATTATGATATGGTTAAAATTCAGTCACTTCCAGTAATACTGAGATTATTTACCAAAGTTCTTTACAAACAATATTTTTGGTGAATACTTTATCAACTTTCAGGAGATGATTTGATTTAGGTTGAATTATATCTAGTTCAAGTGTAGCCTATATGAATCATCCTTACAACAACCACAGATCTCACTTAATTAAATAGGTACCAAATTAATTTACATTTATTTTATAGTTTCAGTAATACAGATTAAATAGTTACATTTAATTAAATTGTTCTAGCGCGTTATACGGCTGCTACATTTTCATTTTTAGGTCTTTACTGACAAACAAACTTCACATTAACCATCACCATAAACTCATCCTTGGTTAGAATGAGTCAATGACCCAAAGTGACTCGTAACTTACTGCTTCTGAGTAAAAGAAAATTGTAAACTCAGTCGAGTTAACCAAGCGCATTTGTCATACTTAAATTATTAGTTTCAATAATTATTACGGGTTATAAGAAAACAAACATATTTTTGAATGGGTTGCTTTTAATTAGACAATGAAGAAGTAAGTTATATTTCGAAATTGTGGGGTTTACGTTATTTTAGCAAACATTATTCTGTAACTCAGGTTCTGTTACAAAATTATAACCCTTTTTAACCTTAACCTGAACTTAATTCACTCACTAAATCTACTATAAATAACTCTACTATATAATTCATAAATGAATGCTTGTCTTCTTCAGTGATTCAGTATACATATTCAATGGTTTCAATTCCAGTAATAACACTTGGCTTTGCTGGAAAACTTTGTTTACTGCATCAACTGATTTATTTGAAATTTCTTTTCTCATATTAAACTTATGGACAAATACAAAACTTTAAGGGCATCTAGGGCCATTCCCTTTAGACTAATTTTTATAAATTTTATTTCCGGCAAAACTACACACCGAGCTTTTTCCAACGACACCTAAATTATTAAATTTGGCCCATTATTTTAGGAGGAGTAATGATCACAAAAACCCCCTAGCGTATTAAATAAGAAATAGATTACGAGCAATCGGACATACATTAGATACATTACTTTGAAATGGCGACCTACCCAGGTAGGTATTTTAAGCCTAGACAACTTAGAGGGATAATCTTTTCAAAGATTTTTTAACGTATTTTCGATGGTGGATTGTTGTAAATTTTGTTGTTAAAATATTTTATTTTATTTTATTTTCTTGCTTTAAAACACGTTAAAAACCCAATTACATTGAAGCAGTTAAAACTAATATAAAGTTTTTTGATGTAGGTTGAGTGTGGCAAAGAGTCCTCACACAGCACTATACATTATATTAATTGTTAAAGAAATCTGGAGACAATAGACTAACTTATAATACTTACTAAACAACATATTGTCAATTTTCAGATTGGTAGCCAACTTGACGCGTCCAAGGACGCGCCCTTTGTTTAGTGGCGACTTGGAGGGCCAATTCTAAGAATGTCGTAAGGGGTGAGAGGAGGGGTTTCCCGGGCAATCCCGCGTATGGTACCGTTAGGACGCCGACATTACGCTTGACCAACCACGATGAGTTCAAAGGTGCTCATCGTGGTTGGTGTGAGGTTTGAGAACACCTTTTAACTGCGATATTTGTTATTTAATGGTACGGAGCATGTATCACAATGTCCATAAACCATTTCCCTTCAAACGTGATTATTGCGGATTTGTTTGCGAGTAAAAACAATATTAATTTAAAACTATACTCGTAAAAGTTAAGTATGATGTAAAAATTTCTAAGTTGATATAAATATTTTGATATTGATTTTTTCTGACATTTGGCATCACAGATTAGTAAAAACATTGTTACTTAACAAACATTGTAATGGTTGTAATGGTTTAAAATGTAGTACCTGGTGGACCGAGCCTTGCTCGGTGTTATTTCATGTTTACCAGTTCATCCAGTTACTATATAATATCTCAATGTCATAAAATGTATCAATATAAACCTTTTTTATTGCTCCATGGACTCTTCATCCCACCTGCTGTATTTTCCCTTGATAGCTGTAGATTCCAAAAAGCTGTTATTATTACTTCATTTGTTTACACTTTCCTTGTTTATTTTCGTTGCTATCACGGCAACCCATAAGGCCAATGTTAAAATTTTACAACTTTAAAATTCAATTTATTACGTTATTAGATTTTCTCTGGCCAAGTAATCTGCGTAAAAGACGTTTTTGAGTCATAAATTACTTATTTCCAGACTTTGAAAGAAATCCTCGGAGCCGTTTTTGAGATAAATGTGCAAGTATACAAGCAAGCATACAAGCAAGCATACAAGCAAGCACGCACGGCCGGACGATAACATTGCTCATATAAGAGTATAGGATAATAGGATTATAAACAATTAAAAAGTAATGGTTGTAATGGTTTAAAATGTACTATAAACAATTAAAAAACGTCAACTAAACCATAGTGAAAATGAAACATATTAAAAATATCTGTAGGATATGATATTATCAAAGTTGTAGATTACTGAAAATTAATGATACAGTGGTTTAGAAATATGTTTGTTAAGATCATAAATGATATAACCAATGATATTATTAATATAAAAATCATTCCAACATGAAAATACATACGATTTTATATTACTGTACTGTAATTAAAAATATTGTTGTTATATTTTTACCTCTTAAAATTGGATGAAATTGTAAAATCATTAGAAATTATTTTTTGACGATTGATATTTTCATGGTAACTAAAGGTTCTAAGAGGGGTGAATAAACTTTCTTTGTCAGGGCTGTGCCTTATTGAGGAGACACTTTACCATACCATTCTCCACTTTAATTATAAGATCGAAAATATAAACAAAGTAACCATAACAGCCATCTACCAAGAGTAATATTTCAGGGTGTATATAGAATGAAAATAATTGTATCCTTTACTCTTATACGAACAATGTTACCTTGTCTTGCATGCGTGCGTGCTTGCTTGCCCTACGATCTCAAAAACGGCTCCGAGGATTTTCTTTACAGTCTTGAATTAAGTAATTTATTACTAAAAAATGTGTTCTATGTTCTATGCAGATTACTTGGCCAGCGTAAATATAATCTACTTTATATTTGTCAAATATACCACTCAACTATCATCGCACAGCCCAAACTACTTGACCTAGAACCTTGAAAGGTAAAACTGGCGTCAATTCTTGGGGCCCACGCCGTCCATAAGACTAATGCTAAAATTAACATTAGTCTTATGGACGGTGTGGGCCCCAAGAATTGGCGCCAGTTATATTTTGGTATTATACGGAGGCCACCCTTTTACAGCGCGCTGCGGCGGTTATGTTAGGTTGGGTTATCATAAATATGTTAGTAGGACTTTCCTCGTTTCGTTACGAGTCTAACGATACCAGATGAGTAAAATTTTAGCCCGCCAAATCCCTTCCAAGTAGGCCAAGGTCAGGTCGTTGACCGGAGCACACGCATCACCTGTCACCGCCGAAAGTATGACTCATCTGGTATTGTCCGATTCGTAACGAAACGAGGAAAGTCCTAAACTAACATATTTATGATAAGCCAACCTAACATAACCGCCACTACATGTCGCTCATGTTCAAGAAAAACGTCACAACTCAAAACTTTTCAAATTTCTGTTCATTACAGGAAAATGTCAATCAATGGCAATATTTTTCTGTAAAAAATCGTCACAACTGTAATTTTAAATATAACCATCCAGATAGCACTTATGTCGCTTTTCTATGAGGGGATTTTCAAATGATCTCCTATTGAAAACATCACTATCCTAAATGTGCAGTAGGTTTTCAAAGCGTGTTAAGGAAATGCCCTTTCTTATTTGTGGAAAAAAGTCACATTTCGACTTGAGCCATTTTAGGTGATACATTTTTCTTCCAAACATAGGAAAGAAAAGTTTCATGAAAAGTGTCACATCTTTAGTTATGACATTTTTCCATACAAGAAGTACAACTTTTCCTTCCTCTGTTTTTGAATTATTTTCAGATGTGCCGTTTTCTACACAAGAATTATGCCGTGTTTCATAGTTATTGCCATGTTGATAAATCCGCTTCCTATTTAAACAAAATTTTTACTGTATTTTGAATTTTGGTTACAGTTTAGACTTGGTTATTTAATAAAAAACTTAACTCTTGTTTGAATCAATCTGCCAGGCATTCTTGTACCTTTCATTTAAAAAGAAAAAAAACATTGTGCGCCCAAAATATCTGTGTGAGTAATAATGCTTGAAAACCTTTTTCAATGATTATCTAACTCATTTAAGGCAGAAATGTATATGAGAAAAGAGTAGTTGTTAAGTTTTTTAATGTATTTAACTAAAAGAGGCTAAGCTGTAAACGAGACTTGCGTGCTAATGTAAAGGCTAAACTTTGTGTTAAGCTTAAGTGTATCTTATGCTGTGCCTTTAAAGAAAGCTTAGCCTGGTAATTCCCCGCTGTAACGAAAAGGCTAAGCTTTGCACGAGACTTGCGTGCTAATGAAAAGGTTAAGCTTTGTAGTAAGCTTAAGTGTATCTTATGCCGTGCTTTAAAAGAAAGCTTAGCCTGGTCATTCCCGCTGCAACGGAAAGGCTAAGCTTTGCACGAGTTTTGTGTGCTAATGAAAAGGCTAAGCTTTGTTGTAAGCTTAAGTGTATCTTATGCCGTGCCTTAAAAGAAAGCTTAGCCTGGTCATTCCCCGCTGCAAAGAAAAGGCTAAGCTTTGCACGAGACTTGTGTGCTAATGAAAAGGCTAAGCTTTGTTGTAAGCTTAAGTGTATCTTATGCCGTGCCTTAAAAGAAAGCTTGGCCTGGTCATTTCCCGCTGCAACGGAAAGGCTAAGCTTTGCACGAGACTTGCGTGCCAATGAAAAGTCTAAGCTTTGTAGAAAGCTTGCGAGTATCTTAGCCACGCCTTAACGGAAAGCTTAGCTAGACCATTTATTACAGCAATGAAAAGGTTAAGCTTTGCAATAAGCTTGTGTGCTATCTGGGAAAGGACATCAAAGCACATATTAAACTTAAGGAAGGAGTTGTTCCTAAGTTTTGTAAATTTAGACCAGTTCCATTCGCATAACGGGCTAAAGTTGAGGAGGAATTAGATCGCTGGGAAAAGGAAGGTATTGCATACAAGATAACTAATTCTGATTGGAGCTCTCCACTAGTCGTAGTACCAAAGTCGAACGGTGTACGGTTATGCATAGACTTTAAAGTGACTTTAAATCAATGCATTGAAAGTGAACATTACCCCTTGCCTCAGATAGATGATATATTTACATCCTTGTCTGGATGTTCAGTATTTAGTTGTTTAGATTTGACTAACGCTTATCTTCAGCTTCCTGTGGCAGAGGAGTCACAACCTTTGTTGACCGTAACCACTCATAAGGGTTTGTATCGTCTTAGACGTTTACCTTTTGGACTATCGTCATCTCCAGCTATATTTCAGTCCGCCATTGACCAAATAATAGATGGTATACCCGGCTGTTGTGCCTATTTAGATGATTTAATAGTTGCTGGTTGCTCCAGAAAACAAGCTCTAGATCGTCTTGAGTGTGTTTTGAAACGCTTATCAGACTACGGGGTTCGAGTGAATGAATCTAAATGTAAATTTCTTCAGCCTTCTATCTCATACTTAGGTTATGTTTTGTCGGGGGAAGGTCTCAGACCACAAGAAAGTAAATTATCTGCCCTAAAAGAGGCACCTGAACCGAGTAACAAGGATGAACTTAGAGCATATTTGGGATTGATAAATTACTATGGTAAATTTATATCTAATTTGTCCTCAAGACTTAGTTGTTTTTATGATTTGTTACACAAGGATGCACATTGGAAGTGGTCTAAGGAATGCTCTCAAACATTTCAGGAAAGTAAAAGCTGGGTTCTGAATTCTAGTTTACTGGTACATTATGATGTAAAGAAACCCCTTGTTCTTACTTGTGACGCTAGCCCTCGGGGAGTAGGAGCGGTATTATCGCATTTGATTGATGGCCAAGAAAGGCCAATAGCTTTCGCCTCGAAATCCTTATCTCCCAGTGAAAGGAACTATTCACAGCTTCATCGAGAGGCTCTTGCTTTGGTTTTTGGAGTCCAAAAATTTCATAAGTACATTTATGGTAGAAAAGTTATTTTACAGACTGACCATCAACCACTTACAGCAATATTTGGATCCAAGAAAGGTGTCCCAACTCTGGCGGCAGCGCGTCTCCAGAGATGGGCCCTGATTCTGTCGACATATAATTTGGAAATCAAATATCGGAAGGCAGCTGATGTAGCACACGCGGATGCATTGTCACGTTTGCCACTTCCTGATAGTGAGTCTATTGAGCTTGACTGTAACTATTTTTCTCATGTTGAGTCTTGTGTGGAGGCTATGAACTTTTATTGTACGACTAGTGATAGACCAACAATAACAGCGTCTGATGTAGCAAGGATTACAGATAGGGATCCTCTACTGTCGAAAGTGAAAGATTATGTCATGTGTGGTTGGAGGTTTTCGGACAAAGATCCTAATTTGGAAGTTTTCTTAAGAAAAAAAGATGAGCTGTCAGTTGACCAACACTGTTTGTTATGGGGTTCCAGAGTAGTCATTCCTCAGAAATTGCAGAATTCGGTGTTACAGATGCTACATGATCAACATCCTGGCATTACTCGTATGAAACTTCTTGCCAGATGTTACGTATGGTGGCCAGGGATAGACCAGGCTATTGAAAAGGTAGTCTCCAACTGTCAGGTTTGTCAGTTTACTAGAAATTCTACTTCTAGGATTCCACTACAGCAATGGCCCATGGCTAAGTACAGATGGCAAAGAGTGCATATTGATTTTGCCGAAGATCCTTACTCTCGACAGCAGTTACTAATCATTGTCGACAGTTATTCTAAATGGTTAGAAGTGTTTATAATGAATTCGCTTTCTTCGGCTAAGACAATTGAACGATTAAGGACCTTGTTTTCTTCCTATGGGTTTCCGGAGGAGTTAGTCAGTGATAATGGTGGCACTTTTACAAGCTATGAATTCAGAGAATTTTTGAGGAAAAACTCGGTCAAGTTTACTCTTACGCCTCCATATCATTCAGAGTCAAATGGGGCCGCTGAAGATGTGTTCAGGAAGTCAAGAAGAATCTTATTCGCCAGATTTTGGAAGAAGATTTAGGAAAGAAGTATTCTAATTTACAGCATAAACTGGATAACTTTTTGTTTGCATACAGGAATACTCCGACTTCCGTGACAGGCATGACTCCAGCAGAGCTGTTCTTGAATTGGAAACCTAGAACTAGGTTAACTTTGTTAAAGCCTGCACTTAACGAAGTAATGTTAGAGAAGAGAATTAAGCAGAAAGAGGCCTCAGACAGATTGCGTGGGCCGAGCAAATCATTTGTTGAAGGTCAAAAGGTTTTGGTCAAAACAGTACGTCAAGAAAAGGTTTCATGGGTAATGGGAAGGATACTAGTAAAGAAAAGCCCAGTTACGTATTTGGTTAAAGTCATGGGAAGTGTAAGGTTTTGTCATGCTGACCATTTGAGATTGACCGAACTGGAAGAAGAAAAATATGATTATCTGAGACGTTGTGGACCAGAAGAGGAAAAAGGAAACATTGTAAGTTTGTCACATGGAAGTCCGTTCCAGAACACAAACGACCAAGTGGATAATTATCAATCCAATGATAAAGATGGTCCAGGAACGTCGGTTCCACAACTGGCTCCTTCTTCTCCTCAGGTGGTTGCAACGGAAAAGGAGGTCTGCCTACGAAGATCTGGTCGTACAATTAAAAGACATACAATAACATATGTAATCTATTATAGTAATTGCTGTTACAGCCATCTGAATATTGATATCATAATAACAGTTTATATATGTTACATTCGTCACAACACAAATTTGGATTGATTATAAATTATTTTATTTTTGAAAACATCTCTTCCTCTTCTGACTATAAATTTAACTTTTGAGGTCTTTTAATTGTACGACCAGATCTTCGTAGGCAGACCTCCTTTTCCGTTGCAACCACCTGAGGAGAAGAAGGAGCCAGTTGTGGAACCGACGTTCCTGGACCATCTTTATCATTGGATTGATAATTATCCACTTGGTCGTTTGTGTTCTGGAACGGACTTCCATGTGACAAACTTACAATGTTTCCTTTTTCCTCTTCTGGTCCACAACGTCTCAGATAATCATATTTTTCTTCTTCCAGTTCGGTCAATCTCAATTGGTCAGCATGACAAAACCTTACACTTCCCATGACTTTAACCAAATACGTAACTGGGCTTTTCTTTACTAGTATCCTTCCCATTACCCATGAAACCTTTTCTTGACGTACTGTTTTGACCAAAACCTTTTGACCTTCAACAAATGATTTGCTCGGCCCACGCAATCTGTCTGAGGCCTCTTTCTGCTTAATTCTCTTCTCTAACATTACTTCGTTAAGTGCAGGCTTTAACAAAGTTAACCTAGTTCTAGGTTTCCAATTCAAGAACAGCTCTGCTGGAGTCATGCCTGTCACGGAAGTCGGAGTATTCCTGTATGCAAACAAAAAGTTATCCAGTTTATGCTGTAAATTAGAATACTTCTTTCCTAAATCTTCTTCCAAAATCTGGCGAATAAGATTCTTCTTGACTTCCTGAACACATCTTCAGCGGCCCCATTTGACTCTGAATGATATGGAGGCGTAAGAGTAAACTTGACCGAGTTTTTCCTCAAAAATTCTCTGAATTCATAGCTTGTAAAAGTGCCACCATTATCACTGACTAACTCCTCCGGAAACCCATAGGAAGAAAACAAGGTCCTTAATCGTTCAATTGTCTTAGCCGAAGAAAGCGAATTCATTATAAACACTTCTAACCATTTAGAATAACTGTCGACAATGATTAGTAACTGCTGTCGAGAGTAAGGATCTTCGGCAAAATCAATATGCACTCTTTGCCATCTGTACCTAGCCATGGGCCATTGCTGTAGTGGAATCCTAGAAGTAGAATTTCTAGTAAACTGACAAACCTGACAGTTGGAGACTACCTTTTCAATAGCCTGGTCTATCCCTGGCCACCATACGTAACATCTGGCAAGAAGTTTCATACGAGTAATGCCAGGATGTTGATCATGTAGCATCTGTAACACCGAACTGGAAGAAGAAAAATTTTATTTAAACAGCTATTTTACGTTATTTCTCATTTTATAGTAAGCTTAAAGCAATTTCAGTATTCTCCCCGAGTCCCTGAGATGGAGACCTTCAGTTTCAGCCCCCCCCCCCCCCCATCTAATCATCCTGCGACCTTCCAAACGCCCACAATTCCTTCGCAAAAATTTCGCTTACGTAATTATATATATATATGTATAGATCATTTGGTATTAAATCTGCATAGTTATAACATAAACTAAACAAATGTACTTAACTTTTCATAATTTTAAATTGTGAAAAACTCAACCCCTTAATTATTATAAAATCAGAAAATCTTAAATTTAATATATTTTTTGTTATATTACATTGAACGTGCATAGTTAGCTGCATTTTGAAACAAATCCCACATGTCAACATCTACCATATGGCTTTGAATCAAGCATTAGCACCACATGTTTAATGTAAACAAAGCAGACGTTTTTCAATCTTTTCAATCCCAATGCATTTTAAATGGAGGATATTTTTCGTTATCTCTCATTTTCTGGTATATTTGGACATAATCTGCTATTTTTCCCGACCCCCTGGGTCCGACACCTTTTATTTGAGCCATCACCTGTCATCCTGCGAGCTGGCAAAATCTCATGCACAACTTTGATTTAAAAAAATCACTTACAGAATTAATAATATAGATGGATATAAGATAGATTATTTGTGACGTAAGATCATACAATTTACATTTTCTGTGATATTGTAATCTGTTAACGAATGGCAGTGTCGAGCAATTCATGAAAGCACCATTGGGATATACAACATTCGTCACAGCGCTTGGCCATTGAAATGAGCAATGAGAGCATCGATTAGAAAAGAAAGACCGAATAAATTCAATGAACAAAACTTAAACCTCAGTAAATCAAATTGCAAAGCTAGTTGTCATTGTGGGGAGCAATATGAACATGTCATCTATTTAAAAATGTTACTGCTTTCCCCCGAGCAAAGCTCGGTCCCCAGATATTTTAACTTTATATGTAGTCATGGTAACAATTTTTAACTTATACCCAAATCACCCCAGGGTTGGGGGAAAGTGGGTATAGAATGTAGCATCATGTTAAAACTTGTTTGATAAATATAAATACCCAAATTACCCCATTCTAAGGTAAATTTAGGTAACCTTGGAAATAAAGTTAGCCTAATAAAGTTTATAAATCAGTATTTACTTATCAGTCATAAGGTCAAAGTGTAAATACAAAACAGAAACGATTTTTAAAATATCGTTAAAAAAATTTTAAGAAAAAAAATTCAAACTTTTAATTTATTTTTTATCTATTTTTAATAAAATTTTTTTAAATTAGGTTAGGTTACAGAAAATCAATTGTTCTACCCAAATTACCCCATGCCATAAAAATTTCATTTATTACAAACCCTCTAAATGTATATAAGTAAACGTTTTATTGAAATGTTCTACAAACATGTAATGTTTACATACTTGAGTTTGGTTGGTGTACTATTACTCTTCCATAATATGCAAACCGTTGAACATAACCAATCAGCTGATTGAACTTTTTACAAAACTTAATTTATATTTTTTTATGAAGCACCAGTGTTACCAACTTAAATATTGTTAGTGGATACAATTTATTATTACTACAACAAACAATAAATATAAATTTGGTTTTAAAATATTGTTTAGTTTTGAAAATATAAAAATAAATTAATATTATACCCAAATTACCCCACTATACCCAAATGACCCCGACCCACCCTAATCAAAACTTCTCATCGGGGCAAACTTTAAAAAATAACTTATTACTTTATACTCTAAACTTCAATTTGGGAAAGGAATTCCTCAACGGAATCTGAGAAGTTCATTTATTTCATCTGCTTTCAAAGTGTCCATTTTAGCGAATTTCCCCTATAGGGAAGAAGCTATTACCGTAGGTCTCATAGTAAGACCTAAGCCCGAGACCATGATAACTTTACGTTTTGGGGCCACCAGAAGCAGAAAACAGTATTCGTTCGAATTTATATATATCTATAAATCTATATATATATGTGTATGTGAACACGATAGCGGCCGCAAAAATCATCCGATCTTAATGAAATTTGGTACAGACATGTAAAGTGGTAATCCTTTAGACAAGTTCGTAAACCAGCCCGATCGGACCACCAGAAGGGGGGGTAAAGGGGGATAAACCCCCCAAAAATGGGTTTTTTGAGTTTTTACATAGGAAAATAAAATTTATCGAATTTTTGTTGTCACCATTGAATTTAGCTTAAAAAAACAAACAATTTAGTATTCTGAATCACTGCTCTATGTCCATTGGTTACCGAGATGTTGAAAGTGGTAAACACAGTACAATGTCCCAATGTTAAGCTTATGGGAAATAAGTAAAATTCTTCCTCTCGGTTATTTCTCAACATATCTTGATAAAACCTGGTAAATGGCTTTTTCTACTTCATATCTACTAAATATTGAATTAAAACCACCCAGGTTTAATATACCCATAGCAGCAAACCTACATACTCATTCCCCATGTTATTTTTATGGAGCTTACCAAAACATGTCAAATCTTGCTACGTTAGATTGAAATATGTTGTTTTGCATTTGAAATTCGCTGAGTATGCAGGTCTGCTGCAACGGGGGTATTTACACTTTTGTTCGTTCTACTCTTTGAAATTTCGACAGTGCATCAGCATTAATTTCAAATTAAATGGGGATTAGTTTACATGGATCTTCATTGCTTGGCGCATTTTCATGTCTCTGTTTTACTGTTAATTCTACACAACATATATGCGTCAGTTTCTTGCATTCATCTTTGTTAGGTATTAACAACAATCGGTAAAAATATGGACATACCACTAATTTAAATTAAAAAATTAAATTTTCAAACAGACTCGCTTTTTGGTTCGCATCTTAAATACATATTCAAATTTTTACCTAAGCAAATAACATAACTTTCTGTGAAAAGCCGTAATTAAATTAGGCATATTGTTATTGGTACATTTCAAAATCGAGTAAAATAGGTAGGCTAACCGTTAACACTTCAATATCCTCCCATTCCAAGTACATTTACAAAATACAGGTTTTAAATTTATAATGTGTTTTAAAACTTGCATTTTTAGGTTAACATTCAACTAATATTGATATTTTAAGGGTCAAAACGTTGAAACGTTCATCAATGTGTCTTCACTGTCAATAGTTTTTTTATAAAATTCCATCTCCAGAGCACCTCCTATTTACTTATGTTCCTTTTTAAGTTTCCTTTTTAAGAAAAGAAAATACAGTAAATTAAGATGATTACAGACTGTTGGTCTTGGTTTCAATATGGCAAATACTCATGCTTATTTTCTGTTGTCTTAAAAAAACATCAGTATTTTAAGGAACCAAAATCATAATGACATTTGCTTGCCCTGCATTCTGTGGCATAAATCTGGAACTCCCTAAATCAAATCTTGATCATCTGTTTTTTTACAAACAAATGTGAAAGTTCACAGGTTCTACAACAGATAGTAGCACTTACGCTGTAATTTCAAAAGCCTCCTTTACGTCAAGTAAATACGTCAAGTAGGGGAGAGTATAGAAGACTTTATGAAAAACCATCTTGAGTTTTATTAAAACATTAATAAGAGTTTCTACACAGAGAATAAAGATAAAACAAATACATCAAACTCACCAACACCGGACCATTTTTTACTGTCGCGCCGGGGAGCGAAAGGGAATATATATAGCAAAAGATTACCTCACCCAGAACCAAAGGCAGCCTAGAAATAACACCTTTTTTAGACCGAACTCACACAAAAAGGGACAGGCACAAAGCTACTTACCCAACCAGGATCTTTCTAAACTCCGAAAGGAAAACAAAAGTGACACAAAGAAAGAACTGCTAATTCTCCACCAAAACATTGATGGACTAAAAGACAAAATAGAAAGACTGACACACTTTTTAGTCACTGTTAGCCCGGATATTTTGCTTTTAACGGAACACGGAATGAGTCATGATAATCTAATTAACACCAGGATTCCAGACTACAAACTAATAGGAGGTTTCTCTAGAACTGAGCACAGAAAAGGCGGAGTTGCAGCATTTGTCAGGGAGTCACTTGAAAACTACATAACACTAGAATCAACATCAGACCTGACAACTGAACTCACCTGTGAAACTGTCCTGCTAAAACTGAGAAAAAAGAAAAAAGAATTATACATCCTGGGAGTCTACAGGCCTCCGTCGGGTAACCTCGAAAATGCAATGGAAATCATATCAGGGGAGATAGACAAAGCTTTGACTTCTCACATACCATTAGTCATGATGGGGGACGTCAATATTGACAGGCTAGTAAACGACAGAAAAGCGGTCATGTTCGAAGAAGCCTTGTTGGCGTACAGCATAAAAAGGCTCAAATTACCAGCTACTAGGATAACAGAACATACACAAACCTCGATAGACTGCATCTGCACCAATTTAGACGAGGACGACGTAAGTTTTAGAATCATGACCACAGGTCTGTCCGATCACACATGCCAGACCTGTAAACTCAAACTTGAAGTAACAACAACAGTGACACCTTCGGAAAGGAAAAGAAATATTAATGACGACACAATGGCACATCTTAAATACTTACTCCAGCACCAAAACTGGACCACAATTGAGAACATACAAGATGTAGATCGTGCTTTTGACTCTTTTAATAAAATCTTCCAGCTTGCCTTGGATACAGCCTGCCCTTATGTAACAAAAAAAGTTAGAATAAAACCAAAAATAAAATGGGATGCTCGAAGTAAAAAACTTAAAGAAGAATACTTAGAGGCTTTAAACAAACAACAACTATCAGGTAATCAAGAAGACAAACAAGAGACGGCAAGAAGAAAGACGTCCTATGACCTATATCTGAAAGAAATTAGGAGACGAGAAAATGCAGAATGTATAAATAAGGCAGAAAATAAAACAAAAGCCCTGTGGAAAATCATTAATAATGAAAGGAAGCAACACAGTGCGGGGTGGACAAACCCTTCCTTAGTTATAAATGGTAATACAATCACATGCCCTATCAAAATAGCCAACCACTTAAATGAACTCTTTGTATCCAACGCAGAGAGGGCTTTGGCTCAAAATAGTCTGAAAAACACAACAACACAACATGATGTTACCAACAATTGTTCAACTAAATTTATTCTGTCGGAAACGAGTCACACTGAAATCTTATCGGTAATCAACGCCATGAAAGCAAAAACATCTGCTGGCCCTGATGAAGTTTCCTCAAAAATTACAAAATCATGCAAAGAAGAAGTCATCACACCTCTTGTCCATCTAGTGAACAGATCTTTCGCACAAGGCACCTTCCCAACCTGCCTCAAAATATCAAAAGTCTACCCGAAATTTAAAAATGGATCACCAGCTGAAGCTAGCAACTATAGACCAATCTCCCTCATATCAACCTTTTCGAAAATTATAGAAAAGGTAGTACAAAGAAGGTTGACAGAACATCTGCATCGCAATAACCTTCTCTCCGCTCACCAACATGGATTTATCAGAGGGAAATCTACAGTAACTGCTTTAGCACAATTCATTGAAACTATCATTGATAAACTGGAACAAGGTAATATTGCTACTGGCATCCTTCTAGATTTCAGTAAAGCTTTTGACTGTCTAGGTCTAGATCTTATTATAAAGAAACTAAAAACCCTAGGCGTACAAGGGAAGGAAGCCGAATGGTTCAAGAGCTACCTTTACGATAGGAAACAATTAGTGGAACTAACAGTAAGAGACACAAGCAAAAACGTCAAGATACAATCACAGCTAATGCCAATTACAAGAGGAGTACCCCAGGGGTCGGTACTGGGTCCAATGCTGTTCATCCTACTGACAAATGACTTCTCTAACACCTTGGGAAACGTATGTGATCTTATCATGTATGCGGATGATTCAACTCTTATCCTGGCTGAAAAGCAAATTGACACATTAACCGACAGAACAATCACAGCATTAAACATTGCAAAAGAGTACTGCCTACATAATGATTTGATCTTGAATGAAGCAAAAACACAACAAATAATTTTCACAACAAAAACAGAAAATCTGGAAGGGACCCCGGGACTCAAGACAACAGATACCGCCAAATACCTAGGTATCACGGTTGATAGCAAACTTTCATGGAATCCACAAGTCGACATAGTGTGCTCAAAACTCAGCTCAAGTGTGTATGTAATCAGGAGGATCAAACAAATCAGTACCATCGAAGCAGCCAAAGTTGCCTACTTTGCGCTATTTGAATCAACCTTGAGGTATGGGCTTATCACTTGGGGAGGGACCACGGTAACCAACATGCAAAGAGTCCTAGTTGTGCAAAAACGAGCCATCAGGGCCATAAAAGGGTTAACCCAATTAGAAAGCTGCAGAGAACACTTCAAGGAGCTCAAGATCCTCACTGTAGTATCCCTCTATATTTTACAAACAACATTATACACACTCAACACAGACAATGCCAGACTTGCAGACCATCACCACTACAACACCAGAAACGGACAAAACTTTGCTCTACAAACACACCGTCTCAGTTTGTTTGAAAAAAAAAACCCTCTTATCGAGGAGCGAGGTTTTTTAACCTGCTTCCAGAAGAACTAAGAAGCCACACACCAAATCATTTCAAGAAAGCAATGACAGAGTGGTTGCTGGAGCATTCCTTCTACTCATTAGAGGAATTCTACAACTGGAAAACCTGAAACTGGAATACCTGAAGAACAACCAAGGCATAACATCACACCAGCATTCTTTTTTCTATTAATTTTGATTTTTAGATAAAAAACAATGTTTGTAGATTCTTTTAACTTACAGAACACACTATTGTATTGACCCTATTGTATTTCTCCAAGAAATTTCAATAAAGAATATTGACTATTGACTATTGACTATTGACTATTGACTCCTGTGTGAAGGCTTTTCATGGGATATTTTCCAAACCCGCAAAAGGAGCATCTAGAGAGTAATAGCTTTAATTTGATACCAAATATGTGTAGAAAAATTAATTTCTAGGGTCGATTTGCTCTGTACAAAATACCAGAAATTCTTTTAATAATATAGATAGTTTCGTATCAGAATATGGCAGCATATTACGCATGAGACGATATGATTCCGATATGATAACTTATTTTGAAAATTTTATGTACTTACCCCCAAAAAGGTATTCGGATTTGTATCACACATAGAGACGATATTATTTCGATATTTTCATAGTTGTTTTTATTGTTGAAAAAGGAGGGTTACAGTGTTCGATACATATTGTATCGTATTGGAATATCGTTATACGACTGAGATGATTTTATATATTGAAAATTATATGTATTGTATCCCCAAAAAAATATATTCGGCTTTGTATAGCCTGGGCGACTTTAGAGATGATATTATTTCGATATTTTCATGGATGATTTTATAAAGAATTGTATGAACACGGATTAAACGCAGGCAAACCACCTTTTGTGATAGCAATTTAGTGTGTGTAGTGTCAGTTTGAATCGATATGAGACCACATAGGGTACTATCGTTGTCTTTGTATATTTTAATACAACCACAACATATATTAACAAGTACATGGATGTAACATGTATTAACAAGTATTTAATAGAAGTGTTAATGGCAGGGGTGGATTTACATATGGGTTTAAAGGCTGTAGTCCAGGGCGGCAGAATTTGGGGGGCGGCAAATTAGAGAGAGAAGTCACAACCCCCCCTGAAACCGTAGAAATAGCCTTGCTTAGGGCCCGGAACAGGTAAAAATAAAAACGGGGGCAAAAAGCACACGCACGAGTAAAAAAAAAGGTCACCACTTTTGTCGAGCCGGAAATCCCGCCGCTGGCCCTACTCCCCCTGTGTAGCCCAGGGGCGGCAAATTTACAAATCCGCCTCTGGTTAATGGTACTTTATGCTAAGAAAATATCACAAGACTCTTTAAATATACTAAATATACGATATTTTGAGTGATACGATAGTACATTGGCGGTTTTCTTGGGTGACAGGGGCTGTCCAATATTATGTCCTAAGTCCCCCAATGTAAAAGGACGATCCAATATGATGCACCCAAACCTACATTTGATCGTCCTATCGCCTTATTACGAACCCGATCGTACATCCCGATTGGTTAGCTCACAACCCACTCAAGAAAATGTTACAATTGTAACATCTGGGATGTCGAAACTTAAGTAAATCATTAAGATTGCTATGTGAATTGAAGACTTTTATTCAAGGTATGTGACCATTTTTCAATTGATTGTATCAATTCAGGAGACAAATCATGAACAATAATAGACTTTAGGCAGGTAGAAACACTTACCTAGCCACCTTACAGATGAGATATAAATATTTCCGCTAAACAAGTTTAAAAAATCCTATTACTTTACTCTTATAAGTCATACTCTTATAAGTCATACTCTTATAAGTCATACTCTTATATAAGTCATAGGCCTATCTTGAAAACGGTTCTAACAATTAATTTAGATAAAATTTTGCATCTAGATGTAGTTTTGATTTTTAAGTTTAGCAATGAATTAGAATTTTCTGTAGGAACGCATTAGTAGAAAAATGGAATTTAAAGTTAAAAATTTTTAACATATGGTCGGTCATTTGGGCTGTCATGTCGGTTTCGGAATATCAACGAAAATAACAAACGAATCCTACAGTTGTTCACAAAAAGCCACTTGAGACTGTTTTAGAACGTTCCAGTTGCACGTACAGAGTGGAATAGAACTGAGATAATACGATTGGTTAACTCTTATATAATAGTAACGTTTCCCCCGAGCAAAGCTCAGTCCCCAGGTACTATTTATTTATCTAACGCCATCAAGTCTACTTCAGTTTTAGTGCATTATATCGATTTTAAATAGATTTAAGTTCTTGCTACTAGCAATGAAGCCCAAGTAGGGTGTATTAGGGGCTCCCACCGCGAGGTAGATTGAGAATATTAACCCCCGACGACGTCACAGGTCACACGTCCCTCACCCCTCCCACTCCCCTACTCCCGTCCCCGCTCCCTCTCCTCCCACACCCCTCCCAGACCCCTTCTACTACCCCATTCCTCCCACTTCCCCATCCCTCCCATCATCCTCACTATTCCCCCGTCACCCCCTTCCACTCACCTTGGTCCATGCCTCGAACGGCCCCACGATGATGGACTCGAAGATGCGCCCCCGCTTGGGCTTGGCGGGGTCGTCGGTCTGGTGGGAGATGACGTTGACGGCAGCAAAGATCAGCACCGCCACACACACCAGAGTCAGGAAACACCGCCTCGAGTTGGACCTCGGCAGCATCTTCCTGGCTCTCCTCTCCATCCCAGCCTAGGGGCAGAGCGAGGGGTCAGAGGGTGTAAATGAGGACATCCCACTGGCAGGGTAATCAGGAATCCGGAGAGCCTAGGAATTATGATAACCCAGAGTCCACGAAATCCAGAAGGTGATAAACCCTGGAATTGGGGTCTTTTGAAATCCAGAATCCGTATAACCTAGAACCCAGATCACCTTCAATCCAGAGCACCAGGAGTCCAGATAACCTGAAATCGAGATATGATGGATCGGTATAATCTAAAATCAGGATAATTTGGAACCAGAGAACCTAGAATCAACATAACCAGTAATCCGGGAAACCCGAAAGGGGCCGTCCATAAATTGCATCTCTGCTGAAAATAGGGGGAAGGTGCAGAATGGAAAAAACAGTAAGATGATGTGCATCGGGGGGTTAACGCTGAGATGACGTCATTTATAAATGTTGTTTTAAAATTAATTTAGGTAGGAAAACTGCAAACATTCTATGAAACATTATTGAGTTAAAGTTAAACAGCTTAGACAGTTAATGAGAAACTATGTACTCAAATTATACAATATCCGTTGAAATAATGATCATTTTAGATTATTTAGGTCTTAAAAGCAATGCCACAGTAAATGCAAATTTTTGTAACCAATGTTTTTAGATTTGCAGGCAGCGTCAGAGAACATCACCACAGTAAATCTAGTACTACAAAGTTGAAATGTTCTGGTTTGAATAGTTGATTAACATCAAATTGCCCAAAATGGATTTAACACTTACCCAGACAGCAGTGAGTTTGGACTAAACTTGGCTTCTATAGGCTATATTTCTGAATTGTTACAAGAAACTTGGAGTTTGGAACCCACCACAAATTTAACACAGCTTTGATTAAGTGAGCTTGTGCGAATGCACCAAAACTAAACTTGATTTATTGACATATATAACTTAGTTGGCCAAGCCTAGAATTCAAACACACAAACGGGCCCTATTTTTGAAACGGTTGAGAGTTGAGTAGTGAGTCACTCGTCAAGTCACAAGTCAGCTGATCGTAGCATTGTTTAAACCACCACGTGGGATGTCAACGTTTCAAACTATACATCTGTCAAACTAGAAAGCCAAATGTAAACATTGACCAGTTAAGGAATTACGTCATTTCTCGTGGCTTTTAGTGCATGGAACAAACAACATAAATACCTAGAAATCTTTCACTTCCTGAAACCACCACCATACTTTGGGAAGTGACTAAATACATTTAAAAGAGTGAAAATCAGCCGAGAGGCAAGTTTAAAAATATTTACGTCACGGGTAGTGACGTCTTGAAACCTGCCACCTTGAGCCTGAAGGGGCTTATAGACGGGGATAGTACTAGCTGCTAGTAGACGCGTAATGTACTAGCTGCTAGCTACTAGCTGCTTACTATCCCTGTCTAAATACCTACTCGCCTTTGCAGGTGCGAATAGGTACTCGCGGCGAATAAAATCAAACATTGTTCAATTTTACTCGCCACTAGCACGCGAGTAGAGATCACGTGACCTATTCGCCGCTAGTACTCTCCCGGTCTAAACAGGACTCGCATTCACTCGCCAGTTTAAGTGGCGAGTAAATTCATCGTCCGACTTGTTAGCGCTCGTTGACAACAATGACAACAATGTGACTCGCCAGGCTAATAGCTACGGAAATTAGCGGCGAATACTATCTTCGTGTGTACGGCTACTATCCGTCACTCCTACTAGCGGCAAATACTAGCGGATATTATTAGAAGCTAGTACTATCCCCGTCTATAAGCCCCTTGAAGTTTCAGATACTCCTATCTACATTAGGCATTCAAATTGCGCTTACAAATTTCAAATCCAAAATTGTGAAAAGTCTTGATTGGCAAAATCTAATTGGATTTACAAATTGGAATTCCGATATCAATTAATTTTCTGAGTATTTGCTTGTATGAATTTAATGAGTTTTTTTTTAAGCAAAAGAATAAAACCAAAAAGAAAGGTGACAAAATCAATAAACAAACCCTGGTACTCAGATGATCTTCATAGGCTCAAGGAAAATGCAAGACTAAAAAAAAGCTATGATAATTTTAAGTATCTTAATTCTCAAGAGTCAAAGATTGCTTATGATAGGGCTAAGAAGTTATACAAAAAAGCTATAAATGAAGCTAAACTTAAATATAATGAGAACCTTATTGAACAGTCAGGTAATAAGTGTAAGGCGGCCTGGTCACTAATTAAAGAAAATATGTCATGTAATAATAATGTAGAAAAGGTTCCATTACAACCAGACACCTTAAATAACTTTTTTACCTCTGCAGTTAATGATATTAGAGCTAAGATAACCAAGCCTTGTACCCCTTTTGGTACAATAGAGGTACAATTTAAATAATGTTCCAAAATGTTCTCAGTATTTTAGCTTTAAAACTGTAACCTGTGATGATGTTCTTGCTGACATAAGGAATTTGAAAAACACAAAAACTAAGGATATTTATGAACTTTTAAATTGGTTCCTAAAAGAAACATTACCACTCGTTATTGTACCTCTAACCTATGGTATCAATGCTTGTCTTCAGGATGGAATATTTCCCGAAGGTTTGAAATTTTCTAAAATATGCCCAAAATTCAAAAAAGGGGACAAATTTAACCCGGGGAATTATCGGCCTATCAACCCAAACAGCAAATAACGTCTATACAACGTCTATATAAGGGCTTGCAAGTTACATTAACGTATAGGTCAATATTCGTACATCTATTAGACATCTGCGATATCATGTCAAAAAGACATCTAACGCGGATGTCGAAATGGTGTCAATTAGACGTTGTCGTACATGTATATGACGTAAACGTAATAACATTTAATAGACGATGTATAGACATCGCCGAAAATAATAAACCAATCATATAGTACAAATGAGTATATTTTTCGTCAATAAAAACAATATCGCTGAGAACGGAATATCAATAAAACTTTTTGAAATAAAAATGTAACAACATTATTTCCTTAATTATATTTTATTTCCCTGATGACTACAGTAATAAAAAAAACTTAACATTTTTATTGGTTTGAATCCCAAATTACACAGAAAGAAATGTTTTGTTCATTTAACCAAAATTAAGTTAAATCAACTAAATTCTTTATTTACTATAGCACCAAATAGATAATTTGGTTGTATTTACCAAATCGTGTAGTTGAATTATTTGGTTGAAAGAAATATATTTTTGTTGCTTCAAATGAATGATTTGTTTAATTAACCAAAATATTTTGTTGGTACTTGAGCATTTGGTTGAAATTTCTTTGAAGTAGAGAAATTTTGTAAATATTTGTTTGCATAAAAAAAATTATTTTGTCAAATTCTATTTATTTTGTTGAATCAAACACTCAAATGGAATCAAACAATAATGATTTAATAGAATGAAACAAATGATTTGGTTAAATGAAACAAATAATTTAGTTGTATAAATAAAAAAATACACTCCCACGCAGGGACTCGAACCGACTAACTTTGAAGTACTGTCACCATGCGTTAGACCGCTCGACCACCATGCCACCTGTGATGTGATGGTAATGCAAAGTATTTGACCTATACTTGGTCTGCAAATTAAAGGTACACAAGCTGGCTTCTTAAATAAAACAGATATATCAACGCAGAAATTATGTCCCTTCCTATTCATAAGATCGATGACTCAAGGGAGTATTCGTTGATATTTTTGTTTAATTGTACCTTTAATTCGTGGTTCAACTTTACCTTTAGAAATATAATGCAATGTTAAGTTGGTTTTTTGGTTATTATTTAGATGCTGGGATTTTTTAGGTCTTTTGTCACCCACTGGTTTTTTTAAATTCAAACTTTTATAAATTATTCTACAACGTGCTTTAATTTTGTTTCTTTTTCTTTCTTCTTATAGGGATGGGCCGAGTCTGAATAATGATTCTTAGTTCATTCCGAACACGAGTCCGTTACGAATCAGTATATGGTTTTCGAACAGGTTTTAGGAACAAAATCACACAATAAAATTATGCATGGTGATTTAAATTTTTAAGGGTCATTGCCTGACCCTTTTCCAGTTTTACTTTTGCCACATTACTCATTGTGTTAGAATTCTAGCCAAGCTATACCTAATTGTATGTTACTGATGCAGAGTTAATTCATGGTGAAAATAATTTTTGCATAATTATGTTTTCATTACAGACATGACATTTATGTCATATTTCTTTGTTGTAAGACATTACCAATATAGTTTTAAAAAGTATGAATATAAAAATGAGTTTTATTCAAAACCGATTTTTTTACTGGAGTTTAAGACTCAGTTGTTCAGTATATTGTTAATATATTACATTTATAAGCGAAATACATTACTGTAGATGCTTTTGTAATG
This sequence comes from Flexamia atlantica, assembly GCA_035578135.1. NCBI lineage: Eukaryota > Metazoa > Arthropoda > Insecta > Hemiptera > Cicadellidae > Flexamia > Flexamia atlantica. The sequence continues at coordinate 27,040,022 of JAQJVK010000012.1, forward strand.
TTTAAAATTTATAAAACTTATACAAATTAATTTGTTACTTACAAGTATACTAAATTTTATGTAATATGTTTTAAAGAATTCCCATAAATATACAACTAAAATGTATAAATTAAATTTTATAATTTTTCACACACACTGGGTAAATCGCGGCAGTTTTTTTACAAATTAAATTATTTATTTCAAATAAATACTCTTTCAGTTCAAATAGCGTTTTAACTTTGAATCAAACAAATAGTGTGTTCAATCTTAACAAACTTTCCAACAAAACTGATTTGTTGAATAAAATAGTTGAACTCTTAAACCAACTATAATTTGTTTAGACCAACTAAATTCTTTAGTAAAATGGTGTAACAAAATATTTTTGTTAGATTCAACAAAACTTTTCTCTGTGTACGTTTCCTGCAAGTTTCATGAACGGACTATTTTTTATGTTTTCTTGGGAGAGTTTTACCTGTACTACAAGAGACTAAATCGTCACTCTTCAATTTTTTCCCTGAATAAGTTTGCTTGGCATCGTTAATTAAAATAGGAAAGTAAAGTAAAATCAACTGCCAGTTACGAGGATAAAACACACTAAATACTGCGGGCCACGGTAACTATTATAATTGACGTGATGCGGATAATAGTAAAATATTCTAGGCCTACCATCAATTAATTTAGAACCAGCACAGCACTGCCCGATGTGTCAACCCGTGCTGACGTGCGGCAGCCGTAAAGTCACTTATGCGTTAGTTCAAAAGTTAGGTAAGATTTTTAAATAGTTCAGAAGAAGATTTAATTATTTATATTCCGACCCTGCAAATTATATTTGTCAAATTTTGACTTCCCTGCATCGGGAATCGTTAAAATTATAAAGAATTTAGTGCTTATTATTTGTATTATTATCCATGGTTTTAGCCCCTGAGCTGTGAGTTACAATGTAAGACTAAATTACTTACGTATATCCGTCAAACAGCTCAAACTGAAATTTTCATGTTCAGAACATGAAACATGTTCTGAACATGAAAATTTCATGTTAAAAACGAAACGATGCAATCGCATCATCCTCAGCTACAGGCCTGTAAATTTTTATTCAATGTTTGTTCGTTTTCGTCCCGTGATAAGTGTTACGTGTTTGTGTTTTTTATTGATTCTGACGATGCCACCAACCGATGGATAATTGAACTTCACATCTTTTATATTCAGCTGAGGATGATGCGATTTCATCGAAACATGTTCTGAACATGAAAATTTCAGTTTGAGTTGTTTGACGGATCTACGTAAGTAATTTAGTCTTACATTATTATTTGTGTTTCCGTTTGAATTAATAATGTTTCGTAATTCGTTAATGTAGACTGTAGATAAATTTCGAAACATTGTTATAAATATAAATATATTGTTCTTACAACCGCGCGTAAACTGCCAATTCACGCCGCTCTGAAAAGTGTCAGTTACAGTCACGTATGGATGAAGATGGCCTGAGACATATTACATTTACAATAACGAGGTAATTCAACGTGTTTTCCTGAAAAACAAACATCCCATCCCATCAGAATGGAGTAAACGCTGGGACTAATTTCCATTTGCAGTGTTTGGCAGTGCGTTATTGTGTTCTGTTCTGTGACAGGTACAGTAGGCGGAAGTAGAAGGGAGGAGCGCAGTTCGGTCTACGGTTCAGTCGGTGCCGGTGTCGAAGTGAGGTTAGGCGCGTCGCGTTGTGTTATCACTGGCTTATCTGTATCTCATCTGCGCACCACCTGACAGCTGTTGTCTTATGTTTGCCACGAGGTAGGCTACTTGTTTATTTCGGTTGCGTGAGTGCGCGTGTTTTTCATTCTAATGGGAGTAATGTTGCACAATGGAGTAAAATTTAAAGTGAAAATAATTGTTTGTTCTTTCCTGCATTTTCAACAACTTCCAAAACTACTTGCAATTAATTTCCCCGTTTATTTTAAGTTTGAAGAGAGGTTTTTAAATTTGAAAAGACCATCTTGTATATATAATTTGTTTTTGTATTGCTTTCACCACGTTATTTATTTACATATTACTTAATTAATATTAGGGGTTATCCTCGTTGCTTGGCCCAATGTAGGCCTACTAAGGAGAGTCAATGCAAAATATATCTAAAATTTTATAGAAAACACAATTTTTTAAGACACCAAAACTTTCATGTGAAAGACACTAATTAACAATTTGACTTTTATAACAAACAGTTATATTCTGCAGCTAGGCTAAGTTCTTTTATTTTATATCATTCAAATAAAAGTTTATATACCAATAATGTAATTGTGGCACAAATAAACTCAATCTAAAACCAATATATTTTTACAACCAATATATTTTTTCAAAGGCCTAATAAGTTCTCAATCTTCAAAAACTTGGTGCCGTTAGACTAAATTATACAAATTTAAATTAATTCTGGGAAAAATGTCAATTCCTGTCTGTTGTAAGTTGTTACCATCGTAATGTTCACCTTCTTTCAGAACTTCATATCACTCTAGCAATTAGATTTTAATCAAAACAACTTAAAAATAAAGAGCGTACAATAAGCCAAATTAAACCTGTACCGTATCGCGGCGGTTACGGCATGCTTGATTTAGAATGAACTGTTGGTAGTTGGCCGGTTGCCTGATCAAGCTGTTTAGGTTTACAGTAATTGCATTGGTTGATCCCAGCAACAACAAGTTGAGTAATGTTTTTAGAGGTACCGTAGTGAGGTATAAGATGAAGCTTGGGTGTTTACAAACAAACCCAGATGAACTTGGATTTTTCCAGGAGGGGAAATACATATGATCAATTGATTCGACAACGAATTTCTTGTGTCAGTCATGTGTTACATGCTAAACAAAAAACATGTCACCTGTTTATTGATTGTTATTCAAAGAGCAAAACATTATTTCTAATATCAAGCCATATTTTGTTTTGGTTTAGTATTTTTTATCTACCCGACTATTAGCGTAATCACATGGCTTTGTTTAGCCTCCTTCCTCGTCAACACTGATTTCTTCCCCTCCTCTGTTGACCTCTAACTCTTGGTATAAGAAATATAGGAGATACCAATGGCAAAATAATATGGTACTAAAAGATTTTAGATTCATAGAGGTACAGTAATTGCTTGTATACAACCACAGAATGAGGAGCGTCTGCGCCTTTATCTGTGATACAACTTGAGCAAGTATAGGATCAAATCTAGATATAGACTGATGATCATCATAAAAAATATAGTAGCCTATATGAAAGACACCAAAACCAAAAATGTTCATACATTACCATTACCATAAGACGGATAAGTAAGAGGGTTTTAAGACAAAATGTTTGAGAGACGAGGAGGATAATTAATTGTGGCGCGATCTTGCAGTCTTGTTCCTTAGACATAAACGACTTTCAAAATTTTAAAGCAATTTTTATATTACCTTAAGGAATAATAGTTAATTTGTTATGAAAAAGGGTTCTGTAACTACCCGATGTAGCTTAAATCCAGCAGCACGCAATGCCATTTATAGAGTTTTCTGTTTTCGAAATAAAATGTGTTTAAATTATTATTGTAAATTTAAAGGGTCGCTCAATGTTCATCGCATTATCAAAATAGTTTATTGTCAGAAGCTACATAGCGTTCAGGTAACGAACTTTGCCTCACAATCATGGCTACAGAATTAATATTTTTGTGAGGACATTGACTATTGACATTAACAGTAAATATATCTTCTGAAAATCAACAACAACTCTAGAGGATGATTTCATTTTTTATAATGCACTGTGTTTACCTTCACAATAGCACACAAACAATTTATTTCATTTAGGACTGAAACCCGAAGACGTTAAATGACACCGCTCGAATCCTTGCGCGGAAAGAGCTACAACACTAGAATACTATTAAACACTCATTATACTGTATTTCAAGAGTTCGACGTTAATGACGTGAAAACGTAAAAAACATAAGATTGTGGATTCTTGTAACTTGATAAATCCATAATTCGTTGACAGCGACGGACAAAGGTCCTGCGGCCCTCAGTCGGCGTCTGGGGACAGGTGTTGTTAAAACTCGGTCTTAATATAGCTAAACGTCACCACGTGCGGCTAGACGCTGCGGCAGACGGGGACAGCTCCTTTCATTTGGACTGGACTCAAAGGAAATGGGACGATGTTATACAGTACTGAATTACAGGATTAATCAAATTACGTGGTCTAGTCCGTCCATAAAACTAAAGTCAATTTTAGCATGGGCTTACTCGGCTTACGGACGCCTCGGACATGTTTTTCAACTTGGCCTATAATTAATTTAATACAACCATAGGATTGACTTCAGCGCTTCATATTTTATTAATTTGTAGCCTATGTGTCTACGCCAATTAAGTATTTTTACTTTTATTTTTATATTTTAGGATAATTTTGAATATTTTTCGAGTATTTTAAATTTATTCTGTATCGGTCCAAACAGGAGTCTTGTTGTCTTCGACGGCGATCTTGAATCAGATATATTATATCTTGTCAGAGAGTTGATTGATTAATGTCGATCAAAAGAGCCTGTGTACAATTGCAAATAATGATGTAATTTCTACAGTGCTTGCATTCACGGCCACACCACAACGCAAAAATTATTCAGAAAAATTCTTAAATAACTCCCGCGTCGTCCAAATTGACCACATTCGTGGCGTCAGACGTGAGAACATCGAAGTAAATAAACAACTTGTTTATTTACTTCGATGCGTGAGACCAGTCTAGTGGGTAGGTCTAGCAGCTATCCCTCTTGGATGCTGACCCACATGTACAGTAGGTTAGGTAGCGTTAGTTTGGCAAAAGCCAAAATGGTTAGGGAAGGTAATTAGGAAGAGGGTAAACGTTGATCAATTAAATACTTTTTGAGCTCTTTTTAAAATTTATTTAAGTTGCTTATTTTGGTCAGATGAAAAGGGAGTAGAGAGAAGAGCTTGAGACCAATTGCCAATTGACTCTGATTTGCATTCAAAAAGCTTTAGGCTATGCGACACTGTTGGGTTCAAATTTATATTTCTGGTATTGTAAAAATGCTGGGGTGTGCCTTGGCAAGATGATGTTCTCTGACATAAGAAATTACTTCATACATGTAAATAATACTAGGTAGTTTAAAAAATCCAGGTCTTTAAAATTGCCAAAACAAAAACCAGTTGCCGCCAGTTGGTTTTAGTTTAAGCATGCAGCTTATCGCTCTTTTTGTCGTATAAAAATCCTGTTCAAATTATTGTGGGAAGAAGAGCCCCACAGTATGACTGATTACCTGATCAAGCCTTCAATCAACTACATTTTACATACATACATTTACGAGGCAAGTTTTACAAGACATTTTAGACATTTACAACTAGACACTTTACAAGTTTCGATAAAGGAAAGTAATTAGAGAAGCTATGTTTTTTAAAACAAAATATTGGAGGCCAATTTGGCTAATTTGTCAGTCTATATGTACACACCACTTGAGACCACCGTCCAGTCTCACTCCGAAATGGCAACCTAAGTCATCTAAAAACGAAGAAGCTTTCGTTAAAAACGGAATTCTTAGATATACATTTTTTTCACAGATAATTTTGTTTTGAATACTGTGTAGGTGTGTTCAGTGTGCTGTGTTGTTAAGTGTCTAGTACCTGGTGGACCGAGCCTTGCTCGGTGTTATTTCATGTTTACCAGTTCATCCAGTTACTATAAAATATTTCAATGTCATAAAATTGATAAATAGAAACCTTTTTTATTGCTCCATGGACTCTTCATCCCACTTGCTGTATTTTCCCTTAATGGCTGTAGATTCCAAACAGCTGTTATGATTACTTCATTTGTTTACACTTTCCTTGTTTATTTTCGTTGCTATCACGGCAACCCATAAGGCCAATTTTAAAATTTTACAACTTTAAAATTCGATTTATTACGATATTAGATTTTCCCTGGCCAAGTAATCTGCATAAAAGACGTTTTTGAGTCATAAATTACTTATTTCCAGACTTTGAAGAAAATCCTCGGAGCCGTTTTTGAGATCGTTGTGCAAGCAAGCAAGCAACCAAGCATACATACATACAAGATAACACTGCTCGTATAAGAGTATAGGATAGCCGCTACCAGAAGTATCTTGTAGTCATGCAGCACTGTGGCAGCACTTGCTTGTTGAGTGTTGACTGTTTCAGTTGGCTGCAATTCCTAAACTACTTACTAAAGTAGGGACTTTATGAGGCGCGGCGAGCGGGGCCCCAGTAGGAGCATTCCTTTGTTGACTTCACTCAGTGCTTTGACTGTGCCTTTTTGCATAGAGAAACAAAAGTGTCTTAAACGCCTTTTGCAAAAACAACTGTAGACAAATGAGTGATGAATATAATCCAAGTAAGTTGAGCTACTACTACAATACGGTACTCCATTCGTTTTGGTCGTTACTTGAGGCTAATCTTTCGTCTTTCAGAAGTACATGCAATCGGAGTTAGACAGAATGAACACAAAGGACAAGATTGTTCCCTAAAAAAGGGAGGAAATATGTTTTTCCTAATAACATCTTTCATTATAGTTAATAGGAAATAACTAAACACTACAAATTGATCATCAATTGCTGTGCTTTTGTTGACCGTGGACAGTTTCAGGGTGCGTTGTATTAGCGAATTTCCCCTACAGGGAAGAAGCTATTACCGTAGGTCTCATGGTAAGACCTAAGCCCGAGACCATGATAACTTTTCGTTTTGGGGCCCCCAGAAGTAAAAAATGCCATTCGTTCAAATATATAGAATGTAGAATTTATATCCTCGTACCAGCCAACATTATTTGTGAGCTTTGCATGGTTGTGTTGCAGGGATGCTACTCTCGCGCCGGGTGCTATGGCGGGTGGTGGCGGAGGAGGCTAGTCCCGCCGAGGCCGTCGACATCCAGATCATCAAGTCCAAATGTGAGCCCCCAGCAGTCCCATCATTGTTTTACAATTAGCCTATATTTTACGGGGTTTCTCAGTATATTTCATGCCATCGACAAAATCTCACGCTCAATATACAGTACTGTAATCTATAATATTCCTTGCTTGTATCTCGAAATTTTATTAATTTAATTGTTGAATGAACTTTTCACAGCCTAGTCGCATCTTTGCAGGATTTGAAGGTATACAGTAGTAAGCTGCTGGGCAAAGTACCAATCCAGATGGTAGGCCCACTGGCGTCTTTAATTCAAGGAGTCGATCGCCTAAGCTCATCTCATCAAACTCACACGGCCAGATAAGATAAATGGGTGCGAATAAGTGCATAGATTATATACAGGCTAGTTCCCCCACGCACCGCTAGATTCCGTTAGTGGCGCAGGTATGTCAAAACAAAGTGGTCCTCGCACGCTTGCATCAGGAGCTATATTTAACCATTCGTGAGAACAGTACTTTGACAGTTGTATCAATTTTTGTATCTGTTTAAAAATGCTATGCCCAAGCTGTATGTGTATCGCTCTGCGCTGAAGCTAGAGGCCAATTCCCTCTCAATACAATGAAAACTCAACTCAAAAATTGAACTAGATGATTACAAATTGCAAGGATTGGATTATCCTAAATTATTAAAAACATACAGGATTAGGCAAAAGTCTGGAAAATATTAAACAACTTTTATATTATTTTTCAGAAAGTAATGAAACCTTACAGTAGTGTATCTATTACAGATGGAAATATTTTAGAAAATTTCCTTAGTTTTCGCACAATGAGGGGACGGCCCACGCTGGAAGTCTTGAAATTCTTAAATGTAAACATACCTTCAGTTAGACCTCATTTTAAAGGTCTTAGCTAGTAGATCATAAAAACGCAAACCACGCCGCAAAAGGTTAATCCATTCAGAAGTTACAGCTCCTCAATGATTTTAATGTTGGCTATTAAACTCTAGGCTAAAATTAAGGAAAAAAGTCTAATTACTAATAATGCACTGGGAACGATATAGTTTAGTTTTAGATAGATGCATTTCTCATTAATAGGGATAATTTGACGTATTAAGAAATCTACAATTAAGTTTCATTGCTTCCAGTGCTTTATTAGTAACTGGACTGTTCTCCTTACTTTTGGCTTAGAGTTTAGTGGCCAACATTAAAATCTTTGAGGACTGTAACTTTTAAATGGATTAACTTTTTGAGACGCGGTTTGCACTTTTATGATCTACTAATTAAGACCTTTAAAATGAGGTACTAGTCGAGGTGTATGCTTACATTTAAGAATTTCAAGACTTCCAGCGTGAGACATCCCTTGTTCGTGCGAAAAAAACAATAAAACACGTGAAAATATTTCAATTTATGACTGATACACAACTGCAAAGTTTCATTACATTGAACAAAAGAATATAGAAGTTATTTCATATATTCCAGACTTTTGCCGAACCCTGTATATTTTAGAGATGATTTTAGCTTGGAGTTACAAGCTAGCGCTTCATATTATTATGTAAGTACAGTAATAATTAAGCAAAAAAAAACATCAATGTAAAAGTGTTTTAAAATATACAAGAAATTCCGTGTAGCAAATTAAATCCATCTTCGGAATTTCTAAGTATTCCCAAACATGTTATCTATGAAATAGATTTTATATTTATATATCAAATATATTTATTTATGGACGAAGAGTTTAAAAACCGTATGGAAATACGCATAGATATAGGCCTAACGCAGGTACCTAAAAATAACTGTTTTAGGTGTGTATGATAACCGTTTAGTTCAGACTTGCACGTACGTATGACGTGCGACACATTAACATTATATGGATAACACTAGAAGTAGAGCAATACAGTATTGTCTCGTTGGTTGGTTGTGGCTTGTTGGCGTATTTGTACAATTGGAGATAATGGTGAAAGAACAATTGCACTGCCTTTGACCTTTGACCTTTATGGAGCGAGACCCAAGCGTAGGGGATCAATCGGAGGTTACTTTTTTTATACATACTTCATTTTTCAAACTGTTTTCGTTTCTGTTTCATACCAGATATTATGTAAATTTCGGATTCATTGTCTGCATTGACCACGGAACTAATCTTAATGATTTATTTGCAAATTGAAGGAGAATCTAGTCTGTAGTCCATATAGGTATAGGTTTGCCGAAATTCCCTAGAATTTTCATTTTTGTTATGGGCTACGCCCTAGTCAATACAATTCTTGAGGAAGAATAAAATATTTTTATTAACAGCTGTTGACTGCAAGCACTTAAGTGAAGTAAGTAACCTGGCACCCCTAAAAATAAAGGCCAAAATCCGCCCAAAATACGAGCTTCATTCCAATATCTAGATTTGAGTCAGACCTTATCTTGAATCTCTTTTGTTTGACGTAATTGATCAAGCAATTGCCCAATTCATTTTTCGACACTTTATTAATTGCATAGTTAAACAGTACCACTAGAACCCAAAAGAAAAAATAATATATATTTTCAATTCATAAACTTGAGTAAGTCGTTTTTATCCAGTCAAGGTTTTGGGCGATATTTCTTACTTTTGATTATTTATGTGACCCAAGACTTTCAAAAACCACTTTTGTCATAGTTAGGTTACGTCAAATAAATAATGAAAAGTAAGAAATGGTAGGTCTACTTTAAGTTTTAATAAGTAAAAGTAAATCATTGTCAGGCCTGTTTGAAGTGAAAGGTAATTATTAAAAAAACAGTTCTTTGTGTTTTTGTCAGCTAGATTACCCTGCAATAGGCTGTACAGTATTTATTTACTGGACTAATAAGTGAATAATAATAAGTTTTTTAATGCTCGTAATCATCAATAAAACCGGGGGTTAGTTTATTTTCAAATACTGATTGCAAAGCTCTGAAAATTTTAGCACAATAGGGTACATAAAGTTGACCAAGAGCAGGTAGCTTACAGTTACAGCAGGCGGTGAGCACGAGATGTACCGGTTGTTGTTTAACGAACTGTAGATGAGTGATAGTAGGCCACTAGGCCTGCTTGTAACCGATAAAGTATTTATCTAGGTAAATAAGCACATTTATTTGATTCACAAAAGTACACAGAAACTTTGCGAGCTCAATTAAGACATTAAAAGAAGAAAATCCGAAAGGTCCGGAGACGTGTCGTTACGAGAGCTAAGGTCTGCTTGGGCGGTATACCCTTACCTTCGATAGGTATAATGAAGATATGCTTGAATTCATGTAAAATTTAATGAATGGAGAAAGATGCATCTTGTGTTTGTTTTATATTTATAAAACATACAATAGTTCATGACACGGGTCACAAACTTGGGTGATACACTGATACACACTTGATACTTGGTTGCTTCATCGCTGACCGATAGAGTCGGATAGATTGTGTCAGGTTGTATCACAATTACTTTACACAGGAAACACTGAATTTTAAAACTTTGTCAATTTACATTACAAAAACATACATTTACATCTCTCACTTTGATTTGGCTGTGGCGAGCTTTTCGTTCCGAATTCCGGTTTTTAGGATATTAGTGGCTCTTCAAATAGCTCCTACAGCGAGTAGAGAGGTCGGGTTTCCAGACTATCGTGCAGCACTGTTTTGAATGACGAGTAGTCCAAATCACGTAATCTTCCTTGCAAGGTGTTAAACAATCGGATGGCTGACCGAGGATAGCTCTTCAGGGTACGACTCAACCGACAGCGCGGCACTTGGGCTTTTCGAGTGCCGTAGCAGTGGCGCTTCTCTTCTTTCGAATGTCTGCCGGTTTTCTTTAAGTAGCAACAAGCTGGTAAAGGCGTATTGACTATGTACTGGCTGCGTACTCCTAGCTCTTTGAAAAGTGGCCGGTGGTGCTCATTGTAAGCCGAGGCAGTTATCGCTGTTATTCTTATCGCTTTTTCGCTTTTTTCTATAGGAGGAGGAGTTTGTCCTGGACAGCTGGTGCATGTCCCCACATTGCTATGCCTTTAGGTAAGGTGGCTATGGAATAAAGCATGGTATACTGTCAATAGATAGGGCCTTGTGATGACAAATCGACGATTGCGTAGGAGAAACACTCTTGATAGTTTTGTACATACCTTGTCAATGTGAATATTCCAACTTAACCTAGGGTCCAGCCAGAACCCAAGACGTTTCACGGCCTCGTCTCGCTCACTGTCCAGCTTGAGGGTGCATAACAAAGACTGAGTTTTGTTGGTATTGATTTTGAAGTGGTTGTAAATGAACCAGTGTTGGGCTAGCTCCAGCAGATGGTCAGCTTCAGTTCGCACTGCACCGATGCACCGATGTCACATCCTCTCGCTATCAGCGTAGTATCATCTGCAAAGAGAAGAGTAGAACCATTAAGCCATAAGTCATTTATCATGATATTGAAAAAGGGTCGGACCCAATACCGAGCCCTGCGGAACTCCGTGTGGGATGTTTTCATACAAGCGGAAGCCCCCACCAGGGAGACCACCTGCTTGCGATTTGCCAAGTAGCAGGACAAGGTGTTTAGCACTCCATACTTTTCTAGTTTCGCCAGAAGCAGGTCATGGCTCGCACCATCAACGTATTGCTGAGGTCGCAGAGTCTCAGATGAATGGACTCACTTTTCTCGAACGCTTCTGTAATAATTTCAACAAGACATTTCAGAGCAGTGGTCGTAGACCGCCCGCTTCTAAAACCATGTTGCGCCTCCGAGAGTAGGTTGTTGTCCTCTAGGTACGCCATAAGATGGGTCTTCATTACCATTTCCAGGACCTTGGAAAACACAGGCAGTATGGAGATGGGCGAAAATTTGAGAGCAAAGATGTATCGCCTCTCTTGAAAATAGGTATCGTCCTTGCCGCTTTTAGGCATTCAGGGAAACCCCCACTGAGGAAACAAAATTCACCAGTCTAGTGAGTGGTCCTAATATGCATTAAATAGTTCCTTTGATAATGGAGGATGATATACCATTTATATCTTGGCTACTCGATTCTTTAAAGCCTTTAACTATACAACTATACCAAGTGTTTGACTTTCACTCTCAACATTCTTTATACCCTCTCCCTAATCTTAAAGTGTCCGAAGCTTTAAGATTTCTGTCTTAAAAATAAATTAAAAATCTAAACCCAAATCCTTTTTTTAAGATTGTCAGTTTCTTACTGAATATACATATAGTGTCAAGTATAACGCTCCCATATTAAAGTGGTGTATAATCGTAAATACAATTTTGGAGAATGTCTGGAAGTAACTCTAAACAATTACTTTTAACCTAGTTAATCTTGTATCTTTGAAATCTTGTAATCAGTTGTATCTTTTCATTAATGAGAACCATAAACTAAGATTTACAGGCGATTAAGCTATTGTGAACGTAAACTAATTTTGACATTTAATTAAAACTGCGACCAACTTGACTTCATAACTTCAAAACTTGAAGTTGCTTGTGACCCTGTCTGACACAAAGAGTAACTTCGAGCTGCATATATCGAATAATTTAATGCTCGGCGTGCATCGACGTGTGCACGTGTATACAGTACGTGTGTTGTGTGTTTGCTGTTGACACTCGGGTGTTTAGTGTGTGTGTTCGCGGCGGAAAATTAATTATTGTTCACAAACTCCCTTCCGCCATTTCCGCTTCCACACACGACTTAGCGTCGAACAGCGGCTGAACCCCGGAATATATTATAACTTACCAAATATTAGTTGATTAATTTAACAGATGTAGAGCTCTGAGCAACATTGGAATTCATGGAATTTAGAACTTCATTACGTCGTATGTTATCCGAATTTAAACCCTTATTTGAATGTTTTACCAAAATGCAAATAAATTAATAGGTTAATGTGAATAGTTGCAGTCTAACAGATTCTATATGCACCTAAATAATGTAAATAGTTCATTTTCCTGAATTAAAATAGATCTTCATGCATCGAGCAACAGGCTACCTAGTAAATACTTGATACTACATTATACTTTTTGTTGAAATGATGACCTACCCAGGTAAGTATTTTAAGCCAAGTACGAAGATGTGATTCATCATAATACCCTTCTAAATAAAGTTATATTATAGTAAAATATAGAACAAAAAAGTACTGCAATTTATTTACATCACTACAGATTAAGTTAATTTATTTTTAAATATATTTTTTGAAGAATTAAATTGTAATCAAACCTCAATAAAAATTATCAAAAAGGTAATCTTAATATAATTTACACGTTAAAGATATGCCGTTTGCATTCGTTATTCCTTACTCGACTTAGTAATTTGATATATTTATTTAACTCATAGCATTTTGGAATTACATTCTATGCATACCTTTTTTTACAGAAAATAAAAACCATGCACAGTTTCAATAGTTAATATTTAGTAAACTCTCTCATCACAAACATTCCCTCTTCCACTGGGAATACAAAAAATAGTTTCAGTACCATAATTTGTAGAAATTTAAATTTTACACAAAATGAAACTTGGTTAAAATTCATAAAAATTTAAAATGTAGTACGTTGATTTAAGGACAACAAATTATCTTGAAAGTTTGTTTTTATCGATCTTAAGCAACCTTATCTCATTGCCAATGCCTATAATCGATTTCCAAAGACCACTCCAATCCTTATTTAAAAAGCTGTTTTCGTAGCGCCCGCCACACAGGCATCGGATCGCTTTCAGTCGAGCACCCACGTCAACCGCTTGCATTTGGAAATTTCAGGAACTAAATAAATTCGCATTTGAAACAGCTTATGAAACCAACTTTTATAGGTTAGTTAGGCATTTTGCGAAATTTTGATTTTTTCACTTCAATTCGCGACCAATGGTTTTATTTCTTAATTATTGGGTTATTGGTACTAATTGTTTACCGTGACTGCGTTGCTAATAACAGCAAATTTCTTTGTCTGCGAATATTATATACAATTATTTTAACGATCTTTTCGCTATCATCGATGCCTTTTCTATAGACCTTTCGTTAAATAATATATTTACTTAATCACACGTGCAATGAAAATGGTTCTGTTTAAGGTACTTGCTCTGTCAGCTTATATTCAGTTGTATTTAAGATCATAAACTTGTTTAAGCAGCCGTATTATTTATTGATTGTATAATTTGTAACGCATGCACTGTTAGTAATAACAGTAGTACTTTATGGGCATAATATATATATATATATACTAGCAGTTGCCCGTGGCTTCGCTCACGATAAATTTTAACACCCGCTGCCTAAATAAAGATGGTGCCACATACTGAGTTTATGATTAAATAGATAAGGTACAAAAACTCTTGGTAACTTTAATATAGCACATATCACCTAAAAGAAAAAAGTCAACCATAAAACCATGATAAAAGGAACCAAACTATAAAAATCAGCTGTAAAGACCCATCTGTATGTGAAGCTTAAACCGCCTTCTTGATTAAATGAAAATTGACAATTTAATCGAAAGATCATCCATTTAATTTTACAGAAAGATTTTAGACCGTTGACCCCACCGAAAAACCCAGAAAACCTTGAATTTTGAAAAACCCATTCTCAGCGGATGCTCACGCCGTATAGGAACGTTCATGAAAAGTTTCAAGGTTCTAAGTCAAGTTCAAGTAGTTTGGGCTGTGCGATGATAGGTCAGTGGTATTTGACAAATATAAAGTAGATATACTTTCATCAGCCAGAAAGATTTTAAGGAATCCGCTAAGAACGCAGGTCTGCTGCGACGGAGTATAGTTCGTGTCAGAAAGGAAAAGAGAGTGTCGGACCGGTCCAGGTAGGCCCGGGCAGCCCTAATCCACTGTTGTCACAACACCTATTGTCGTGAGGCCGGCCGGCGAGTTATTTCTTGAGTAATTCCTGGTATAAGGAATTTCGAAGCGGCCCGCAGTCAATGACTCAGGCGTGTGGGCTGCCCACCCCCGTCGCCGGCCAGCCTCACAACAATAGATGTTGTGAAAACAGCGGATTAGGGCTGCCCGGGCCTACCTGGACCGGTCCGACACTCTCTTTTCCTTTCTGACACGAACTTTACTTAGAAATATTGCTGCCCCCCCCGCACGAGGCATTTTTATTTGGCCTCTCTATACTACACATGCCAGCACATTCCAGCGCCCCCGCCGATAAAACCCCTAAGGGTGTCCCTGCCTGGGAAGGCTTATACTAAGTAGGCCTATCGTTGAATCTGTGCTATTATAGGTGAATGTACCCAAGCGAGAATGAACGGGCTTTCATAGCTCTATCATAGTAGTCTGTGCTATTAAATTGACCGTGCGTACTTAGTGAATCTTAAAGCAGTTTCCTGTTTCATGAAAGTTTATGTACGTCGAGTAGAAAATGCCTAGATTAAATGCCATCAAAGTATTTTCTAATGTTTTTAGGGTCTATTTTGAACAACAACAAAATAACATAGCCGTCTCGCAATTTTTTAAAAATGCATTACATTAGATCGTTCATTAACAGCTGTTATAAGGAAGGAAAGACTTTTAAGTAGCTCTAGTCAGTGTTTTATTTTATTTTTTACAGACAGCTGGTTTTACATTGTATGAAATGTCTTGCTTTTAACATCTGTTTGAATATAAACATTTCATCACTGATAATTCTGGCATAAGGATATTAATAATATGTGATCTTGAGAGGGTCTGTGCGCGGCCTTGGTTTGTGGTGAAATCCGAGGGTCAGATCAGGATGAAAATATTGAAAATCCTGATAAATATATAATGAATGGGAAAATATTAACTTTATATAGTACATGTCAATTGAAAAGAAATATTATAAACCAAAACATAAAACTGAATGAAATCATAAAACATCTGTAACGACGAATCCATCAGTGAAGGTAACTACCATCTGCTTGGAACGCTAAAAATGTAAACAAAATGTCATCCCCTTGAATTATGGGGAAATTCAAAACAAACTTGGTCGAAATCAAATAAAACTCGGTTTTTAGAAGCTTGCTATTTAATTTCAAAACGACGTATGCTAGTTTTAAGTGGGCTAAAGCCTTCTCATATGTGCATAAAACACAGGAAAAAAGTTTCAGCCATAACAGTACTCTAGTTTTTGCGTGAAAAGCGGTCTAAAGTGTGATGTTGAGCGTTACCAACACACATCGTGACATAAATTGAGATAAGGCTTGATTCGGATTCTCTGACCTTCAAAACGCAAAAATAACCAAACATTTCATAATTCTGAGCAATGTACAGACAAAACTCCAATTTTATTTATATAGATATATATATATATATATATTATCAATAAAATAAACAAGTGTTCCCTTTTTTCATTTTATTAATTAAATTACACGACACGTGTTTCGGTTTTTCAAACCATTTTTTCAAACCATATATATATATATATATATATATATATATATATCCCTACTTTATGACGACTAACAGTTTTTATATAATGATAAATGTTCTGTTACTCTACTAAAGAATTATTAAATGCTGACGAAAATTTGGTATAGCACCACTTAAATAACCCCGTTAAAGAGGTTTTTATAAATGTGTTTTATCAAACTAATTACTCTTTCAACCTAACATGCATGAACTTATTTTTTACTTGAAATTCAAAAAAATACCAAAGATATTTGTTAATATTATAAACTAATTCTCGTAAGCCCAACAGTTAATTGACTAAAGATTTACAAAAAAGGAAAAGAAACTAAAAAAACCAACACGCACACGCACACGTGTTTAACTAGTTGATCGATGAAGATTAACTAAAGATTTTTGTTAATATTATAAACTAAGTCTCGTAAGCCCAAC
Source organism: Flexamia atlantica (assembly GCA_035578135.1). Lineage (NCBI taxonomy): Eukaryota > Metazoa > Arthropoda > Insecta > Hemiptera > Cicadellidae > Flexamia > Flexamia atlantica. Next base: position 27,056,579 of record JAQJVK010000012.1, read on the forward strand.
AGTTAATTTGTTGTTACGGTATTGATATCGATATTTTTGTTATATCGTCGCGGACACCGAACTTGATTTTTGCTTGTTAATCAGAAGGGCTCGTACCTGCTGCAAACACGGACAAACAACGTAACTAAGTAATTAATTATGTTTCACGATTGAATTACCATCCTTAAAGGAGGATATCAGCCACCGTTAGGCCGCCTAATGAAGTAATTCCCAGCCTCGTTTGCTGCCGTAGCCTAATGAGATGTTGAAACGATTTTAAACAAAATGAGAGTGAAAAAAGGCACCAAAAAGATTAATAGAAGGTTTTTTTGTTTAATTGAAAATTTCAATTAAAAAAGTAAGATTGACAAAAGGTTTGAAATAAACCAAATCACTTTGTTTAATTTATTGGACTTAATTACTCACTTTTAATATTTAACAGATTTTGAGAGGAATCAATACAATCATTACTATGTGTACATGCTTATATTTAGTTTTGAACTTCCTTAGTCGTCATTTAAATCGCTTTTCATGTTTCCAGTTATTTGAAATGCTTTTTTAAACTTTTGGCATCAACCTTTTAACCACCTTGTACAAATTCGTTAAAACGTATATTTAATAATAAATATAAAGGGTTATATTCTTATAATAGGCTACAGTATCCAAGTAGAAATAAACATTTCAAAAAGTTTCTATCGACTCAAAGTTTTAGCCTAATAACATGAACTCTCTTTAACATGAGAGATATTCACGAAAAGTCAAACTCGAGTCAGGAGGCCGGAACAATGACCGTTAAATAATTCCCGTGATATTTCCAGAAGAGTATAATCAATCTATACCAAATTAGCGCGAGGGACTAAGACTGCGTATCGCCACCAGAAGTTCTGATTAACACCCTTGGACTTCTTCATTGTGGTACGAGCGTCACTTATATGTCTGTACGTTCTACATCCCTTATAGAAGTAAGAAAGAACTTCTATTTTTGCCGCACCGCCGTAGTGACTTCTGTCTGCATCAAACAATTTATACACCATGAATGCTATAGTATTTACCCAAGATTTCACAACTGTCGTTTATTAAGACTTTTAAATTTTTACAATTTAAAACAGTATTAGCATAGTTTTATTCTTTAGCTAATTAATCCTTAAGATTACATTTTGCATACGAATTCCGACCTCGTAACTGCAATAAGTTTATGTACGGGCTTTGCTTTACAAGTTACAGACTGTTTGAAAATTTCTAATAACCTATTATAATTATTAAAATATAACAAATTACTCTTTTCTGTTCCGTACACTTATTCAAATTAAAAATTAATGCCACGTTACGCCTACCCCGCGCCGCGCCGCGACGCGACGCCGTCATGCGCACTGCCGTGTGACATTTGTGGCGCCCCCGCCGCGGCGCGCCAGTCGGTGTGCCGCCGTGTTGCATGTCACGTCCGTGTCGCGCGTGTCGTCGTGTCGTGTCGAGCGTGTCGTGTTGTGTCGCGTGTGTCTACTGTGCATTACTTGTATGGATACATGTTGATAGAGCATGGAGGATAATTTTTGTAAGTCATTTTGTGCTTGGGTAAATTGTTGCATTATCTATTTTGTTTTGTCATAGTTTTTATGATTTAAAGATATCCTTTTAAGTTGCAGAGTTCGAATTGGATTTAATATTTTTATCAGAGTTGGCGAAAACGTAATATTTGTATACGTGCAGTGTTTTTAGGTGTATTCCAGTTATTATCATTTTTAGGTAGTAAAACCCTGAAGTTAATTTTCTTTATATTTAGGCATCAAATCGATTACAGCTTTGAAAATGACGTTATGTAAAGGGTTATATTCTTATAATAGGCTACAGTATCCAAGTAGAAATAAACATTTCAAAAAGTTTCTATCGACTCAAAGTTTTAGCCTAATAACATGAACTCTCTAATAACATGTGCATCTTGGTTATGAGTTTACTGTGCAAAATCGTGTACTCCAATGCATGTATTTATTATCTTACGACTGGTTGAGTTATGCTCATATGAAAACAAATCAATGATTTGAAATTGTCAATATTATAGGAAGTACTCACACTATCCTTCAAATCTTTATCCGTATGTAACAAATGTGCGTACGCTAGTATAATATCGACTAGATCATATTTAGCCTATACAGGGCTTACAATTCACATAATTCATTATTATTCAAGTTTTCATAGCTTCCATTACGCTAAGTTACCGTTACGTTGTTTGCTAAATAAGAGTAACTATATACCCTTTATTTTTACAAGGTTGCACCTCATCATAATTTAAGAATTACTGGTTGTTTATAATGAAATGATTTTTTTTATAGTAAACATTGTCTATGCTGAACTTTCCAAATTTGATGCATTATGGCTAACATAAATAATAACATCTATTATAACAACTACCCTGTCCTCCATAAGTAACAGATAAAGCGATTTCAAATAACATCTTAGATTGAATTTTGCTGAAAAAAATAACAAGCCTACATCTTTCAAGTGAAGACGCAGGAATCGGCTTCATCGTTTTATATAGTAACACAGCCACTTCTCGTCAAAGGTGTAGTAGGTCTAAGGGTTTTTTTTAAATAAAGCATGTACGGTGTACATTGGTTATAGCAAATATCTCCTCATAGTAAAAACGAGTTCTTTTAAACATAACTTTATTTGTTTACGCACATGAACTTTTTTTTGGGGGGGGGGACAAATGTAAAATACCCCCGTTGCAGCAGACCTGCATACTCAGCGAATTTCAAGTGCAAAACAAAATATTTCAATCCAACATAGCAAGATTTGACATGTTTTTGTAAGCTCCATAAGAATAACATGGGGAATGAGTATGCAGGTTTGCTGCTACAGGTATGTTTAAACTGGTTGGTTTTAATTCACTATTTAGTAGATGCTGAACTAGAATAAGCCATTTACCAAATTTTATCAAGATATGTTGAAAAATAAGCGAGATATAGAATTTTACTTATTTCCCATAAGGTTAACATTGGGACAACGTACTGTGTTTACCACTTTCAATATCTCGGTAACCAATGGACACAGAGCAGAGTTTCAAGATACAAAATTGTTTGTTTTTATCAGCTGAATTCAATGGTGCCAACAAAAATTTGATAAATTTTATTTTTTCTATGTGAAAAAACTCAAAAACCCATTTTTGGGGGGTTTATCCCCCTTTACCCCCCCCTTCCCGTGGTCCGATCGGGCTGGTTCACGAACTCGTCCGAGTGATTACCACTTTACACGTCTGTACCAAATTTCATTATGATCGGGACCATGTTTACGGCCGCTATCGTGTTAACAGACATCTATATAATTTTTATATATAGATAGATCTATATATAAAATTCAACGAATGGTGGTTTTTACTTCTGGGGACCACAAAATGAAAAGTTAACATGGTCTCGGACTTTAGTCTTACCATGAGCCCCCGTAATAGCTACCGTAATAGCTTATTCCTTTAAGGAAATTCGCTTAAAACAAATAAATGTAAATGTAATTTTTAAACTTCATAGTTTTAAATAGATGATTTTATCGCTACTTTCAAAACTGTAACTTAATCCAGTTGATACTTCGGGCTATTCGACTGAGTAATGCAATATTTAACAAACATGTAGATACTCAACATGTAGACTTTCGAAATTATCGATTATACTATGAAATTGTTTATTTATTTCTACTCCATGAAAACATTTTTGACGATGTGTCATCGCCACTTGTTTGGAAGGACATGTCTGGGGGTCTGGGGTGCCCGCAGCAGGAAATGGAAGTGTAACCCTACCACCGGGGCAGAGCCCCCAGCCTAGGGCAGAGCCCCGGAAGTCCAGACGTCGCAGCCGCTCCCTCGACAATCATCTACTCATCGCTCGTAATTGGTTTTGTTTAGGCGCATTAAAGATCAGTTTGGCCGGGACAAACTGGACTGTTTAAAGTATTTAGTTAAATTACATAACAACAATAGTTGCATTGTTCTAAAATATTTTAAATTCAACTCTCGAGTTAACGTCTCATAACCTGTAGTTTACTGACTACTCTTTATTAAATGAATAAATCAAGCAAGCATCAAGCATTTATATATGAAGAGAATGTTGAATTAATTTTAGTAGACTAAATATAGACTATGAATAAACGTACTATGATTTATAGACTATGTGTTCGCATCAATGAAACGTCAAAACAATTAATGTTTCCTATAGGTAAATTTAGTTCCTGCTAAAAACTCTTATGACAGAAATAAGTCAACTGAGATATTCCAGCTAAAATATATTCAATTTTTAGGTATTCTTAAATCATATAATATATGTGTAGAATAATTATACATTATATACTGCTAAATATCATTCGAGTGTAGTTGGTTTTACCGTAGACTATTTTTGGAGTTTCTACAAGTGTGTTTGGCTTTTTTCTAAAAGAAAACATAAAACCTTTTTCAAAGTATTTGAAGAATATTTTAACCAAACAGCATACAATGTCCCTTTTTCAGAAAGTATAATCGACGCACAGTTTTTTTTTTAATTTTTTTCATTCTTTTTGTGACAGGTACCAAAGATATATTTTATATTCCATAGTTTAGCGAAAATATTTTTCCCAAATGTTAATTTTATGGCGATAGAATTGGCTATTTATTGTTCATGAGTTCATCCAATTACACGATAAAAGAGTGTACACCTAGTTTACTTTAAAATATCTTCAAGTGGAAAATGAGAAACAACGATGATCGATTATCGAATTAATGTAAAGAGAGGAATATGGCCAGTCAGCTGTTGTTGAGGGCTAGTTTTGAAGGATCTCCCCTCTCTACTGAGTCATCGAGCCCTGCCGCCCCCACCTCCCCACCCCTCCCCCGCAGCATCTTTTATTGTTACCACCCCCCTTCGGGCCTGGAAAGTAACATCTGGACCGGATTTTGCACCATTCAAACCGACTTCATGGTTCATTTACGGTTTAATTACGAGTCCTCTTTCATGCTTTCGGAGTAATATTTGAAAGCAATTTGATGGACTCGGGTTGTAGATATTTATTTAAAACAATATTTGAAACTTAGCAATATAGAAACTTCAATTCTTTATTAGGTGTCCCTATATTTTTGCGAATTTTCTCTAAAGGGAAGAAGCTACAACATAGGTTTCATGGTAAGGCCATGATAAATTTTCAATTTGGGGCTCCCAATGCCAAAAACCATTGTTATTATTTTATATTTACATGCAGTTAGGCCACATTTTTAAAGCAAGAACGCCACAAAAATTCTCCACAGAAAAACCACACAAGAATTCTTTAAAATTAATTTCATCGTGAAATACAGAATACAGAGTATTCTAAAAATAAAAGACACGGGTTCCGAGTCTCAGAAATTTCGGATGTAGCCTAAACCTATAGCAAATTGAATGTTATTGGTGGAAACATATATTTCTAAAAGAAAAATACTGGAGGAAACAGAACTAAACTAACTCAGTCAGTTTCAAAATGGCGGCCAGTTTTGGCAAATTAATTAATATATATGAAATACCTTGTGTTTTTAAACCGCACAAACATATTTTTCTGTCCAGGTTCAAAATTCTTTAATCTTTGTAAGTAAAGCTTTACAATAAATTGTCAAATGTCAACATTTAAAATAACCATTTTTTTAAAAGTTGTGACTTGGAACTGAAAAAGACCAATTCAAATCAACACACTATCGTCATTTTTTAACGATACAAACGAAAATCCTACTTTACCCTCGAAGTGCATGCTAATTATGCAGTTATAAATAATTTTAATTCTGTATAATATGCACAAATAACAAACCTTTATTTTTATATTATTTTGCTATAAATATATAACAAACGTGTAAGAAAGCACTTCAATAATTCCCTTGAGAAGTAATATCCTTCCGAATAAATCTGTTTTGGATTGCAGTGACCTACAAACGAAGGGGAGCCGCTGGAACGTCGCCAAAACCGCCCTTTCCCATCCTCGCCATAATTCGCAAACCCCCAACTACATAAAAATACAAATTTATTCATGAACACTTGAGGGATGCACAGATTGTACCTATTTGAACTGCAATCAGATATCTTTCTGGAAACTTACGGTCTTGCTAAAATGTCTATATCAAAGTAAAACTATCGAACTCGTATGGGTTAAGAATTATGGTTGATAATGAGGAGTACAGTTCGAAAATTATTTGTAAAGGCATAATAATTTTTTTATTAAAAAAATTGTTTGAAAATATTTAAAAAAGTTTTTATACTTTTGTAATTAATTCTGTGATTGACCTAAAAAGCGACACTTTAATGTTTCTTCGGAGTTGTTGAGGTAATTTCTTAGCATCCTCAAAACACATAAAACCTTGTTTACGTTAGTTTTTCATTCGCATTTCGTTTGATTTTTTGCTAGATTTAAAAGTTCTATGTTTTTGAATTTCTGAGATTTAATGTGATAGACCATAGCGAGTGAGTCAGGGAGGTTTACGAGTTTTTATGTTCAGTTTATGGCAAGACCGGGTCGAAGTATATGCTGAATGGCTTCAACATGTCACCCGCCAAAGGCCGGGTTGCGACGGTCAGTTTAGCTGCGGTTGCGGCTGACCGCGAGTGTCTAGGCTTCCAGGACACTCGAGCCGCGCCGGCCACCCTCGCCACTAGCCACTCGCCACTTACTAGCCGCTCGCCACTAGCCGCTCGAAACTAGCCACTGACCACTAGCAACTAGCCACTTACAACTAGCCACTAGCCACTCCCACTCGGCGCTCGACACTAGCCACTGGCCACTAGCAACTAGCCACTTACAACTAGCCACTAGCCACTCACCGCTCGAAACTAGCCACTATCCACTCGCTCCTATCCATTAGCCAATAGCCACTGGCAAGAAGCAACTAGCCACTAGCAATTCGCTCCTAACCATTAGCAAATAGCCATTGGCAAGTAGCAACTAGCCACTAGCCAATCGCTCCTATCCATTAGCCACTGGCAAGCAACTAGCCACTAGCCAATCGCTCCTATCTATTAGCAAATAGCCACTGGCAAGTAGAAACTAGCCACTAGCCACTCGCCACCCGATAGCCACTGGCTCCTACCCATTACTAAATAGCCACTGGCAAGTGGCAACTAGCCACTATCCACTCACCGCCCTATAGCCACTAGCCACTTGCTCCTATCCATTAAAAAATAGCCTCTGGCAAGTAGCAACTATAGCCATTAGCCACTCGTTGCTCGACATTATCCGGGATTCACGGACCGGGAATGGTTTTAGCGAATTTCCCCTATAGGGAAGAAGCTATTACCGTAGGTCTCATGGTAAGACCTAAGCCCGAGACCAAGATAACTTTTCGTTTTGGGGCCACCAGAAGCAAAAAACACCATTCGTTCGAATTTATATATATATATGTGTCTGTTAGCACGATAGCGGCCGTAAAAATGGTCCAATCTTAATGAAAATTGGTACAGACGTGTAAAGTGGTAATCACTCGGACGAGTTCGTGAACCAGCCCGATCGGATCACCGGAAGGGGGGTATAGGGGGTTAAACCCCCCCAAAAATGGGTTTTTTGAGTTTTTTACATAGAAAAATAAAATTTAACGAATGTTTGCTGGCACCATTGAATTCAGCTCAAAAAAACAAACAATTTAGTATTTTGAATCACTGCTCTATGTCCATTAGTTACCGAGATATTGAAAGTGGTAAACACAGTACGTTGTCCCAATGTTAACCTTAAGGGATAAGTAAAATTCTATATCTCTGTTATTTTTCAACATATCTTGATAAAACTTGGTAAATAGCTTCTTCTGGTTCAGACCTACTAATTTTGAGTTAAAACCACCCAGTTTTAATATACCTGTAGCAGCAAACCTGCATACTCACTCCCCATGTTATTCTTATGGAGCTTACCAAAACATGTCAAATCTCGCTATGTTGGATTGAAATATGTTGTTTTGCATTTGAAATTCGCTGAGAATGCAGGTCTGCTGCAACGGGGGTATTCCAAGATGGCGACTGCAGCACAGCAAGGATTTCCGGGGACTTTTTTTAAACATTGTAATCAGGGAGATTTAAACTTCTGTGCTAAGTTTCTGATTGGCCAGGATTTGTTAGGTCGATTTTCCTAAAATTCCCCAACTACTGTTAAAATTTATGGAAAAAGGCGAACTTAATATATTAAGGCTTCTTCCCTCAGTCTGTCCTTCATAAATAGTTTTCTTAAAAACTTCACTCCTATTTCTTTCTAACGACACGTAAAATATTAAAATCAGGCCAGAACTATTAGAATCACGAAAAACCAACAGCTTGTTTAGAAGTCAGATTTGCTTAAATGTGAATTTTAATTTGTGCCGCCCCACGCTCGCTCGCTCCCCTGTTCGCCGCCCTCGCACTCTCATCTCCGACCCTCCAGCCACTTCTCTCCTGTGGCTTCCCTAAAAGAATGTTTTGCATGTATGTTTCAAATGAATTCTGTTCTTGGTTATTCTACTCTGTATTGGCAAAGCGTTGGAAAGTAGTCAGAGTACACCAGTCAAGACATTTGGACTGTTTAATGAAAACTGTACATGCAGGGACGTAATACTGTTCACAAATTTTGATGTTTTCTACAGTAAAAGGAATAGTATGCGTTTTTCGAATGGATTCATTATTGACGTTATCAATATTCTATAAAAATATAGACTTTTATTGAAATAATAAACTATTCACGCTTGGAGATTTATGTATAATAAATAATCTATATATATAAAAGCCAAACCCCATTGACTGACTGACTGACTGATCACAGTTTCTCAAAAACTATAAGGCTTAGAGCCATGAAACTCGGCACAAATATTCCTTACAGGCTCTAGATGCGTACTAAGAAAGGACTTTGTAATATTTTGTCTCTAAAGGCCTAAATATGGTATATTATAAAATAAAATATGGCGGCCACTTTTAGCTTTCAAAGCTTAATTTCTCAAAAACCACAAGACTTTGGGCCATGAAACTTGGCACAATTAATCTTTATAGGCTTTAGATGCGAAAAAAGAAAGGTTTTAAAAATATTATTTCTCAGACGGCTAAAATAGATTATTTGAAAAAAATTGTAAATGGCGGCCATTTTAGTTTTTCCTAACTATGGATGGGAGAAATATTTTCAGGGAACAGAAAAGGTAAGAGAACTTATCTACTGAAAGAATAAAATTTAAAAATTTAACGAGAAACCTTTTGGGGAAATAGGTTTTGGCCAAGATATTTACCTCCTACTTTTTCTACCAGTTTTCGGTTTATTTTCAAAAACGTGTTAAATTCAGATTGATGTCAAGTCGAAAATCCATCCTTAGTGTCTTCTTTGTTTTATATTCCGGGTTATCTTCATTCTCTGTATTGGGAAATTGGAGGAAGTTAATTTATAACATTTGCTAATCATGAGGGGAACATGTTTAGAGGAAGCGTTACACTTTCTCATTTTCATCTAGAGTGGAATTATCAGCTGCATCTTAAGGGCTTAATTGCACGCACATGACCCAAATAAATCTGTCCATTTGTTAATTATTCCTAAAAATTGCACAAGGCATAATATAATTGAATTAAAATGAGCTATCCTTTCAGCGGGCGAAGCTGCGGATATATCTGCTAGTAAGTTATAAAGTCGAATACAACAAGCCTTCATTTTAGATGAAGCAATATTGTTACACGCCAAAACTAGAAATAAAATCAACATATTCAGTAGGAATTCAATAGGAACTTTAGTTATGGCACGCGTTAGAAAACTATACTAAACTATAAAATATATAAATTCATCACTGAGCCAGAGTGATTATGTGTAGTTTTATATTGTGGATTACGCAAGTTTCGAGGTTCAAGTCTTCATCTTCAGACCATTTAACGCGCCACTCGCGAGAGGTCTTAATTTAAGTAAAAAAAAAAAACACAAAAAACATTGATAGAATATTTAAAACATAACTCGGAGCAGGACCAGATATATATAAATTTAAATTTCATATTGTAATGATATATTTGCTAAATGTAATGACTGGATCAGATAAAAATAACGACTGTTATGTCTTGTGATGTGTTTTGTACCTCAAATAATGTGCATAATCCAAAATTACGTGGTTATTCTGCTACTTGGGTTGATGTATACCTTATAAAAATTATTGCAGAGATTCGGAGTCAATACAACAAAATATTAAGTTAATAAAAACTAAACGTAATGATGTAAGCTCAAAATTATTTATTATAATTTATTCATTACATTTTTGTTTAGTAAATTTATTATTATTTAAAACTTGAAATGAGAAAGGAGGGATTTGAATTTTATAGCGCTCATATCAAGCTTGCAAAGTGTGCAAACTTTAAATGAGGTCTACTGCACAGTAGAAGTGTTATGACGTTGATCATAAAACAAAATAAAATGTTAAACCAAGACAACATTAGGGCCTCTATCGATTAAAAATTAATCGGGCGGTTTATGTTAACAATAAAGGTAATTGCTGGGAAAACCAACCTTACGGAACGAGTTTCAATAATAAGGTACCTTCAACTCATTCAACATTACTGAGCAGAACCTGCCATACTGTATCGTACAAATCACATTCTGCCAAGTTATCGCAAAAATACCGTATTATACAAGAGATGGTAAACGTTGATGCCTAATGTAATTAAAATCATTATTGTGTCACATTTTCCATCAACATTGTCATCAAATAAACGTATTTTCCAAGTTTTCCTTCTATACAGAAGAATTTGACTCATTTGTGATCTGTTACATAGTATACTTTCAGTTAGCAAAATATGACAAAAGGGAGGTCATTCGGAGCAAGGTAACATACTAACAAAATGGTAGTATCTACCTTCCTGCTCATCTAGGTGCCTATTAGGTCCTGTTGGATATTGCCTATTTTTTCCTACCGATCTTTACCTAAATACCTACCTGCTTGCTTACTTCTCCCATCAAATCTTTCTTTTAAGAAATCTTACGGACGGATATTGGAGCTAAAATAACAATAATTATTAAAATAATTAATTTATTTATTTTATTTATAAACGGAAAATCCTTTCTGTACAGAGTAACTGACAATATTTTAAGTTTTTGGCTGATAGCTCAATATTGTAGAACTAATAGTAATACTTAAAAATAGACCTGATATAGTGAACAACAAGTGACTAGTTTAAGTGAGTGCCTGCAATACCAGGAACACAATACTATTAATCATAATATGATTCACAATACTATTGATTGTTATTGCAGAGTTTGGCTACCTACACGTATAGCATTCATTAATGCTTTATCGCTAAGACCGAACTGCTGTGAAGAGAAGTCAATACAACATTCAGTTAGTTGTTTCGATCGGCGAACTACATCAGTGGCGAAAGACGAAAGCGCAATATTTGCCAGGACGAGGTGAAGCGTTCACCCCAGCGAAGTCCCCTCTGCAAGAGGCTGTAATCTGCAATATCGCAGGTTCTCCCCCAGGGTGCAGCCCTTTGACTCCCCGACCCCGCCTACGTCTTCATTTCGGCAAATTCTGATTCAAGGGCTGGCCAAATTTTCTGTAATATATTTTTTCATTTCAGTTTTTGCAGGCTTCAAATCCTTTGGAGGAGTTAGATTAAAAACGGAAGAGATTTCATTCTTTATTAATGATTTAAATTATGGTTTTAATATTCACATAGTTAATTTAACACCGTAAAATCTTACCTAGACTATATTAACACTGAATTATGTACACTGTAGAGTCAGTGGTACAAAGTGTTTTTTTTAACGCGACCCAAAACTTTATTTTATCAATGAAGGATTAATCCCCTCCCCTCCAAGATCCCCGGATTCGACCCAACTATACAATTTTCTTTGGGGATTCATAAAACGTAAGGCCTACGAAAACAATCCACAGGATATTCAGCACCTTAAAACAAACATTAAATTTGATACAAGAAATTCAAAGAGATATTTTGCAAAACGTGTTCATGAATTTGACGAAAGAGAGCACAGATTTGTATAAATGTCAATGGCGGATTGTTTGAACACATAATGGAAGCTAAATGTTATCAAACGTACATGATAGATTCTTTAAAATATGAAGTTGGTTGTTGGGCTATTAATTAACAATCCTGTCTAAGGAACGTGCCAACCTTAGTCAGTTACAAGGCTACAAGATCGCGCGTCTATCATCACGATCATCACACTCATCCTTCACTCATATGAGTGTGATGATCACTCATATGGAGGTAACGTCCTCCATGAGGTACCTGATTAAGAATGATTAAGAAAAAATGATTAAGATAAACAAAAAAATTCTCATTTCATCTTTTTATGTGCATTATTCAAGCTTAAAAATGGGTTGCGTTTAAAAAAACACCTTGTAGCTAATGACTGAATATATACAATTGAGAACTGAGGGATATATGACAATAATTTAATAATCCAAGACTTCACCGTGGTTGAAATTTTCTCTGTGCATTTTCAACGGTTTTGAAAGTCCTTTCTTCTAACAAAGTGTTGATAAAACCACTTCAAACGCACACCACTTTTTACATATTTTCGTGGTGATTCACACAAAGCTGTGGGAATCGCGCCAGATGACTTTTCAAGGCCACACACACGCACTCTCACGCTATGTTTAGCCCCCGTGTGTACGCGGGACCACACCGAAGGTTTTGTTTACATACCACATGTTCTCGCAACTGTCTCCTCGGATTTAGTGGTCATTATTATCCTTGTTTAGAGCCTAGAGCATTGGTTGGCAGCAAGCTCCCGACCCAAAAGAGGGTGAGGCACATCCTGCTGTCCCTGATTACAAAAATTAATATATTGGAAGTCAACTGTCCCAGAATTATATGTCCCAGGTTGGTGCCAACAATTATTACAAGATAGTTCAAGCTCGCAGGCAAGGGAAATATTAAATGAATATTTAAAATATAAATTCTCATAAGTCATAGGTGCATAATATGTCCCAGATTGATAAAATGTAATATTAAATTTGCTGCATTAAATCATTGGTCCATCATTTCCGACGACACCTAAATTACTGAATTAAAATCGATTGAATACTGTAAGAGCGGTCTTTATGACAAAAGATTATTCAGATTTATAACTTTATTGACACCCAGCGTGTTCAATAAGAAGGTGAATATGTAGTGTAGTGTACTACATATATACACCTACACTACAGGAGTGTTTTAATAGATACTGTATATACATAGATTGTTGCACTGAAAAAGTTTCACTAGTGTTCAGGGTATTTCGTAGTAGTTGAAAAGATCGTAAAAGTTAAATTGATGCATTATTACTTATTTAATTTAGAGATGTTATTTCGACTGTTATTGAATCGACCCGCGTATCTATTTGCCATAAAACAAACAAACTGTAGCTGAGCCATTTAATTTTGTCCAAAAGACTATTCTTTCTCTGTTATGATTAAATTACTTTTATTTATATAAAACGTGAATAATGATGCCAGTGCGACCCCTTCCCCAAAGCAGCAACCCTCCCTGCTCTATTTTCATCTCGTCTATTCTCGTGGGCGAACCTGGGGTTGTCTATCCAGGAGTCGTCATGTACCTTCTGATCAGGACACATTTCCGAGGTTCGTCTGTCAATTATTTTATGCTTTTTGCTTAATTATTGTACAGTATCATATCAATACGTGGGTTAGTTGTTTTTACTTTATCCACAATCAATTAGTTCTACTAATGTGTACTTTAAATATATGCAAGGCATTCTTTTTTATCATAGCCATGCTTTTCAAACGTAAGCTAAATATGTAATCGTTAATGTGAGTTTTTTTGAAGGTGGTACAAAGTTAAACTTTTAACTAAACAAAAAAGATTTCTTCCTGCATGCATGGTGCAACTAAAAATATGCCAAAACATTAACTCAACTACAGTTTTAAATATTTTACCGCTTCGGAAAACCCACAATGTACTCTTCTATTCATGTATTTTTTATATTTTCTATATTTTCTCAGTAAACAGTTGTATAATAACTCCGTAGCTACAGTTAAAAAGGTTTTAGTAATATACAAGTTAATCGTTATCTGATCTGAAATTTTTTTTGTTAGTTCATCCGAGGACTTTTAGGATTCTTGACAAAGATATCTTTCAAGGGATTTTATTAATATAAGAGAAAGTACAGGGGTTTTTTAACGCAACCCATTTTTTCAAATTGAATAATGCACATATAAAGCTGATATAAGTATTGTTTTGATAATCTTTCCATTTTATAGAACCAATTATTTTTAAGTTTGACCACATTTAGCTTACATTATGTGCTCAAACAATCCGCTATTGACTATTGACATTTATACAAATAAGTCGTGCTCTCTCCATCAAATTCCTGAACACGTTTTTCAAAGTAGGTCTTTTAACTTATTGTATTAAATTTGATATTATTATTTAGCTGCTAAATATTTTGTGGATTGTTTTCGTAGGCCTTACTTTTTATGTATCCCCAAAGAAAATAATATAGTGGGAACAAATCCGGGGATCTTGGGGGGAATAATCCTTAATTTATAAAATAAAGTTTTGAGTTGCGTTTTAAAAAGAACACCCGGTATAACGAGAAAATTACATTATGTTTAGGAGCAATGTGTTATAAATGTATTAAACTTAGAGGTTAACTAGTTTTACGTGGATAACGGAAGAGAAATGTACATTCAGTATGTACCAGCTGGCAAGATGCCAGAACACAGAGCTATAGACTGCTGTACCGTGGTGTTATTCTTACGTTTGCACTGGGCATTTCGATAAAAACTTTTGGTTAATTAGCAGGTAGGATGCTATTTTACAATCCTGAAATCTTAAGCCTGAAACTAAGCTAACTCTTTTTGACGCATTAAGTACGGCATCATTCCAAACCGGAAATAATTGAAGGGGTGCCCCGAAAACGTTCTAAACGTCAGAAACCTAGTTTCGAGTAATCAAGCGTTGAAAGTATGCCTTCAACAATTTAAGGTTTTTTCAAGGTTAGAACTTATAATCAAATTACTTTACAGGTAGCCTTAGGTGTCCATAGTATCGTGGTGTTGCGATACGCGTTTCATCATGTTGCGGTACCGATCATCAAGTCGTCTTCCGAAGGTGTTATTGTCGGGTGATACGTGTGTGTGACTTGTCAATATACTGTATAAATTTATCGCACTGTGTTTTATCGTCTGCCGTGTTCGTGTTTTGTTTTAGCGAATTTCCCCTATATAGGGAAGAAGCTGTTACCGTAGGTCTCATGCTAAGACCTAAGCCTAAAACCATCATAACTTTTCTTTTTGAGGTCCTCAGATGCCAAAAACACCATTCGTTCACTTTCATAAATATATATATATATATATATATATATATATATGTGTGTGTGTGTCTTTAAGCACGATAACTTGCGCAAAATGGTCCAATCGGAATGAAATTTGGCATAGACGTGTAAAGTAGTAATTATTCGGACGAATTTTTATTGGCACCATTGAATTCAACCCAAAAAAACAAACAATTTAGTATTTTGAATCATAGCTCTATGTCCATTGGTTACCGAGATATTGAAAGTGGTAAACACAGTACGTTGTCCCAATGTTAACCTTATGGGAAATAAGTAAAATTCTATATCTCGCTTATTTCTCAACATATCTTGATAAAACTTGGTAAATGGCTTCTTCTAGTTCAGATCTACTAAATATTGAATTAAAACCACCCAGTTTTAATATACCTGTAGCAGCAAACCTGCATACTCATTCCCCATGTTATTCTTATGGAGCTTACAAAAACATGTCAAATCTCGCTATGTTTGATTGAAATATGTTGTTTTGCACTTGAAATTCGCTGAGTATGCAGGTCTGCTGCAACGGGGGTATTATATACTGTGACAACCACTTTAGGTGGGCAATTTTAACCTGTGCTGCCACGCGACTGAAGATGGATTGTAATTAATCCGAAACGCGTATCGCAGCATCACGATACTCTGGACACCTAAGGCTACCTGTAATGTAAAGTAATTTGAATAAATATAGGTGTCTAGCTACTGGCTAGAACAATAACTTATAATCATTTATAATCTTAATTCTTTAATACCCTATATAACATCATAATGTAGCCTTATATTAATTGTTTACATGTCATTAAGCATTTCCAAACGTTTTGCGTGTTTTTTTTGGGTTATAACGTTCTAAATTACTGGCGTTTGAAACGTTCTCTGAGCTCTTCTACTTTGGAGGAAAACATCAGGGAGTGTAGGAATACCAACATAAATTAAAATAAAACGGAATATAAAGCAATTTTACTGATATATAAGTACAAAAACGTATTGTTGTTACATAACTTAATACGTCGTTTTGCAAAAAGTTATCCAAAGGTGGCGCTTAAAACGTTATTTTACTCACCTCTTTTGGGGGGCAATTTTCCATGCCTTGACTTCTTAGTTTTTTAAGAGCAAATATTCAGCTTTTCTATATTCCTTCCTGGTCTTATCCTTCAACTTTCCAATATTTACTTTACGTCTTTTGTTTATTTACGCGACTATATGGAATTGAGTCGTCAGCTAACTTCCTTAATCCCTTTGAAGTTTTTGGCAGCCAATCTTGCAAGCTTCACATTACTCTTGTGCTTATTGTAATGGTAATGTATAAAGAAGGTAATTAATACAGTCATCTGGAACCCAGATTCGTTCGCTCGGGAGCGAGCAGGAATATTGTGAAATGTTGGAAGTATTTCTGAGGTGATAACTGCTTTTCTCACCGGGTCACGAGCCAAACAACGTCCACCAAGCCCCTACATTCATTGTTCATAATGTTTACGTTAATGACAATTAGGGGTGTGCGAGTACTCGATTATCGAGCTTTTTTCGAGCCGAGTTTACACTACTCGACTCGACTCGAAGTTTTGAAAAATACTCGGAAGTTCGAGTCAAGTAGTTACTCCCGCCGTTTACTCGGAATTGGTACGCGCGATCGCATTTTACGGTCGTTTTTCACACAGTCAACACCACTCATGACCAGCCACCATAAAACTTGTTATTTTTCTTGAATTAAAGTGGTTCTTAAGTTATTAATTAATAAATTTAGTCTTGTCTTTTTCTTTCTATAATTTGATACATTTTCTTACTTATGCTCAATGAGACTGGTTTAGCTTTAATTTTTAAACCTATTACAATATGTTACAAAACCCCTTTTTTAAAACAACAAGCGCAGACCATCGAAGTAAATGTTTACTTCGATGGC
Source organism: Flexamia atlantica (assembly GCA_035578135.1). Lineage (NCBI taxonomy): Eukaryota > Metazoa > Arthropoda > Insecta > Hemiptera > Cicadellidae > Flexamia > Flexamia atlantica. Next base: position 27,073,695 of record JAQJVK010000012.1, read on the forward strand.
GCAGACCTAGCTTGGCTTTTACCTCCTAAGACTGAAAGTTTAGTAAAATATTGAGTAATGATATAAAGTTGTGTTAAAGATGGCCTGAATTATCGTTTATTTTATTTGAAAACAGGGTTTCTTTTAATGCTTAGGAAAACATCCAAATTTAGTAAGTAAAAAATATTGTAATCTCAATTTGTTACTTACGTAATCTCAAAAAATGCAAAAATTATTGCATTTCATGTGATCAATAATAAGCATGATAACTATAACTTATAATATTCAAAATACTCGACTCGAAAAAAACTCGAAACTCGCGGGTATTTTTAAAACTCGGCTCGACTCGACTCGACTTCTAAAATCAATACTCGCACACCCCTAATGACAATGAAGCTGGAAAATAATATTTGTATTTGTGAGTACCAGATAACTGAGTTTATTGTAAAACAATTTTTTCTTTCCTAAACTTAATATCATTTATAAAGTTCTTAGAGAGATTGCATTTTTAGCACTGGGACTGTTAAAAGATATCAGATTCAGGACCGGAATACTGTAGTTAATCGTAAGAGATAGTCCGGAAATACTTGACCAAGAAACAAATAAGTCCAGGGTATAAATTAACTAAAACTTTTATCCGGGGCCATTTTCGTCCTATCTTTGCAAATTACTTCGAACCTTTAAGCAAAATCTTAGATGCATTTGCATCTTAGATGAGCACAGTTGTTGTTTGTAATTTATACATCGATAATGTTTGCATGTTTTTCTGTATTTTTTAATGTTAACTTATATTAATGCTATAGTGTAATTGGCTTTGGCTGTAGCATTGTAAAAATTGTATAAATAAATAAAATCACGAAGTCTAAATATAAAAAAAAAATCATTTCTTGTCACTAGGCCTAGGCCAAAATGTGTTGTTATAGGCCTAATTAGGTTAAAGTAATGATTCATAAGTTCTTGATTATTAACTATGGATATTTTAGTATTTTATTTCATTGAATATTCAACACAATAAAATTTAACTATACGTATCAGGGCGATGGAAGTGTGGCAGGCTCACATTATCAGCATTATCGACCTTTTCTCGGGTCATTTAGCGCTAATTAATTTTGACAATTAAGATTAAAGAACTGGCGCTAAAGATCTAAACTGTAAACATATTTTCTTCATTTGGCTTTAATTAAAGTTCATTCTTGTCATTTTAATAAGTTATCTTACATAGTAATTCGTAAATAATTCTTATCTATTAAAAATCAAAAACGTTACTTTTGAAAATTGCAAAGAGTCTTTTTAGAGCACGGTGTGAAATGAACATAGTAGGCTTCTACAATAGAACCAACCGTTGTAGGCATGTACACCAAGGTCCCGCAGTAAAATGTAGGGCAGTAAAGTTTTTGGGAGAACTTTCGGAGAGGGATGCAACTATCTCAGAAAACTGAACCAATGTTGTTTTATCTACGACCATTGCAATAAGCACCAATTATGGTATTACAATAAACATTATAATGATATACATTAAAACACCAAAAACCAAGCAGTACTCTAATGACGACTTTAGAGTACTGGAGTCACTTTAGAGTACTGGTTCTAGACCAATGAGAGCTCGGCATTTGACGGATGTAGTGTCATAATAGTAGTTTATGCAACGATTGTATAATGAATGCCTTTAAGCCACGAGTGAGATGTAAGTTAGAACACGAGCGAAGCGAGTGTTCTAAATATCTCACGAGTGGCTTAAAGTCATAATACAATCGTTGCATACACTATTTTATCTACGACCAACAATATACGACAAAATTTCCCCCGAAGTTAAACAAAACTCATGACTTTTACTAATGATGGAATAGGTCAACTAAAATTTGAGGTTAGGCAAATAAGCAGACTGAACCATGAATCGTTGTGGAACAATCAGCTGATGGGATAAGTAAACTCAAACATGAATCGTAATGCAACAATCAGCTGATGTGCGAATTGCGTAATTGTTATTAGGGTTCCGTGCTTCTCCTTTCATATATCACATACACTTCTTTTACTAGACCAGACCTAGGCAGCAAAAAAAAACGTTTCGCAACTAGTTTGTTGCAGCTGCATGCTTACACGATTTTGTGATGGTGGCTACAATCGAATACGAGCATGGACTTATCCGTTCAAGCATGCGAGAAAAAAAGGACCCGACAAGAAATTGGGTCGAACAGGTTCAGCGCAGAAACCATTGAATGGCTGAATGGGAGTTTTAATGGTACATGGTACAATACCAACATTTACTTGCTGAATGACTCTGTATGTTTGTCTTAAATTTTATGGTAGATACATCTTTATATTAATAGACAAGCATTTTTCCATAAGGTTTTTGTACTCCTTTTTTCTCAGCCTGTGTGCAACGTAGCAAAAATCTAAGAATAGAATTGTATTTTCATCTAGATGTGCAGAATCCCATTGAAATTTATATTAGTCTTTTAGAAATGTAGAAGATTCAATTTAAAATTAAAAAAAAAAAAAAAACATTAGCCTTATGAGTTGCTGTTTTGGTTATATTATAACAACAAATGTAAACTAAGTTAGCATCATACGTAGCTGTTATCACATGCTATTTTTCGTAGAGTAAAGATTTGATGTAGAAACATTAAGCCACAGTTAATTGGGGCATGGAGTGAAAACATAGAATTTGATTGAAGAGAAGATCAGATATATCACACTCAAATGTGTTCCATTTTACATATATACCCGTATGGAAAAATAAAGTTTACTTGCTTAAAATAAGATTAAGAGATAAAAAATTTCTGATAAAAAGGGAAGAAAAAAGTACATTAAGTTTCTACCATCCAATGTACTAACTGACATGCAACCGGCAGAGCCGGCGACGAGGGGGGGGGCAAAAGCACAGGGGCCTGGACTCACAGCAGGGGGCCCGGATCCACGCGAGATTAGTCCCAGATCCAAAAAATGGGGCAAAATGCAAAAATGCTGGGGCCCAGAATCGAGATGAGTAAAAAAGGCGGGTTTCTCAATTGCACAGGAGCCCGAAAATCCTGTCACCGGGCTTGGCAACCGGAGTATAAATGGACACATTATATTCAAATTTTGTTTTATTGGTGGATAATGGGTAAAATATATATTACATTTTAGTGATAATAATAGGAAGAGAGGGAAGGAGGGAAAAAGTTCCAAATGGTAGGAAAGAAGGGAGGAGAGATGGTAAGAAGAGAATGAAGGAGAAAAGTAGGGAAAAGTGGAAAAAGATTGGAAGTAGAGAGTGAGGAATTAATGGAGGGAGGGAGAGAACTGTGGTAAGGGGTGTACAGGACAAACTTATTTGATGACTGAAGTTTTACTTTCCTCTGAGTCAATAATTATTCTTAAAAAAATAAACATGAAATCTTAATAAAATAGTCTTTATTTTAATAAAATATACTAATTACTAAAAACCATGCCATAAGCCAGAAATGAAGTAAAATAATTAGTCAAGGACTGAGTCTTTCTCTTTTGTTTTTGGGCCCCCAGTTTGGTTATATTTTGTGTTTACATGGAAAATATGTACTATATGAAATGTATTTAGAAACGCATTGGTTTATGCGGGGATTATTTATAAAATTAGCTATCCCTATTTGTCACTTTGAAAATTGGTCGAATTTTCGACCACTGGCGATCTCTAGTATAAATAAAGGATCTTTTCCGTTATACCATTGACTTTGAATCTCTTCAAAGAGATTCAAAGTCAATGGTTATACGTATACCACTGTTTCAGGTTTGTTTTTCAAGCTTGATTTTGGGAACATGTCAACCGTCATTAACAACCTGATTCCATCAATTCTACCTCAACCATCTATCATCAAATCATAAATATAGTGTGCCGGGTGCACCGGGCACTTGACAACTCCAACGCCGCCGCCGCAGCGGCCAGACGGAGGCATCAAGGTACAGGGTACAAGGTAGGTGGTAAGTTTGGTTAGGATAGGTTAGGTTAGGTTAGGAATGTAACCTAACCTAACGTAACTTAACCTAACCTAACCTAACCTAACCTAAGAAACTGGAATTGGGACCGCTAGACGGGCAGACGCTGGCTTCTCGTGTCTAGACAGAGATAACGGTAGATAAGATAACGAAACCGCAGGTAAAATATTCTTTCAAGGAATTTCCACTTTAAAACGATTAACAACAATTATTTGACCTAGTTTATGGTGTTCTGTCAAATATCAAGCTTGAAGAGTAAATTTGGAATGGTGGTATACGTATAACGGAAAAGATCCTAAATAAATGTTTAGGCCTATATCATTTAAAATATCCAACATAAGTATTTGGTAATAAAACAATTATCAAAACAATAAGAGCAATAACTAATATAACGAGTATTTGTACTATAAATTCCTGGAACATGAACTTTAACCCTGAGTTATCAAGTGTGATAAGGTTTCACCATGTGAGAAACCCGCTCTTTGATAGCCAGTGCTGTGCGCGGCTTTTTAACACTCGGGTGTGCGTTTCAGTTCTGCACGCGTTTTAATGTTATCAGTTACTAAAAATGAGTGATAATGCTGCTTCTACTTCACGAAATTTGAAATCTTCATACGCTATTGCTCGCCAGCTTGTGGAACAACAATGGCAAAGTATGTAGTTTTCGATATTTAACGTAAAAAACTAAACGAACAAATACTTTTTACACCAAAAAAAAAAAAAATTGTAATCAAAAACCATTAAGTAGACGAAATAATAAAATTGAGGAGTGGGATACGCACTATTTTCTTTGAATGACGAACCAAAAACTGTACCCTGAATACCGGGTGTCAAATAACCGGGCAGCAGTTTGCAATCTATTGCAGCTGTTAAGCAATATCAGTTATTTGTTTAATACATACAGTGATTTGTATATAACTAGGTTTTTTCGTGATCAACACTCTACCTTCACTTCTTAACAGATTTTAATTGATGAACAAACCAAGTGAGGTGACCTAAGCAGAGTTGAAGATTCGTTGTCCGTGTGTGGGTGTACGTAACGCGATTGATCAAAAACGAATTTCCCGGATAAGTTTCGAGGTGTCACGTGATCTTCTTTTTGTCCTACGATTACGATTAAATGTTTAAGTAAAGGTGGATTTAGGATATGAAAGTTTACGCTGCAAGCTCATATGTAATAAATATTACATTTAATCCGGCCAAGGCCACACTACACAAAGTTACGCTACAATCTATAATAGGAGTACGCTCTTTTATCGCGTAATTGGATGAAGTCACAAACAAGCCGAACCCATTACCATTAAATTAGCATTGGTGAAAAATTGCGTCTATTAAACCATGGAATACAAATAAATATAATATATTTAAATAAATATAAACTATATTATAGTTTCAAATACAAAAGAAACGAGCAATTAAATATGCGACAAATATATTTTCCAAAAAAAGTATACATCACATGCTGTTTTAATTTACGATTTTTCAACTACTTTGAAAAATATTTCATAATTGTTACTATCGGAAAGCCAAAGATTTACACGCGAATAATCCAAAGGAAACGCTCTTCTAATGTCGTTTACTAAATCGTATACAAGAAACCCGTCAGAGAGCAGCAGCAGCTGATCCCCACCCGGAAGGGGATCAGATACTCTCTGGCTAGTTTCTTTTGTATGTGAAATTATCTTTATTTGCATCTCATTGTTTATTAAACGCAATTTTCCGATAATGCTAATTTAATGGTTATCTTTTCAATTTTTAAAATCAAAATTGATGAAAAAACTGTTCTGAGGATTAATTTCAAAATTTAGTGGCATCTTTTCTGTGATCACTAAAACAAAAGAGTCAAACTGGGAGTCAAAGTGGTTACTGGGTTTTTTGACGTTTGTGCAAAATTTTAAAATTATCAGTGAAACAGTTTCGAGTAATCGCGTTACGTACATATACATATACACACACAAATACTACTACTAGTGACGGACAACGAATCTTTGACTCCGCTATTACATAGATTCACTTTACTTCGTTCGTTCATCGATTAAATTAAATGTAATATGACAGTAGAAGCTCTCGCAGAGGGCGATTGTTTTATGTTCAATCGTTCAATCGTGAGTTTTAACGCTCGATTTTTCGAATTTAAACTTTTTGCCATCCGTCAGTAGTATGGCTGACCAGAACTACTATAATTTTCTCGCAAATTGCAAAAAACAAAACAAAAAAAAGCAAAGAGCAAGCCTACTGCCTAACAAAATAAAATTTGAATCAAAGGAGAGAGTTGTCGAACCCTGCATCTATCTTTCTCGGCAACATAACAGACAGTAATGCAAGGCACCATGCATCCCTTCTTTCTAAGGCGCAGATTTTTGTCCGTACGAGCTTCAAATGGGTATAAAACAGTTTCTAATAAGACTTATTTTATTATCGATTCTTCAGATTATTGAATAATAACAGTTTCAATTCAAATAAAACCCATTAATTAATTTATTATCTTCTAAAAGTTGCAATTTAGATCAACACTTTCCAATTTTGACATTGTCAGCAGACGTAGTTTCACCGCTCGCCGCTACGACGAGACACTGTGTCGAATTCCTGACAGTCTTTCTTTTTCTTCAGTTCTGTGCAGTTGGTAGTATCGTTCGTTTCGCTTCTGCTTCTGTCGGTTTCGGTTCGCGATCGCGTCGTGTTTTTGTTTACGTGTTTCGGGGTTAAATTTTGAAATTTTCGAATGTTTTTTGTGAATTAAAAGGAATGTCGAAGTGATGGTGATTAAGTGTTTTGTGTGGTTACGGTGATTTCATCTATGTAACACCTGTTGATTCTACTTTCTGCTGCGTTGCCAATCGCACCAACTTCAGCACGAATTTACAATGGAGATTGTTTACATTGGTAAAGCAGAAAATTTAATTAATCTTAAAAAATTATATTTTTACATCAATTTGTTTTCTCTTTGCTTCTTGTAATTTCAGGGCAAACTTATTTTACATAACATGTAAAATACTATCAACATTAAGCCCATGTCATATGTTGTTTCAGTATTATCAGAGCTACTGGTTGTTTATTTATGTATGATTTTATTGCCTTTATGCAAGCTCAACATTTTTTTCATACATCCAAAATAAAGCTTAGGGCACTAACGAAGCAGCAAATTAGTTTGTTTACTTTATATAACTTTCACATGGTTTAGTAAACTTAGTTATTATAATCAGGCCCTACGTCTATAGTTGCAGGGATTCTAAACAGGAGTGGCCCATGGTGCAAGACTTTCCACATCTTTCAATAACTTTCTGGGGATTTATTAAAAACATGACAATAAGGAAGGGTGTTGAACAATTAATTCTAAGTCTGATCAAAATACCTTAGTATTCCTTTCGACTAATTCTAAACCCCCCTCCTTAATTGTAATAGGTGAGGTGAAATATCCAATCAATTTACTTAAGGATTTAACAATTCTTTTTACAATTTAACGTATTAACTTAGGCTACAAACTGTGTACTATCTGAATTTCAGAAGGCTACTTACATATAAACTATCTTTTTCTTTCAAAGAAACGGAGAATCCCTTTTACCGTACTTATTGAGATAATCTTTCATTAAGTTAGTTGTCAAAATAATATCTTAATAGGTCATAATACATACAACATTATATACCGTAGACATTAAACATTGTTATCAAAATTTAAATATTTAATGACCATTTTATAAATGTTCTTTGTGAACATCAAATTATCAAACTTAATAGTCAGTTGCCTAATAAGTTAAGCCACTCTACTAGATAACCGGGAGGTTTATTGTGTTGTTGTATGTTAACATTTTTTCAAACCCATGAAATAAAATAGAAGGCAAAATTTTTTCTAACAGGCCTTCAATTAATCAGTAAGCTAACTTAGTCATTTTACTTGTGGACCGTAAGTCAGTCATATCCGTTAGCTGCCAATAAGTAAGACTATTCACTTTCTATTAAGTTTAAATGGTTAAAGACTACCTAAATACTGCTACTTTTCTGCAGGCAATTTTTATCACAATTTGTGTACTCTCGAGATGATACATGTAAATGATAAAATCTAACACCATCCATGTTTAATGCACAATAATGTTAAGCATGGTAGGTTAGTTTGTGTCATCAAAAGCGAAGCAATGCACAATGTGGCAAAATCCAGAACACATGGCAAAAATTAGTAATTTATGTTTTTATTTGTAGCAGTCATATAAAATAGCCTACTTGTGAAGGTTTTTTTAATCTCAACAAAGTGAATCGTGTCCATAATAAATCCTATTCTACCTTTTTGTATTTAATTATATTCAATTTTTGTCACGTAAATGTACACAGTTAGTTGTTTATCTTACATCTAGTACTTTCAGAAGTATTTCAAATTTAGAAGGAATTGAATCGTAGGCCTGCATATAGTTTTAAAACTTATGATTGACAAATTAAGAATAAATTTGGAATCAGAAGAAATAAAATTAATGTTAGCAGGATACAGGGCATTCCGTAAATTTAAATGCGGTACTGAAATACCATATATTTTCTCCCTTTTTCCACAACACAATTTCATAATTGTACCTACACCTTTGAAACTGAATTTATGATATGTGGCTGGTATGATTTGATAAAGCGCCAACAAGTTTTTAAACTAATTTCAAACTAGGCAAAAGCCATTAGGCCAATCAAGAATTTTGATTTAAATATAAACCATCACAAATAATGTCGCTATTTTGAAAAATTGAGACATCGACAACTGGCCTTCTGCCTTCATTAAAATGTACCTTTTGGATACTTTATAATAATATATAAAAATTTATAAGGTTAACTACCATTAGGCTACCTTGAAAATAATATACAATTTGCTATGGATCTACGAAGAAAATGTTTTTGGACAATATTAACAATGTTTCCATAATTGGACAATATTAACAATGTTTCCATAATTGGACAATATTAACATGTTATAATAATGTTTTTGGACAATATTGTACTTCCATTTCTGGAACACCCTGTATTCCACCTCGAGAGCTCAACACCACCCTCGGGGACATTCAGTACAATGTTCAGATAGGTTTAACGAATGAGTTTGCAAATTTTCACCCGTCCTACTGCATTTTTTCCTTCTATTAAACCAATTTGTCAGAACTAAAGCAATTTCATATTGAAACGAATCAGTATATTTCGAATTTGATAATTTTATTTTGAGCGAGTAGATATTAAAATGTTTTACAAAAAATATTGGCTAGGTTTGAACCTAAAAAATATAGGTGTGAACCTAAAAAATATGATTGAATCAACAAAGTTATATATCAAATTATATGGGGAGCCGTGGGAAGGATATTAAATGTTTAGCTTACTTAGTTTTTACGAAAAAAATCAAAACTATTAGTCTACCTAAAATTAGGTTTTAGCGAATTTCCCCTACAGGGAAGAAGCTATTACCGTAGGTCTCATGGTAAGACCTAAGCCCCAGACCATGATAACTTTTCGTTTTAGGGCCCCCAGAAGCAAAAAACACCATTCGTTCGAAATTTTATATATATATATATATATATATATATATATACACACAGTAGAGCGCCGACTGGAGAACTAATTGGGGACAAGGGGTGTTCGGATAACTGAATATTCGGATAGTCGAACATGAAAAGACAACATTTTTAAATTATATATATGTAACGTAATTCTTAATCGTAATTCTTAATAGTAAAAAGGCTTAAAAATGATCAAACAAAAATTATTCACTTAATTTTATTATGAAATTCATCAAAATACATTGATATCCCGGCGCAACAGAAGTTTTGGTTGACGCGCGAATTTGAATTGCTTGAGAATCATGTTGAAAATATGAATTATTACGGCGTTTGGTTAACCGACAGTTCAGATGATCGACGTTTGGATAATCGGCGCTCTACTGTATCTATATATATAAATATATATGTCTGTTAACACGATAGCGGCCGTAAATATGGTCCGATCTTAATGAAATTTGGTACAGACGTGTAAAGTGGTAATCACTCGGACGAGTTCGTAAACCAGCCCGATTGGACCACCGGTAGGGGGGGTACAGGGGGATTAAACCCCCCCAAAAATGGGTTTTTTGAGTTTTTTACATAGAAAAATAAAATCTACCGAATGTTTGTTGGCACTATTGAATTCAGCTCAAAAAGACAAACAATTTAGTACTTTGAATCACTGCTCTATGTCCATTGGTTACCGAGATATTGAAAGTGGTAAACACAGTACGTTGTCCCAATGTCAACCTTATGGGAAATAAGTAAAATTCTATATCTCGGTTATTTTTCAACATATATAGATAAAACTTGGTAAATAGCTTCTTCTATTTCAGATCTACTAAATTATGAATTGAAACCACCCAGTTTTAATATACCTGTAGCAGCAAACCTGCATACTCATTCCCTATGTTATTCTTATGGAGCTTACAAAAACATGTCAAATCTCGATATGTTGGATTGAAATATCTAGTTTTGAATTTGAAATTCGCTGAGTTTGCAGGTCTGCTGCAACGGGGGTATTTATCTTTACTTAGGCTACTGGTAATATGCATATTTTTACAAAGTCCTGCCATTAATGTTTTTATCAACTTAACTTAACTTTGAATTGCTTGAGAATCATGTTGAAAATATGAATTATTACGGCGTTTGGTTAACCGACGGTTCGGATGATCGACGTTTGGATAATCGGCGCTCTACTGTATCTATATATATATATGTCTGTGAGCACGATAGCGGCCGTAAAAATGGTCCGATCTTAATGAAATTTGGTACAGACATGTAAAGTGGTAATCAATTGGACGAGTTCGTGAACCAGCCCGATCGGACCACCGGAAGGGGGGGTAAAGGGGAAAAAACCCCCCAAAAATGGGTTTTTTGAGTTTTTCACATAGATAAATCAAATTTATCGAATATTTGTGGGCACCATTGATTTCAGCTCAAAAAAAAAAACAATTTAGTATTTTGAATCACTGCTCTATGTCCATTGGTTACCGAGATATTGAAAGTGGTAAACACAGTACGTTGTCCCAATGTTAACCTTATGGGAAATAAGTAAAATTCTATATCTCGGTTATTTCTCAACATATCTTGCTAAAACATGGTAAATAGCTTCAACTAGTTCAGATCTACTAAATATTGAATTAAAACCTCCCAGTTTTAATATACCTGTAGCAGCAAACCTGCATACTAATTCCCCATGTTATTCTTATGGAGCTTACCAAAACATGTCAAATCTTGCTATGTTTGATTTAAATCTGTTGTTTTGCATTTGAAATTCGCTGAGTATGCAGGTCTGCTGCAACGGGGGTGTTTTAATTTTTGCTACGTTTTCATGATTTTGCCACACTGTGCGACGTCGCGTCCCATCGGGCGCGCCAACCAGCTGCGACCTCATACCCCGTCACGCCTATTACCACGCTCATTTGTCGTTTGGTTCACCGTTATGTGTTGAAAGAGTTTGAACTCTTGGTGGAACGACCATAAATCATATATTTATTGTCGTTCCACCATGTGGTTGTTTTATTAATTTATTATTCGGCTTTGGTGCTTGATTTTTGCACTCAGCATTCCCAAAAAGCTAAAGATCCTAACTTAAAAGCATTTCAGTTTTTAATTTTTCATTTTTGAATCTCAGTCGAACGCATACCAGCAGGGCCTAACTGTTAAAAATACTCACGTTTATTTCTCAGATTATTTTAAAATTATTCCTATTTAATTGTTTTTTTTACAATAATTGCAGTATGTGTAGCGAAAGCACCCATTGTTTTTGTTTATTTAGCTTAGTTTGTCAGATAGAATTTGATAGTACCTACAATATGCAGGAGGCTTAAAAACGAGAGTTTATCAATTCTTTTTAGTTTTAATCCAATAAGTAAAGAGATGATTATCGTCAGTATCTTGTGATGGCAACTATGTTTCTATATTAAAATGGGATATTAACCACATTTAATTTTAAAAATGGCCTTTTGAAATTAAAACTCTGATTGGAATTGCACCAATAAAAGGCTGCCACTTGCCTTCACCTTCCTTCCGTCTCTTAACTGAACCGCGAGATTATCGCCTCAAGTAAACTGTTATCCCCCTTATCTCCGGTGACACCAGATTGACGAAGTTCGCCAGGCGCGGCGCACGATTCACTGGCGCAGGCGCCGCACGTTCCTTTTTGGACCGCCATCATGCCAAATTGCCGACCATTGCAGGCGTGCTATCAGCAATCAACGTCGTGCTATTCATCAATCGTCTTTATATTGACTGATGGTCACGATATCACAATCACTGCCTCCACTCTCATTATTTTTGACTCAACCAGGAGGACTGCCTCTAGTTTCTCGGGCCTATATTATGTCTACTAATTTATAAAGTATTGTTGAGGCCTACTGGTGGAAATCAAGTGCCGTTGCAAACAGCCGAGCCGTCGGGCTCAGGCGCGTGCGCACGTTGCCGTTGCTTTACACATTAAATTCTATACATTCCTAGCTTTTGACTCGATACATTTCAGATAACCTTTCACAAAACGGTCAGTTGCATTTGCTCAAGTGATTTCCATACAACTGTATTTCAAGTGTTTAATTACGTATCAATAAACTCTACAGTTTTACATTACAGTGTTTTATTATTTTCACATCGTTCCGAATTAGTGTATTACCTTGACTCACAACGTCGCGTCAGAACGAGTATCAAACCATTTTTAGATGTAGTAGCGGTTACAATTTTAGAGGTTTCTGCCCCATTTTTAACTTTAAGGGCTGTGTGTAAAATGTCCGTCATTTTGGTCATAAAATGAGATCAAATAAAATGTCGAGGGTTGACGTTTCGAGATGTCAACACAACGAGAGCGCGCTGACTCCCAACCCCTGCCCCAGTTGTGCCGAGTGGTCGCCGCGGTTGACGTATATATGACCACTCGACAAGATTGCTTCCGGCGATTAAAATCGGCCAACGTCGCGCCGACACGCACGGTCCCCGGGGACCAGAGGCCGCTCGCTCGCTACCGGACTGTTGCACGGCACTGGACCGCTGATTGGATTGACTTGTGGACTGAAATAGACTCAGTGATGATTTATTCTCCTAGACTCAGCGATGATTTATTCTCCAAGGAAGATCGGAGTGACTGGTGACTGGCGGGTGCCAGTAGCTAGAAAGTTGAGTTAGCACGAAGGTTATTTTGTTTGCTCTCGGTCTGCGGTTTGTGGTTTGCTGCAACAAAAAATCAGATTCTGTATTTAAAAGCCGCAGTGGTCTCGTTATAGCCTATTGATTATCAGGCTAATCTGAAAGAACACAAATATATCGACACAGCAAGTGATTTTGGTGGGCAAAATATAGGTTACATCGCAAAATCTTTTTGCTGATATAGTGATTTGATTTGAGAACAGAATCTGATCAGATCGGAATGAAGGAACATCTTTAATACCTTTAATACCTCTTTAAGACTGGGACGGAGCACTGGCTGCATATTTAAACTTGAATATGAGTGAAGGATGGAACTAGCGTAGCAAATCCCCATTGGTCTACATCTTGCGAGGCCTGATGTTAAAATTAAAATAATAAACCTCGATAAAATCTCAATAATTTGATTAATTTGTTGATTAAATAATTACATTAATCACCCTGTAGAGTTTTAGGATTGAATTTACATTGTACAAAAACAATCAGATTTGTAGCCACATATAACACACCATCACGCGAGTACTTTTCTCCTCTCCAGTTGTTCTCAATCCCTCCTAAGTATGTGTGTCGCGTGTTGGAAGCTACGAACAGGTGTTGGGAGGCGTGTATGGAAGGTGGAGTAAATGGCCAATGACATCATAGCTCCAACCTCCACACCGCTTATCCTCTGTTCTTGCGTCATACAGCAGGAAATAGGTACATACGGTTAAAAGATAATAAGTTTTCATGAAATGTAGTGTTCTTATCTCCGTTGTAATTGCTAACCGATTTCAATAAAATTTGGTATGTATTTGTGGGATGATTGTAAATTTATTTTATTTTATTGTTGATTTTATTGCTTTTGGAGAAAATATGAATCAGTCTACCATTTATCAGGACAGGACTGTTACAATTTTTGTTTTTCACTAAATTTTGGTTAATTGCCTTGAGGCTGCTGATGTGCACAATCGAATTATTATCTTTATAAATTTTGACCATCGATCCATCGATATTGCTCGGTCGAATGGAATAGGTTACGGTATTAATTAATTAATCGACTGATCTTAGTCGAGCCCAATTTATAGCGTATAGGGGGAAAGGGTCTACTCCATTTTATAAAATTTGCACACGTCACATTAATTTTGAGAAACCTTATTTTTATTCGGCTGACGACAAAATATTATACTCGACTGCCTAGAAACAAGTGATTGATTTTACGTTGTTTGTGGATTTGAGTCGTAGCAGATTCCGATTAGTCGCCTGACTGCGAGCGAGTGTCGAGCGCATTGTTGCAGGGGAAAGCGGCCGCGGAAGTGTCCGTATTTGGTATCGCATCACACCTCAACCTCAACCCGCCGGCTACGGCAACAGGTCGCTGCCCCGGTCACTACAGCGCGACGTTATTTGTGTGTCAGTGCACTGTCACTACCAGCAATGCTCTAGCCTAGCCGGGATTATTTTTGTTATTATTTGGCCGAATCGTTGTTTGGAAGTTGGATATTTAAAGTCCACGGTGTCATCTCGTTGTGGATATTTAAGGTCCACAGGAGATGACACTCAAAATATGTATATTGGTAAAAATGTTTTGTGCGAGATGGAAAAAGGAGAAACTCTGGTCAGAGTGAAGGGGGCAATTCACCCAATCAAAGTGACAAACTTCTTCATAAGAGAATTAATTAATGTTTATAAAAATTCTTTGAGATTGTACCTAGGTTGTTTTTTTAAACGCAACCCATTTTTAATATTGAATAATGCACGTAAAGATGAAATGAGTTTTGTTTTAATAATCTTAAAATTTATTCATCCTATATTATTTAAATTTAATCACGTTTAGCTTACATTTGTGTTCAAACAATCCACCATTGATATTAATACAAAGTTGTGCTCTCTTCATCAAATTCCTGGACACGTTTTGCAAAGTACCTCTTTGATTTTTTGTATCATATTTGTTATGTTTGTTTGGTGTGCTGAATATCCTGTGAATTGTTTTCGTACGCCTTACTTTTTATGTATCCCCAAAGAAAATAATATAGTCAGGTAAAATCCGGGATCGTGGGGAGGAATAATCCTTCACTGATAAAATAAAGTTTTGGGTTGTGTTAAAAAAACACCCTGTAGAAGGATACTTTTTGTTGAAACGTACCGCTGTGCAAAAATACTAGTAAAATAATGTGAACTAAAACATTAATTTATCAAATAACACTTGTACATTTTAAGGACGATCAATATATAATAAGAACTTCTTGATTAACTGATTGGAAGAAAGTTTTCGCGTAAATACAATGCAAAATTGAAATAATGGCTTAGGGCACATAAAGGGTCCTAAATATGAACACACGTATAGGCCTAAGTTGCTTTAAAAAATGTAAACAAATTTATTTTTATCAATTTAAATTTTAGGCAACCTGTTTATTCAAATTGCAGATACTTTAAAGTTAATCTCTCATTACAAAAGCAGAATAATTTTTCATTCATCGGCAAATTCAGTGACTATCATTTTAAGATTGTGCACGAGGATTTATATGAGGAGCATGCATCACCAATATAACGTAGACTATAGCAGGCGTATTCACTGACTTAAAACTAGTTTACAACGAAACTGTATACCGCAATCTGACGTTTCGGATTATTTACAAATAGTCTAGTTACCAAGAATAGATGGGTATCTGCAGTTTAATCATAAAATATACAAATCTCACACTGAGCAGAGCATCCAGCGAAGATCAGCTACCTATACAAATAAATGTGCGGGCATGCCTGAACTCAAATAATCTTATTTGTTTGCCTGCAGTAAGACCTAAAGTTTGAAACAGAAAAAAATGCATTAGTGGAGTTGTCTGCGCATTTGTTTCAGTTCACATAATATTAATTAGTTGCTTTTAATATTGTGAATATTGTGGGCCTATTAAAACTAGACTAACTCTTCTCTCCTCTGTTTTACAATTGGCCCATGGAATTATTTTATATTTGAACTCCATTATTTATTTTGCATGCCATACGATGGCATTGAAATTGAATGTCAATTCGATCGTATTACATGCTCAATAAATTTTGTTTCGGTTTATTTATAAATACTTATTGGCGATTGAAATGCTAATGCAAACATACTTTTAACCATTCTTAAGGTTCTTTTATCCTGGTTTTCGTAATCCAATTTATCTACAGTAATTGTCTCATAAAGCTAATTTAGTAAGTCAACAAGTTACCTTGTTTCTAGTGGTTATAATATCATATTAAAGGAAACATTAAGATAAGCGTCCTTCCGTTTGTCGATTCCTTTTTGCGCGACAGTAAACACAAGGCCACCGCATAATTACGTTACGTCATCATCGACTGATCGACACATGGCTGAATATCAAAACAATCAGCCTCTTGTGGGTTTAATCGCCATGTAGTGTCACTGACATGATCTTTGTTGAAGTTCATAATCATGACTTTCTGCCTTTCTAGCCTTATTAGCGAATTCCCCCGATAGGGAAGTAGCTACTATTACCGTATAGGCGCCACGGCGAGACTTAACCCGGGACCATGTTATTCTTTTCATTTTGAGGTCTCTAGACTCCAAAAACACCGTTCATTCATTTTCATATATATTCAACTGTCCAACGACGCGATAACTTTTTAAAAAAGGTCCGATCTTGATAAAATTTGGAACAAACGTTTGAAGCACCATTCATGCCTTCGAGTTCGAAAACCCGCAAGAACCAACAAGCATGATAGGTTTTTTTTTAACAAAATAGAATTTATTTTCAAGATTTAACACCTGTTTATTTATTTTATGGAAATTGATCGGTTAAATTTGAGTTCTGCTTACAAAAATTAACAATGCTGACGCGATAACTTTTTAAAAAAGGTCCGATCTTGATAAAATTTGGAACAAACGTTTGAAGCACCATTCATGCCTTCGAGTCCGAAAACCCGCAAGAACCAACAAGCATGATAGGTTTTTTTTTAACAAAATAGAATTTATTTTCAAGATTTAACACCTGTTTATTTATTTTATGGAAATTGATCGGTTAAATTTGAGTTCTGCTTACAAAAATTAACAATCTAGCATTTTGAATCATTACGTTAAGCATTCTGTTGCTGAGATATTGGATATGCGAAATGCAGCACATCGCCCAATATTATTTTATATTTTACCCTCAAGAAAGTTTTTTTTTTCACCATACTACGACGGATATACTTGTCGCCGCCTGCTCCAGCGTCTAGGTCGAGCAGCAGTAGGCACGTACCCAGCCGGTAAGTAACCGGCGGCGGTGACTCCAGTTTATCCCGGTTAGACACTCGGCGGTGGCGTAACCCACAGGAGTGGCCGGACCTGTTGTATACAAACACCACGTCTCCCCTCGGCCGCCCGCCTGCTCCAGCGTCTAGGTCGAGCAGCAGCAGGCACGTACCCAGCCGGTAAGTAACCGGCGGCGGTGACTCCAGTTTATCCCGGTTAGACACTCGGCGGTGGCGTAACCCACAGGAGTGGCCGGACCTGTTGTATACAAACACCACGTCACCCCTCGGCCGCCCGCCTGCTCCAGCGTCTAGGTCGAGCAGCAGTGGGCACGTACCCAGCCGGTAAGTAACCGGCGGCGGTGACTCCAGTTTATCCCGGTTAGACACTCGGCGGTGGCGTAACCCACAGGAGTGGCCGGACCTGTTGTATACAAACACCACGTCACCCCTCGGCCGCCCGCCTGCTCCAGCGTCTAGGTCGAGCAGCAGTAGGCACGTACCCAGCCGGTAAGTAACCGGCGGCGGTGACTCCAGTTTATCCCGGTTAGACACTCGGCGGTGGCGTAACCCACAGGAGTGGCCGGACCTGTTGTATACAAACACCACGTCTCCCCTCGGCCGCCCGCCTGCTCCAGCGTCTAGGTCGAGCAGCAGTAGGCACGTACCCAGCCGGTAAGTAACCGGCGCGGCGGCGGTGACTCCAGTTTATCCCGGTTAGACACTCGGCGGTGGCGTAACCCACAGGAGTGGCCGGACCTGTTGTATACAAACACCACGTCACCCCTCGGCCGCCCGCCTGCTCCAGCGTCTAGGTCGAGCAGCAGTGGGCACGTACCCAGCCGGTAAGTAACCGGCGGCGGTGACTCCAGTTTATCCCGGTTAGACACTCGGCGGTGGCGTAACACACAGGAGTGGCCGGACCTGTTGTATACAAACACCACGTCACCCCTCGGCCGCCCGCCTGCTCCAGCGTCTAGGTCGAGCAGCAGTGGGCACGTACCCAGCCGGTAAGTAACCGGCGGCGGTGACTCCAGTTTATCCCGGTTAGACACTCGGCGGTGGCGTAACACACAGGAGTGGCCGGACCTGTTGTATACAAACACCACGTCACCCCTCGGCCGCCGCCTGCTCCAGCGTCTAGGTCGAGCAGCAGTAGGCACCTACCCAGCCGGTAAGTAACCGGCGGCGGTGACTCCAGTTTATCCCGGTTAGACACTCGGCGGTGGCGTAACCCACAGGAGTGGCCGGACCTGTTGTATACAAACACCACGTCACCCCTCGGCCGCCCGCCTGCTCCAGCGTCTAGGTCGAGCAGCAGTAGGCACGTACCCAGCCGGTAAGTAACCGGCGGCGGTGACTCCAGTTTATCCCGGTTAGACACTCGGCGGTGGCGTAACCCACAGGAGTGGCCGGACCTGTTGTATACAAACACCACGTCTCCCCTCGGCCGCCCGCCTGCTCCAGCGTCTAGGTCGAGCAGCAGTAGGCACGTACCCAGCCGGTAAGTAACCGGCGGCGGTGACTCCAGTTTATCCCGGTTAGACACTCGGCGGTGGCGTAACCCACAGGAGTGGCCGGACCTGTTGTATACAAACACCACGTCTCCCCTCGGCCGCCCGCCTGCTCCAGCGTCTAGGTCGAGCAGCAGTAGGCACGTACCCAGCCGGTAAGTAACCGGCGGCGGTGACTCCAGTTTATCCCGGTTAGACACTCGGCGGTGGCGTAACCCACAGGAGTGGCCGGACCTGTTGTATACAAACACCACGTCTCCCCTCGGCCGCCCGCCTGCTCCAGCGTCTAGGTCGAGCAGCAGTAGGCACGTACCCAGCCGGTAAGTAACCGGCGGCGGTGACTCCAGTTTATCCCGGTTAGACACTCGGCGGTGGCGTAACCCACAGGAGTGGCCGGACCTGTTGTATACAAACACCACGTCTCCCCTCGGCCGCCGCCTGCTCCAGCGTCTAGGTCGAGCAGCAGTAGGCACGTACCCAGCCGGGTGACTCCAGTTTATCCCGGTTAGACACTCGGCGGTGGCGTAACCCACAGGAGTGGCCGGACCTGTTGTATACAAACACCACGTCTCCCCTCGGCCGCCGCCTGCTCCAGCGTCTAGGTCGAGCAGCAGTAGGCACGTACCCAGCCGAGTGACTCCAGTTTATCCCGGTTATACACTCGGCGGTGGCGTAACCCACAGGAGTGGCCGGACCTGTTGTATACAAACACCACGTCTCCCCTCGGCCGCCGCCTGCTCCAGCGTCTAGGTCGAGCAGCAGTAGGCACGTACCCAGCCGAGTGACTCCAGTTTATCCCGGTTATACACTCGGCGGTGGCGTAACCCACAGGAGTGGCCGGACCTGTTGTATACAAACACCACGTCTTCCCTCGACCGCCCGCCTGCTCCAGCGTCTAGGTCGAGCAGCAGCAGGCACGTACCCAGCCGGTAAGTAACCGGCGGCGGTGACTCCAGTTTATCCCGGTTAGACACTCAGCGGTGGCGTAACCCACAGGAGTGGCCGGACCTGTTGTATACAAACACCACGTCTCCCCTCGGCCGCCCGCCTGCTCCAGCGCCTAGGTCGAGCAGCAGCAGGCACGTACCCAGCCGGTAAGTAACCGGCGGATGGTGACTCCAGTTTATCCCGGTTAGACACTCAGCGGTGGCGTAACCCACAGGAGTGGCCGGACCTGTTGTATACAAACACCACGTCTCCCCTCGGCCGCCCGCCTGCTCCAGCGTCTAGGTCGAGCAGCAGTAGGCACGTACCCAGCCGGTAAGTAACCGGCGGCGGTGACTCCAGTTTATCCCGGTTAGACACTCGGCGGTGGCGTAACCCACAGGAGTGGCCGGACCTGTTGTATACAAACACCACGTCACCCCTCGGCCGCCCGCCTGCTCCAGCGTCTAGGTCGAGCAGCAGTGGGCACGTACCCAGCCGGTAAGTAACCGGCGGCGGTGACTCCAGTTTATCCCGGTTAGACACTCGGCGGTGGCGTAACCCACAGGAGTGGCCGGACCTGTTGTATACAAACACTCCGTCACCCCTCGGCCGCCCGCCTGCTCCGGCGTCTAGGTCGAGCAGCAGTAGGCACATACCCAGCCGGTAAGTAACCGGCGGCGGTGACTCCAGTTTATCCCGGTTAGACACTCGGCGGTGGCGTAACCCACAGGAGTGGCCGGACCTGTTGTATACAAACACCACGTCACCCCTCGACCGCCCGCCTGCTCCAGCGTCTAGGTCGAGCAGCAGCAGGCACGTACCCAGCCGGTAAGTAACCGGCGGCGGTGACTCCAGTTTATCCCGGTTAGACACTCGGCGGTGGCGTAACCCACAGGAGTGGCCGGACCTGTTGTATACAAACACCACGTCACCCTCGGCCGCCGCCTGCTCCAGCGTCTAGGTCGAGCAGCAGTAGGCACATACCCAGCCGGGTGACTTCAGTTTATCCCGGTTAGACACTCGGCGGTGGCGTAACCCACAGGAGTGGCCGGACCTGTTGTATACAAACACCACGTCTCCCCTCGGCCGCCACTTGCTCCAGCGTCTAGGTCGAGCAGCAGTAGGCACGTACCTAGCCGGTAAGTAACCGGCGGCGGTGACTCCAGTTTATCCCGGTTAGACACTCGGCGGTGGCGTAACCCACCGGAGTGGCCGGACCTGTTGTATACAAACACCACGTCACCCTCGGCCGCCGCCTGCTCCAGCGTCTAGGTCGAGCAGCAGTAGGCACATACCCAGCCGGGTGACTTCAGTTTATCCCGGTTAGACACTCGGCGGTGGCGTAACCCACAGGAGTGGCCGGACCTGTTGTATACAAACACCACGTCACCCATCGGCCGCCCGCCTGCTCCAGCGTCTAGGGCGAGCAGCAGTAGGCACGTACCCAGCCGGTAAGTAACCGGCGGCGGTGACTCCAGTTTATCCCGGTTAGACACTCGGCGGTGGCGTAACCCACAGGAGTGGCCGGACCTGTTGTGTACAAACACCACGTCTCCCCTCGGCCGCCCGCCTGCTCCAGCGTCTAGGTCGAGCAGCAGTAGGCACGTACCCAGCCGGTAAGTAACCGGCGGCGGTGACTCCAGTTTATCCCGGTTAGACACTCGGCGGTGGCGTAACACACAGGAGTGGCCGGACCTGTTGTATACAAACACCACGTCTCCCCTCGGCCGCCGCCTGCTCCAGCGTCTAGGTCGAGCAGCAGTAGGCACGTACCCAGCCGGGTGACTCCAGTTTATCCCGGTTAGACACTCGGCGGTGGCGTAACCCACAGGAGTGGCCGGACCTGTTGTATACATACACCACGTCTCCCCTCGGCCGCCGCCTGCTCCAGCGTCTAGGTCGAGCAGCAGTAGGCACGTACCCAGCCGGGTGACTCCAGTTTATCCCGGTTATACACTCGGCGGTGGCGTAACCCACAGGAGTGGCCGGACCTGTTGTATACAAACACCACGTCTTCCCTCGACCGCCCGCCTGCTCCAGCGTCTAGGTCGAGCAGCAGCAGGCACGTATCCAGCCGGTAAGTAACCGGCGGCGGTGACTCCAGTTTATCCCGGTTAGACACTCGGCGGTGGCGTAACCCACAGGAGTGGCCGGACCTGTTGTATACAAACACCACGTCTTCCCTCGACCGCCCGCCTGCTCCAGCGTCTAGGTCGAGCAGCAGCAGGCACGTATCCAGCCGGTAAGTAACCGGCGGCGGTGACTTCAGTTTATCCCGGTTAGACACTCGGCGGTGGCGTAACCAACAGGAGTGGCCGGACCTGTTGTATACAAACACTCCGTCACCCCTCGGCCGCCCGCCTGCTCCGGCGTCTAGGTCGAGCAGCAGTAGGCACGTACCCAGCCGGGTGACTCCAGTTTATCCCGGTTATACACTCGGCGGTGGCGTAACCCACAGGAGTGGCCGGACCTGTTGTATACAAACACCACGTCTTCCCTCGACCGCCCGCCTGCTCCAGCGTCTAGGTCGAGCAGCAGCAGGCACGTATCCAGCCGGTAAGTAACCGGCGGCGGTGACTTCAGTTTATCCCGGTTAGACACTCGGCGGTGGCGTAACCAACAGGAGTGGCCGGACCTGTTGTATACAAACACCACGTCACCCCTCGACCGCCCGCCTGCTCCAGCGTCTAGGTCGAGCAGCAGCAGGCACGTACCCAGCCGGTAAGTAACCGGCGGCGGTGACTCCAGTTTATCCCGGTTAGACACTCGGCGGTGGCGTAACCCACAGGAGTGGCCGGACCTGTTGTATACAAACACTCCGTCACCCCTCGGCCGCCCGCCTGCTCCGGCGTCTAGGTCGAGCAGCAGTAGGCACGTACCCAGCCGGGTGACTCCAGTTTATCCCGGTTAGACACTCGGCGGTGGCGTAACCAACAGGAGTGGCCGGACCTGTTGTATACAAACACCACGTCACCCCTCGGCCGCCTGCCTGCTCCAGCGTCTAGGTCGAGCAGCAGTGGGCACGTACCCAGCCGGTAAGTAACCGGCGGCGGTGACTCCAGTTTATCCCGGTTAGACACTCGGCGGTGGCGTAACCCACAGGAGTGGCCGGACCTGTTGTATACAAACACCACGTCTCCCCTCGGCCGCCCGCCTGCTCCAGCGTCTAGGTCGAGCAGCAGCAGGCACGTACCCAGCCGGTAAGTAACCGGCGGCGGTGACTCCAGTTTATCCCGGTTAGACACTCGGCGGTGGCGTAACCCACAGGAGTGGCCGGACCTGTTGTATACAAACACCACGTCTCCCCTCGGCCGCCCGCCTGCTCCAGCGTCTAGGTCGAGCAGCAGTAGGCACCTACCCAGCCGGTAAGTAACCGGCGGCGGTGACTCCAGTTTATCCCGGTTAGACACTCGGCGGTGGCGTAACCCACAGGAGTGGCCGGACCTGTTGTATACAAACACCACGTCTCCCCTCGGCCGCCCGCCTGCTCCAGCGTCTAGGTCGAGCAGCAGCAGGCACGTACCCAGCCGGTAAGTAACCGGCGGCGGTGACTCCAGTTTATCCCGGTTAGACACTCGGCGGTGGCGTAACCCACAGGAGTGGCCGGACCTGTTGTATACAAACACCACGTCTCCCCTCGGCCGCCCGCCTGCTCCAGCGTCTAGGTCGAGCAGCAGCAGGCACGTACCCAGCCGGTAAGTAACCGGCGGCGGTGACTCCAGTTTATCCCGGTTAGACACTCGGCGGTGGCGTAACACACAGGAGTGGCCGGACCTGTTGTATACAAACACCACGTCTCCCCTCGGCCGCCCGCCTGCTCCAGCGTCTAGGTCGAGCAGCAGTAGGCACGTACCCAGCCGGTAAGTAACCGGCGGCGGTGACTCCAGTTTATCCCGGTTAGACACTCGGCGGTGGCGTAACACACAGGAGTGGCCGGACCTGTTGTATACAAACACCACGTCTCCCCTCGGCCGCCCGCCTGCTCCAGCGTCTAGGTCGAGCAGCAGCAGGCACGTACCCAGCCGGTAAGTAACCGGCGGCGGTGACTCCAGTTTATCCCGGTTAGACACTCGGCGGTGGCGTAACACACAGGAGTGGCCGGACCTGTTGTATACAAACACCACGTCTCCCCTCGGCCGCCGCCTGCTCCAGCGTCTAGGTCGAGCAGCAGTAGGCACGTACCCAGCCGGTAAGTAACCGGCGGCGGTGACTCCAGTTTATCCCGGTTAGACACTCGGCGGTGGCGTAACCCACAGGAGTGGCCGGACCTGTTGTATACAAACACCACGTCTCCCCTCGGCCGCCCGCCTGCTCCAGCGTCTAGGTCGAGCAGCAGTAGGCACGTACCCAGCCGGTAAGTAACCGGCGGCGGTGACTCCAGTTTATCCCGGTTATACACTCGGCGGTGGCGTAACCCACAGGAGTGGCCGGACCTGTTGTATACAAACACCACGTCTCCCCTCGGCCGCCCGCCTGCTCCAGCGTCTAAGTGGGACGCCGCCGCGAGTCTGCCGATTGTCAAATCATCGTGTCGGCTTTAAATAATTATCGTACTACCGTACCGGGTGAAACATACCAAGCGTGATTCATAAAAGTGGTAACATTTTTTTTCTTGATAATTACTGTATTAACATTTTACAGTATTCAAAATTGAAAAATACACATTTTTTAAGAATGTGACTGACATAGGCATACATTGTAAAACTGAATCATTGAAACCATAGATTGAATCATTCAATGTGCTATTTAATCTAGTCAAACTAAGGTGAAAAGTTAACTTTCCATTTATATAAGTTTTTTCACTATTGTGAAAAACAGTATTAAACCACCTCTCCTACTACTGGTTTGGTCGGTTGTATTAAATTGTTTCTGCTGTTTGAGGATAAAATGCAGATAAAGATCCACAATAATGTATCAAGACCAAGATAAATAGAAAAAACATTTGTTCTCCAAATAATTTTGTTCTATTGATCATGATTGTACTCTGGCTTTGGGTGCTTCCTCGTACCTTGAATCAGTAACAGAAGCGCTATCTGGGAGTGTGATCTGCGTGACTTAGCGTAAGCCGATGAATGATGAATACACTAACGTTTGTGTAGGTATTCATTGAGTAAGCGTATTCAAAAGAAACCTTGTGTTTTTAATGCTAGTTCAAAATATTATTTAAAAAAATAGTATTAGGTGTAATATAATACAATTATTGTTACATATTATTTCCCATACTTTGAAGGTACGCATTATTCACTATCGAACCGGTGCACGATATTCTCTTATGGTTGTTATCCAGTTGTGACCTCTGATAACCTCGAATGACACCGTGATTTTGTAACCGGGAGCAACGGCTGTTGAAATGTTAATAAAGCTTTTGCTCTTGCAAACTTTCCCGATTAATATTCATCCGCTGATTACGCATTCCCCGACGAGCGTGGTGGGAGACTTCTCGTGTTGAATTTGTCGAGCTTTAAAGTTCTTTGAAGTCTACTTCATTAATAAAAAATGTTTAAGTGTTCGCGGATTTTCACTTATAGCGATGACAATTTACCAACTGGATTTGCTTGGAGATCTGAAGCAGGATCCCACATAGGAGGGAAGTGTTAAGAAAGCGTGATGAGAGCAGGATAGGGACAGGGTTAGGTAACCCGAGAAATACAAACAGCTGAGCTTTTGAATTTGAAATTTGGAATTAAAGCAAATAGTCATAAGTTTTTCGCACTTTTTCGAATTATATTGCCTACATATGAAAAAAATCACTAAAGCCAGTTTGCACATATGCACACACAGACGCCTGTGTTAATGTATAACATGTGTTGCGAAGAAATAACTGTTAAAAGAAAAAAAAATCATATCGATTGAAAGCTTCAATGTAGCATATTTATAATATAGACTAGCAGTTGCCCGTGGCTTCGCTCACGATAACAATTTTAACACCCGCTGCCTAAATTAAGCAGATGGTGCCACATACTGAGTTTATGATTAAATAGATAAGGTAGAAAAACTATTGGTGACTTTAATATAGTACATATAACCTAAAAAAAGAAAAAAAACAACCATGCAACCATGATAAAATGAATCTTCTTGATTAAATGAAAATTGACAATTTAATCGAAAGATCATCCATTAAATTATACAGAAAGATTTCAGACCGTTTACTCAACCGATAACCCCTGAAAACTTTGAATTTTGAAAAACCCGTTCTCAGCGGATGCTCACTCCCTATAGGAACGTCCATGAAAAGTCTCAAGGTTCGAAGTCAAGTTCAAGTAGTTTGGGCTGTGCGATGATAGGCCAGTGGTATTTGCCAAATATAAAGTAGATATACTTTCATCAGCCAGAAAGATGTTTTAGGAATCCGCTAAGGGTGTCGCTGCCGACGGGAGTACGTAGAAATATTGCTGCCCCGCCGCACGAGGCATTTTTATTTGGCCTCTCTATACTACACATGCCAGCACATTCCAGCGCCCCCGCCGACAAAACCCCTAAGGGTGTCGCTGCCTGGGAAGGCTTATACTCAGTAGGCCTATCGTTGAATCTGTCCTATAGTACAGAGTGACCCGAGGCAGGAAATACCCTCTTCGCAGCAGACCGTGCGTACTTAGAGAATCTTAAAGCAGTTTCCTGTTTCATGAAAGTTTATATACGTAGAGTAGAAAATGCCTTGATTAAATGCCACCAAAGTATTTTCTAATGTTTTTAGGGTCTATTTTGAACAACAAAATAGACCCTAAAAACATTACAGAGCCATCCCGCATTAAAAAAAAATGGTTTACATTATCTCTTTCATTAACAGCTGTTATAAGGAAGGAAGGGCTTTATCTCTAGTCAGTGATTTATTTTATTTTTTACAGACAGCTGGTTTTACATTCTATGAAATGTCTTGCTTTTAACATCTGTTTGAATATAAACATTTTATCACTTATAATTCTGGCATAAGGATATTAATATGTGATCTTTGAGAGGGTCTGTGCGCGACCTTGGTCTGTGGTGGATTCCGAGGGTGAGATCAGGATGAAAATCTTGATAAATGTATAATGAATGGGAAAATATTAACTTTGTATAGTACATGTCAATTTAAAAGAAATATAATAAACCAAAACATAAAACTGAATGAAATCATAAAACATCTGTAACGACGAATCCATCAGTGAAGGTAACTACCATCTGTTTGGAACACTGAAAATGTAATCAAAACGTCATCCCCGTGAATTATGGGGAAATTAAAAACAAACTTGGTCAAAATCGAATAAAACTTGGTTTTTAGAAGCTTGCTATTTAATTTCAAAAAGACGTACGCTAATTTTAAGTCGTCTAAAACCTTCTCATATGTGCATTCTACACAGGAAAAAAGTTTCAGCCATAACAGTACTCTAGTTTTTGCGTGAAAAGCGGTCTAAAGTGTGATGTTGAGCGTTACCAACACACATCGTGACATAAATTGAGATAAGGTTTGATTCGGATTCTCTGACCTTCAAAACGCAAAAATAACCAAAAATTTCATAATTCTAAGCAATGTACAGACAAAACTCTAATTTTATTTATATAGATAAGAACAAATTTATGGGAATGGGAAAAGATAGACAAATGAATGTGCGGTTTCAGAAGTAGAAAACAGAAAGGAAAGCTTGCAACTGTTAGGAAAAGACCAGAAAAAAGACGGTATGAAGACAAGAGACTCAGGAAAATATAAAAAAGATCACACAGAGTCAAAGGCACAGTCTAGGCAAATCCCGGTGTAAAGTAATGCAGTCATACGCAGAGATCGCTAAAAGACACACTATATTTTGTTTAAAGTCCTCAAAAACTGTCAATAAGTCTTGTAAAGCCTAACCGATACTTTTTCACCCAGCTCTCCACGTATAAGCTCATCATTGTCTAGTTTACAATAATTGAAAGTCAGTATTGAATGTTTAAAGTATTTAGTCGTTCATCTTCGTTTGGTATTACTTAAGATCAAACTTTATCCAGGTTTACCTCATCTGCCTTCTGCCGCTTTTTTATATTTTGATGTAATGTATTTTTTATAGAATATTGAGAAACCTATACCAATCAGAGACTTCGTATGCTTCAATACACGTAGGCGCTATATTACGAGGTACCAGCAGCAATAATTGCAGTCAATCGACGCTACGAACGTGGTGGGTCTAGGGTATTATTGGCGCCGGCAAGTCTTCCATTAGCTTAATGTAATGAACTCTTTAATTGTGATTCTAGTCTTTCTTCGGGCAGGTTCTAACATTTCGCAACCAAAACAGGTTTCAGCGGCAAAAAGTAGGTCTCTGTCAGAATTTAACTCCTCGCCTACCTATACTAGATCAGATAGTGACCGGTGTTGGGATCCGTTATTACAGAATAATAAATTGAATTGATTATTGTCCTGTGTTCACTGATCGGGATGGTCGGGATGTCGGGATTCATTAGCATAGGCATAATTTACAAAAATTTGTTGTTTTTTACTTTGTTTTTTTTTTCGTAAAAAAATTAATTCTTACTTCGCTTTATGGAAGGTCGGCATGAGGTTGTACTTGGCGCCTTAAACTCTGATACTCTGATATTTATTGTAAATTGCACTTTTTAAAATAGTTTGTTAAAACAGTTTATAAATGTCTGATTCCAAACAAATATTGTGGTTGGCGAGAAAATACAGGAAAAAATAAAGAACGATTCTCATCCAGTCTTCATTTCAGCTTTTCTCTCGCTGTTATTTTTCTGAGGGTCACTTGTATACGCTTTATTTCGAGCTTACGTTGCGTTTTGAAGTTTCTAGTTCGATCCTCAGATTTACTCAGAGTACCCTGTTGCCGCATTCGTTTTTAGAATTCTAGTTGTACATTGGGATATTTTTTTAACATAACGTAGAGACGTAGAGATTTGATATTAACGAGGACTTGGATTGTTACTTTTCACAACGTCAGCAGTGATACGCGCCTATCCCAACTCTAAATTAATATTTATTACTGGTTGTTTACTAACCAATAATAAAGTACAACTCGCAAATTGAATATTCCTGAATTACGCTGCATGACTCAAATTTTGCTCTGAAACGTTTATATATAATTAGGACGTGTTTCGCAATCCACAATGACACAACAACGGTCGACTGTAATTAGTGACAAGTCGCTTAATTAATTGGACAGTCTTCTCAGGCTCAGACCGCTCGTGAGACTTCGCCCCTTTTGATTCGTTGAAATGAGGAGTTTGTTATCAAAGAAGTCGCTGTTATCTGTCAAGCTGGGGTCACGTGACGGTGAGTCATCCACCGCTCGTCTCGAGCCCCGTCTGCAATCTGCGATTTATCGATTGGCGAAATTGGAAAGAACTGCTAAACCGGTGCTTAAAGGAGCCAATTTCATACATTCGTACTAAGTCCTCCTAAAAGAACCCGTGTTTTCAATACAAGAATTTGTTCAGGCAAGGCCGAAGTTAATGAGTGTGTCCCTAAAGTTCCGAGCCGGATCAATTACTTTCAAACGTAATAAGAAAGACTCCAGAAATATTGCATACGAGTTTATACCAAAAATCAAAATATGACCTACTTATAGCCTTTCATGTCATATACCTGCCCCTGCCCCCAAAGTGCGATTTTTGAGTTGTCACCTCAAGTTTTTGCACCCCCCCCATCGGGTGGTCACGCACTTGGAAGGGCTTTACCAATGGAAAAAAATCCGCTAACCCGAAGTTCTAACAAATATTTAAAAATTTGAAACTGTCATACGGGTACAGTTTTCATTGAAAATTCCTCATACGGCATTACAGTAGTACTAACTTCTACAAGCTTTTAAATTGTTAAAAACAACTCTAAACCGATTTCGGACACAAAACTTGTCTTAGGGTTTTCCTATTCGGCTAATATTTAGCTAGTTTTGGAACCTAGATGTTAATACGCTCAGGTAATTTTATTGACTGAAAATAACAAAATTATATCTATTCCAATACTATCATTGACTTCTCTCAGATGTAAGATCAATGTAACTATTATGAAGCACATAAATGTAAGCTACGTGTCATGCCACGTGTCGTACCGCAGTTCCGTTATGTCACGTTATGTATAACGTAGCGAGCTGTTCGGGTAATGCACATGCACGAGATAAGCAGCGATGGAAGCCTCGCATGCCCGCCGGCAGTCAGCCCGGGGCGCCTCTCGCTTCATTCGCCGCAAGGCCGCGTCTTGTCTTATCTGCCGACCGCTTTGACGGCATTAGGCGCCGCCACACACGCCCGCAGGTTGCTTGGTGCAAGCGAAACGTTTGGGAAGGATTTAAACAGTTTGAAAATGTTTGGTAGTTTTCTAATGTTTTAAGTGAAAATATCATTTAGAGGTGTTATTGTAGTGCAGTACATGTCGATTGAAACAGGCGACCGAGTGTTGGCTACTCGGGTGGTTGGAGCCGAATTTAGTCCGAGTCAAGTAACGCGGCCCACTCCGTCTATAAACCCGATGTCAAAATTAGCTTAGTCTTACGGACGGACTGGGCCTTGTTATTTGAATAGGCCGATAATGTGGCTCAGGCCGTCCGTAAGCCCAACGCTAAGTAATATCAGTCCAATCGGCGGGCTGCACCACGGTATTGACTCGGTATGTGCCTGTTAATGTTATAACCTTGGCCATGAACATGTTATTTACGTGTATTTTACCTAAATTAATATTACTTTAAAATATAAAAAAGTTATACAGTTTAAAACACTTTTCATTAGACATAAACACGAAACTTGGTATTTATGAATGATAACTAATATGACACAGCTTTTAATGTATATCACGTTTCTACATTAAAGGCGTAGCCAGTAAAATTTGGGAGGGGTTTGGGCTCCACGATTAGGAAGTAGAAAAAAATAACTTTCAAACCTTCAATTTTTATGCAATTTTAACATTTTCGGGGGGGGGGGGGGGTTTACCCCCTGATCCCCCCCCCCATTGGCTACGGCCTTGTTCTACATTGTACCAAAATGTACATTTAAATTTAAAACCGAGATATTGCAAATTGTTACATATAGTAAGCTACACAATTTTTCATGGATCATTGTTCGGTTGTAATCAAATCAAGGGAACCTAATGACCATAATTTATTTTAGTGTACGACTAAAGAAATGTCAAAAAATTTAAGTTTAACGATGCTGAAATTGGAATTTTTATATTCAAACTTATACAAGATAAATTTTACAATAGCGAACTAAAAGTTTTTTGCACTTTGTTTGAGTATGTAGACAGGTATGACTTTTGTCATACTTGAGTGGAACCATTAATTATCGTGTAAGACCTCAGCCCCAACCCACGAGTCGCCGTTCACCTGGTTAAATAAAGCCATCAGACCAATTATGTAATTATCAAGGCGGCCGTAACCTGAGCAAGATGTCGGCAGCAAGAGTTGATACAGTGTCTTTTCGATCGATAAGAAAGAATTAATGGATTCTTGTATTTATATATCTTTGTATTTTTCTTTGAATTATATTTTAATTTATTTGTAAACACCGCAGTTATATCAGAAATAGGTATACATCTTTGTTTACTTTGTTTTTAATCTACATCAGTTCCTTCTAATGTTTTGAAAACGATGCCGTTAGTCGAATCATTAAGATGGTTAAGCCATCAGAAAATGATTTCTTTTTAATTATATATTAGGCCTAGTTTATCATATTGAAATATGTATATTCTAAATGAAAGGGTTTTTGGCTTCTGAGAGCCGTAAAAAGAAAAAAATATTTTGTTTATGAGCTTATGTCTTACCTCGAGACCAACGGTAATAGCTTCTTCCACGGTAACTATATAGTAGTTACCGTGGCTTCTTCCTACAGGAGAAATTCGCTTTAGATATATTCTGGATATAAATAAAAGACAAAAATAAACAGGTTTGTATACCTTGACATCACAATTCCACAAAAGTACAATTTATTATTGTTGACTATAGTTTCGACTTCTTTCGAAGTCATTATCAAAACTAAGAACGTTAATATACTGTATCATTCTTCTTAATTTCGTCTTCATGTCTTTTATGTTTAGGTATTTATAGTTGTGTTGTGTTCATGTGATTTTAAACTCACATTTTTCACATATTTTTAAACTCACATATTTTGGACTCACTTCCCATGTATTCTTACGGGTAATTTTTGTACTAGTCTATTTACGGACGAACGTTTATTCTACTTGGTATAAATGCGTTGTCTAATTTTTTTAAGCATTTGAAATTCGCTGAGTGTTCAGGTCTGCTGCAACGGGGATTTTTTCATTTCGAGTGTTTGCAATGACGACGTTGCAAATGTAGCACTTAGTAAGACATTTGTAAAGGTGTGGTAGATATACTTTTAAAATCTGATTTATAGGGGCCGAGGTTGGTGGGGATTGTTTCCGATGGAGTCGGTAGTTTGTCGCTCCCTATCGGACCTGGTCGATCGTGCTATCGCATCGATCGCCTGTCACCTGCATTCGCGGTACTGTACCTAAACCTGACTAATCGACCTAATTGAAACTCCTGCGATTCCGTGATCTTAACGTGTTATGGTGGAACAAATTAATTGAAGTATTCATTTATTGGTCGATTGATGACCGGAAATTACTTAAAGCGGCCATAAATAAATAATATATGATGAATTTTGATTATTTCTTAGGTCTTCATATCATGGCCTTATTAATTAGGCCCCGTTTATGTAAGCGATTCTGTAGAGGCGTGGAATTTAATGAGAGGTTTTTTAATTATGATAATTTTAACTTGGTTAGCAAAAACATAATTAACTCACACATTCATGAAGAAATGTTTTGAATACATCAATGACAATAATAATGAAAACAGTACTTGGTGGACCGAGCCTTGCTCGGTGTTATTTTATGTTTATCATTTCATCCAATCAGTATAAAATATCTCAATGTCATTAAATTGGTAAATATAATACATAAATATAATATAGAAAAACCTTTTTTATTACTCCATGCTCTCTTCATCCCACACGCTGTATATTTCCTTGATGGCTGTAGATTGCAAACGGCTGTTACGATTACTTCATTTGTTTACACTTTCCTTGTTTATTTCGTTGCTATTACGGCAACTCATAAGGCCAATGTTAAAGTTTTACAACTTTAAAATTCGTTTTATACCGTTATTACATTTTCTCTGGCCAAGTAATCTGCATAGAACATAATCTTTTAGTTATCAATCACTTATTTCCAGACCGAGGGAAATCTTCGGAACAGTTTTTGAGAACATTATGCAAGCAAGCAAGAAAACACGCAAGATAACATTGCTCTTAAGAGTTTAGGATAAATTTACATAAAACCATATGTTTTCTCCTAAATATATTTTGGGAAGGCTTAGAGAGAGATTAAAATATACAATTAATTTAGTACCGTCATCGAAACAGATTTGTGTCGCGCGATTGCAAGAATGCAAAACTTCCAAGCGATTTTGTATCGTCTCTTTTCTATAACTACTATTTCAAACAAATATTCGAGTTCACAGATTCGTGTGTTCAATTCAAGAGTCGAATTTGAAGGAAAATAATTCAATATCCAAGCTTGGGTTGATAATTGAATTGTCATGTATTGAGGCCTACATTTCCAGTCGAGGACTGTTCCTTGAGCGAGCTTAGGCCTCCCGTGATGTCAAAATGACGTATACGTTATCTCTTGAGGGTATGATTTCGTTACTCTCCTAGTGACTTGTAAGTGAGCTTGTTAAACCCGGTTAAACCTCTCCACCAAGCGGTGCTTGTGAACATCCCAGCAAACAATTATTTAATCTGAATGATAATTAGACGCATTTGAAAGTTTATACATTTATGATATAAAATATTTATTAATAAAGTGGTAAAATATTTATATTATTTTATTGCTTTCAACTTTTGCTGCCGGAAAACAATAGACAGTTACGCATCGCTACTCTAGCCAACAGAACAGCGCCCCCCTCCCTCCCCGTGGGATTGTAAACTCCCGTTTTTACGGTACAGGAAGCAAGTTGTGTTTCGACCAGTTGAACAATGCGCGCACAGCGGCGCGGCGCGTCTTGGACAGTTTGAAAGAACACTTCCGTTGACGCCTACGCGGCTGCGCCTGTGCCGCGTGTGTCAGTGTGGAGTCGGCGCGTCGCGCCCGCCCCACAGCATGCCACGGCTTCCGACACAGCCCACAGCCGATGTGTGCCGTCGGCCGTCGTGCCGTGTGTGTTGTGGTCGGCCTGTCACTGTCACGTGGGCTCGAGTGGGTAAACAACGGGTTGATGGATCGGGAAGTTTATTCAAACGGAGAACACGTCAGATGCGGTATTCAACGTACCCTATCGAAGGCATGATTCAATATAGCCTCTACCTTGTCGTTAATGAATTTATAGAAACAAATATTCTCATCGCTTTGTGTGAAATGAATGATAGGGCTCAGGTTTACACCTTAGAAAAATCTCTGTAGCGCGATGAAATTCATATTTAGGATAATGAAAAAAGAGTTTTACAGAAGCGCGGCTGTGAGAACTGTATGAGCAGCGATTTTCTTTAGCCACAACCAGTTTTAACACAATTTATTTCTAGAAACTCAAATGGGTTGTGTTACTTGGTAGCGATAGAATTTTAAACGAAATAGGGTGGTGCACCAGTGAATGACCAATTAAGGACGATGTCTCATGTTAATATAACATTACCCCCTTATTTCATGGTCACAGCTATACGTTTTACTGTAGAAAGTTCATTTATTCTTTAAGAATTAAGCAATTTTAGTTAAATATGTTACTTAATGAGAATACTGATTGTAATATTAATTAAAGCAACCATGTCAATGCTCCAATAAATGACCGGGACTGCACCAGTGAATGACCGGTCTTTTTTTTCTGATTAACTGTCAAAAAATTTGAAAATCAGCTGACAACAATGAATAAGAATAATTCAGCCAAGAACAGAGATCATAGCTAGTAAATGAACGATCTCGTCCCAGTGAATGACATTTCCCCGGTCATTCACTGGTTTTTGCCCTAGTTACGTTCCAATTTATGACCACCCTCAGTAATAATTAATCTTAACATGCACAGCAATAAAATTGAGTTTAAATTGTAGGATAGTATGTTAAATATCATTTAATTGCAATGAATTTTTAATTTAATCATCAAATACAGAATGAATGTAAATCCAGGCAAGCCTTGCAGGGATAATCACTATAGCAGGAAACATCAAAATCGAAGATAGTGGGACACTCAATATTAAATATGTTTAAAAAGTATTTTCAACTCCAGCAATTGTAACCAATGAAAAATTGTGTTGAATAATATTCCGAGGCTGGTTTGATGCTTATTTTAAATTAGCTAGCCCGAAGAATATGTTTAATAACAGGCTTTTTAAGCAAAACGGTCATTCACTGGGGGGTGGTCATTCACTGGTGCACCCACCCTATCTTTTATGCACTTACTGATTATGACTAGTCAAAGTCAAAATCATTTTATTCATGTAACTAGTGTTTGAAAGGTGCAAAATAACTAAATAACTTGTGAAATGGCCAGGGTCGCTGTCATTAGATTTACAAACGTTTTTTAATATTTAAGATTCTTTTATAAAAGATTTATTTGTCCAATCAGAATTAAAGATTTTGTTTTGAAGTCAAAGTCAAAGTCAAACTTTATTCAAAATTGCATATAGCTGACTACAGTTAATTGAATCAGCTGACTTGGATTTTGATTGGTCAAATCAAATCTTTTATAGAAGATCTTTTATAAAATATTTGATAGCGTAATGCGGGCCTAAAAAAGAGGTGGTTTCTGTATGTGGCTATGTATGGGATAAGTAAACTCAGAAAATGCTGAACCAACTGGGTTGAAATTTCAAATGTTAACATGATAAATTAACATTTATTTTTTAGTAATCTAGTCGGCACTTAGATTAGATTAGCAAGGCTATGGATTCAATTTATTAATTTGTATATGTTATGTTTCAGATGAACGGGAGGATGTTCAAAAGAAAACATTCGCTAAGTGGATAAATTCTCAACTAGTCAAGGTAAGTTCACGTTTGTACTGGAGGCCTACTTATTTTCAAGATTATTATTAAATAAATAAAAACAGCTCAAATTTATCTATTAATATTTTAGAGTCAATTTTAGTTTTATGTAACATTTTACCTATATATATTTATGAACTTTTACCTATATATGTTTAAAAATGTAATATGATGTTCAATTCGTATAAGTCAGTATTCATATTCCTGTAAAATGAGTTAATCTACTCTATTCCATTAATTCCATATATTCTAAAAGTACTTTTTTTGGGCAGCAATTAAGATTACTTTCTTATATGAAATTAATTCCAAAAGAAAATTGATCAAAAAGCAACGATTTTGTCCAGAGTCATCTTGGAGATCCTCTGTCCCAAGCTTGTAAGCCCTCTGATGTCTGTCTGTTGGTCTTTTAAGTCCTCTGTTAATTAAATTCATAACTGAAATATCTACCTTTTTTAGTATCTTTCAAATGCTTTTTTACCACTTCAGCTATATCAACTTAAATTGCTACCTCTTCAACTGTTTTCAAAACCTATTTAAAACTACAATAATTATATTAAAAACAATAGTATTTAATTTTTAAGATGACATAGTAAAAAATAATAAGTGTCGGACCTATCATGCAAGAAACTTTATGGTTAAGACAGGTTCAAGACGATTAAATCTTCAGTTTTGAAAAGTAAAACATTGAATCACTGTTCTTTAAAAACAGGCATTAATGTTTCAGAGCAACTGTTCCTTAATAAACGACTTATTTGTGGACCTACAAGATGGAACCAGACTGTTGGCACTACTTGAGATCCTTACAGGAAAACAATATGTAAGTTTTAGAATTATCTCTGAGCCGCCATGATTAAAGAGCATGAACTTAAATAATTTCTTGATTTTCAAGCTACTTAAATTTCAGTTTCTAAAACGGACCAAGGAAAATTTGTTGGGAACAGTCATTTTTCATAGTAGAGTATTGAATTCTCTAGACCTAGACATCGGCTCTACTAGAATACTCTGAGTTGACACATCGACTTGTGCTGTTAATGTGAATAAAATATGGAAACATTTATTCGTGGTCGAACTTGTCATTATTTTTTGTCACTATCTATACAGACAGAGAAAACATGAAGCTTAAAAAGGTTTTCATTACTTGTACATTTGGCCCCAAGCAATCAGGCTGCTGACAGGCAATGCAAATTAAAGATGATGTCATTGATTCTGTCATGATTTGACGAAAAGATTAAATCATTTCTCCTATTGCTCCGTTAAGCATCATTCTGTATTTTTATTAAAGTTAAATAATAGCTCTAAACCCATTAACAATTTTTATTTACAGTAACCTTTTTAAATCACCTTTTTAATATATTGAGCCTGAATAATTTCAATTGGTTTTTAGTGTTTTTATCTATATTTTAGGAAGATCTGGTGGGATAGTTGCTACCAGTTTTCTGATCATAATATAAAACTTCTTTTAGCTCTTTAAGCGTATTTTTCAAAAGAGATTCTGAAGGTATGCTCAGTATTTTTTTTTTAATTTTGAGCAAGGAAATTATTGAAAACATAAATTATATAGTAATATTCAGCTTATTAACTGTATTAAAAATTCCAACACACAGCAAGCAAAAAAAGGCTTGGTAATTAAAAATCACACTGAGTATTAATACGAATGATTTTCATTTTGTTCCTTTGAAATAATTTATTGTTGTAATTTGTAGTACTGAAGACAGGGTTAAACAAAGATGTAAATGTTTACAGTTCCTGCCAAAAGATGAATAAATGTTGGGCTCTGTGCCACTTGGATTCTGTTGATTTCCTAAAATATGGCTGCATTGTTGAACGATTTCCACCTTGTTATACTACAGACGAAATAGTGTTATTTGAGTTTGTTCCAGTAGACCATTGATTTATATAAAAGAAGGAAATCTTCAAGAAACCTTAAATTTTGTTGATTTGCTGCAGATTTTGATGTTTTCCAGATTGAAAAAAAAACAAACAAATCTTATTGATGATAGAGACAGGGAGTTATCGACAGGGATCATTATTGATGATCGAATGATGGAGACAGGGAGTTTGCTATCCACTTGAATCTAATGTCTTTTGGATCATATTATCTCTTTTATAGGGAATATATATGTTATTGAATATTATAGGCCTGTAGTCTATTAACTAGAATAACAACTGCCACGCAGCTATTGTTTTATTAGTTCTTATCTTGGTTTAAAGTGGCATTTATTACTTTTACGAATCATCAGGAGCATAACTCGTTATATTAGTATTCTCATTTGTCTAATGAATACTTGAAGTAATATTGTATTTATTTGTGTTTATTTTTTACAGAAACTGGAAAAAGGGCATAGTGGTTATCGTGATTTACAGTGGCATTTTTTACTTTTACGTATCATCAGGGGCATTCATTTTGTTATATTAGTATTCTTATTTGCCTTAGGAATATTTGAATTAATGTGTTAATTTTTTACAGAAAAGGGAAAAAGGTCGAATGCGAGTACATCACTTAAACAATGTGAATCGGGCTCTGCAGGTCCTTGAACATAACAATGTAAGTGAAACAGTGGCTGTAGAGGATGTGAAGAAATTTAATATTGCATTTAGCAGAGATTCAGATTAAACAACAAAAACTATCCTTTTATATAAATTAGAAAATTATTATCGGTACATTTTTGTATGCATACCTTTTGTAAATGTAGGTAAAAAAAGGAAAAACTTGTTAAATATAAATACTAAACCAATATGTTATTTGAAAATAAAAAAGGTAAACTTTTTCATTTATTTAAATCATTCTTGAAGATTTTGCCTGGGCAATGGACTTGTCATTCATAAGATTTCCGTTAAAACTAATATAGTACTGGTATACCGGGTGTTCAAAAAGTCCCGGATCGGCTTCGTAATTTTTTTATTATTAAATATTGACCTTCGAAACTTAGATAATGTCTCTTGGTCACAAAATACTATTTTAGCACGTATTCAGTGGCCTCCTATCTCCTCAGGGGGACGACCCACGAGGAGTCAGAAGAAAATCTTAAATGTAAGCATCATGTGCATAAAATTAAAGCTCTTTTTGAGTAGAATACTATGTCGCAAATCCGATCTAAATCGGATCACTGAATTCAAAATGGCGGCAGTTTAAACTTTTCTCAACTGCAATTTTTAACCTCCTTAAATATTCAATTTCATATGTTCCAAGCGTCCGTTCAAGATACGGTTTGCGGCATAAAATTATGATTTATTACCCCTTTAAAATGATATACATATCGACATTTACACAGCCTATGGCGTAAACCACTTCCATGAGGGTCAGTACCTTAAAGGATGTCTTGTATGGATCATGACCGGCATAGGTACTGCTGTACATAATTTTAAAGAGCATGAAATTCTCAACAAAATGCCGCAAACCGCTTCACAAAAGGACGCTTAGAACGTCTGAAATAGAATGTTTAAGGACAGGGCCGGCGACAGGATTTTCGGGCCCCTGTGCAATCGACAACCCCGGGCCCTGACGACCTTTTTTTACTTCTTTCGCTTGCGTTTTGGCCCTTGTTTCCTGGCCCACTGCGAGCCCGGCCCCCATGCATTTGCTCCCCCTGCCCCCCTCTGTCACCGGCCCTGTTTAAGGATGTTAAAAATTGCAGTTGAGAAAAGTTTAAACCGCCGCCATTTTGGATTCTGTGATCCGATTGAGATCGGGCTTGCGGCATTGTTTTCTACTCAAAAAGAGCTTTAATTTGATGTACATATCAGCCTACGCTTACACTTAAGATTTTCTTCTGACTCCTCGTGGGTTGTCCCCCTGAGGAGGTAGGGGGTCACTGAATACGTGCTAAAATAGTATTTTGTAACCAAGAGACATGTTCTAAGTTTCGAAGATCAATATTAACTAATAAAAAAATTACGAAGCCAATCCGGTACTTTTTGAACACCCGGTAGTAAGTTATCAATACAATTATTCAGAAGTTTTATAGTTGTAGTTAGTTAAAATAGTCTCCTTTTACCTTTTAACCTGTACAATGCTTTCTGTAATATTAATGCTTATTGTAACATTGTGTATTTTCCAATTCAATTTAATCCTTATAAATATATAAATTAAGGTACATTTAGGAAGGAAACTTGGAAGACATACACACTCCTAGAGTTTTGGTTCATAATCTTTCAAAGTGTGAATGTTATTATTTGAAGACAATTTTTTGTAGCTTATACAAAAATTATTTCAACAATTCAGAGTCATAAACCAAGGATAAAAGCAGATTATTTTCTAATAAAGGGGACAATCAATTTTGTTATTGTGATTAAATAAAAATCAATAGGATTTAATGAAAAATATTCTCCTTACATGAAACATAACATCATATTCACATGATACTAATGATGCTGTTTTAGTGATTACTGAAGGTAATTCTTTTTTGCAGGTAAAACTTGTAAATATTAGTAGTAACGATATAGTGGACGGGAACCCAAAGTTGATTCTAGGTTTGGTGTGGAGCATTATTCTACATTGGCAGGTTAGTCAATATGTTTTTAATAATTAATTTGTTTTCAATACTTTTATTAATGAGAACTAATAAAGATTGTCAGTCAAGATAAAAAATCAGTTTCGTTAGGAATAGTTTTAACAAATCCCATCTATGAGCATTGCCTTATTTTTTACAAACAATCTATGAATTTTGAGAAATATGGTTGATTAATTTGTTTCTTTCTAATATTTCAAGTCGGAAATGACTTAAATTGATTAGACTACAGTACACTTCCGATTATCTGAGGTTGTCGAGACTGAGGCTGCCTCGGATACCGAGAATCTCGGATAATGCGGAGGCTGCTTATATATTTTAAGTTTTGAGAGTTAGAAGAACACAATAAAAAGTTAATTGCTAGTAAAATACTTGTTTTAGAGTATATAGGCCGGTAAAGCAGAATTTCTAGTC
The DNA here is from genome assembly GCA_035578135.1 of Flexamia atlantica. NCBI lineage: Eukaryota > Metazoa > Arthropoda > Insecta > Hemiptera > Cicadellidae > Flexamia > Flexamia atlantica. Next base: position 27,114,312 of record JAQJVK010000012.1, read on the forward strand.
AAAAAATTATTTGTATTCATTACCAATATTTAAAAATCAACACTGAGTAACAAAATAAACTTCGTCAAGGAAAATCGTCATTCGTCATATTAACGTCTGAATCAGTACGCACCTGTGTTTATGGTGGAAGTTCACTACTGGAAAGCTCAGTATCGGAGGGTGAATCTAGGCCAATACAAATGCGGTGATTGAGCTGGTATGATGTACTCGTTTCTTGTTATTCTTATAAGGCCTCATGCGGCAAATAGTTTGCCAAATATCTGGGCAAGTCAAACTCACCATTGTTCGACGATAGTGAACTCCCACCTTGCTTCCACCAGAAGATGACTCACTCAGTTCCTCCACTAATGATTTTCATTCAAAAGACAAATTTAGGTTATTGGTAGTATTCGTATCATAAAATAATAGGCCTTACTTTGAATGTAAATTTAAATTTATTTATTTATTTATGAATTTATTTATTTAGTTATAAAAATAAATAAATAAATAAATAAATAAATAAATAAATAAATAAATAAATAAATAAATAAATAAATAAATAAATAAATAAATAAATAAATAAATAAATAAATAAATAAATAAATAAATAAATAAATAAATAAATAAATAAATAAATAAATAAATAAATTATAAACTTGAATTAACTAACAAATTACAGATAATTTATTTTTGCTTTACCAAAAACCAGTGGCAGTCACGTTATTATTGTGTTTCGACCGAACGTAAAAATAATAGCCTATATTCTTTAGCTTAGAACGACCACGGATAATCCAGAGTCTCGGATAATCGGGAGTGTAATGTACTTATATTAGTGATTAATGGCTTCGTTAAAAACAGTTATGCCTAACACTATTTGTTTGGTAGCATTCATTTGCATCATGAACGCATTGAAAATTTCAAAAAAGGCAATTTAAATATGTATGTATAAAAATTCATCTGTCCAGTTGTGTTTTTTATTTGTATGTTTTGGCACTTGTATAATTTTTTATTCTGAAATTGAATACACGGAAATACAATTATTATGTTTTTACCCAAAACACCTGAAAGAAATGTTTATTATTTTTGTGGAACCCTGCATGCTGACATAAAATTCAGTAACGACACTTATGCCTACTTTTAGCAATTTTATAATGAATTTCAGCAAGGGAGTGGAAATTTTCCATCCACCATCCCTGAGGGTTGTAACACTTCGTTACTGGGATTAATATAGAGAAAGTGAAAGGTTATTGAGGACGTGATGGGTAGATGGATAGTGTAGACTAACTTTAACTGAATGGGAAGAAACTTCACCTTGGCCTGTAAAATGATTAATGTTTCGTTGACCCATCATAGCTGTCAGTTCACTGTCTGTGACCAATGGAATATCTGAGACTGAACGATATTCAGTCAATTCTCCCCAACTGACTCTCAGTAACCTTCAATAACTCAAATAATTTTCAATCCCCTTAGAAAAATCTAAATTGCCAAAAAAAAACACAACTAAAATAACTTATCTTGAGTTTTCTCAGCAAAACTCTTTTATTCGAAACTCTGTCGTACATCAGGTTGCAACAAATCAATGAATCCTAGTACGGACCAGTGTCATTTTATCTAATTTCCATTTGGTTCATCCGTGGAATTATGAGTTAGTGAGAGTCTACCTACTTACCTATTTAGTCTACTTATTTAGTGTATTGATTACTTAATAATTTTTCTTATTTCATTTATTCAGACCACTGAGTAGCTTATATGAAAAAAATATAATCTTTTTAACATTTCTGTGGTAGCAGTGTAGTTTGCAAACTATGGTATAACAAAACCACACATTCTTGATGATATTTACTACTATTTTGGAACTAGTTTAAAAGTGATGCCTAACGTCATAATTATTTTTGTAATATGAAGTTATGATAAAAAATATTTTTCCTCAGGTACATTACCATTTAAAAGATCTCATGTCAGAGCTTCAGCAAACCAATTTAGAGAAGACATTACTGGCTTGGTGCAGACAGAATACCCAGGTGAGTCAACAATGTTTAATGAAAGTACATGATGTGAATAAAACTTGCAATCTTGAGGAGACTAATTTTTGCTGACTGTTAAAAGAAAAATTGTTTTATCCTTTTATTCATATATTATACAACCCTTCTGAAAAAATGAACAGTTTTTTAATGATGGTGATTGAGTATGAAGCGTAATGGAAATCTGTAGAGATTTTTACAAAGGTTTATTTGCCTCTTTATTTCCTCATTGTTCATCATCGAGTTTTGTTTTCCTATTATGACTAATCCAAAATATCCTGGATAAAGATTTAACTTCTTGACTCCAGGATTAAGATTACTATCCTCCTGGAAATGTGATGTTACTCTGAATATAATTGTTGATGCTTAATATTTATTACAGTGTCCATCAATGAAATATTACTTGTGTTTCTGATATAATGTGTCCATGATTTTATGTTCATGTTTAATTTTGAGCCTAATTATTAATGAATCGTTGCAGAATTATTCTGGCGTAGATGTAAGGAACTTCACAACTTCGTGGTCTGACGGGCTGGCATTCAATGCGCTTCTTCATCATTTCAGACCGGATTTATTTGATTTTGCAAATGTCACACGTCGCCACCCAAATGCCAGGTTGGATCACGCATTCCGGGTCGCCCAAGAACAGTTTTCGATCGAAAGGCTTCTTGATCCTGAAGGTTTGTTTGGAGCTTTGTAATGTTTTACACTAGCCTATACTCTTGTAGCATTATAATATAACTAAAATTAAACCTTTATGGTAGCTCAACAAACAGATCTTGTAAATATATTTTAGATTTCAAATTTGATTTTTTTCATATATACATTTTTTAATGAGTTGTTTGCCAATTGAAAATCAAACCAGCAGAAACGGGAGGTGTTCATAATTTATTCTACGCCATTGCTTAAAAAATACAGCAATCTATTTCCACTGTTACAGCAGGAGTGCATACTCAGCTAATTTCTAATGCTTGTGATATTTGATGTAGTTTAAATATATATTGTTCTTGAATATATTTAGAATTTGATATAATAATGATATTTTTGTTTGTTTTTACCAGCAAAAACAGTTACCAATTATTTATTTGTCAACCTGTAGCGATTTTGGGGAGTTGAAGCTGTAGAGGTATAAAATATATGTCGTAGCCACTTACTATAATTGGGCACTGCGTGAAGTGCTCAACACTTTTATAAGTTACTTGACGGATCCTGTTAATGTTCAGAAGAGTTCTTGTAAGACTTAACAAGACAAAGAATATTAGGCCTAAAAAAAGAATAATTGTTGAATGAATATAAAATACCCCCATTGCAGCATACCTGCATACTCAGCAAATTTCAAATGCAAAAGAACGTATAGTTCAAGCCAACATTGCGAGATTTGACATGTTTTTGTAAGCTCCATTAGAATAACATGAGGAATGAGTACATATGAGGTTTGCTGCCACGAAAATGGAAATATTGGTGATTTTAGACTATTAAACATTAGATCTCATCTAGATGAAGCCACAAACCAAATTTTATCCAGATATGTTGAGAAATAAGCGAGATATCGAATTTTACTTATTCCCCATAAGGTTAACATTGGGACAACGTACTGTGTTTACCACTTTCACTATAGAGTGAACCAACAAAACATAGAGCAATGATTCAAGATACTAAATTGTTTGTTTTTTTGAGCTGAATTCAATGGTGCTAACAAAAATTCGATAAATTTTATTTATCTTTGTACAAAACTCAAAAAATCCATTTTTGGGGGGGTTTATCCCCCTTTACCCCTCTTTCCAATGGTCCAATCAGGCTGCTTCACAAACTGGTCCGAGCAATTGCCACTTTACACGTCTGTACCAAATTTCATTAAGATCGGACCATATTTACGGCCGCTATCGTGTTAACAGACATATATATGAATATATATATATAAATTTGAACGAACTGTGTTTTTTGCTTCTGGGGACTCCAAAACAAAAAATATCATGGTCTGGGTCTTAGGTCTTACCATGAGTATTACGGTAACAGCTTCTTCCCTATAGGGGAAATTGGCTAAAAGAATTCTATTACCTTTAATCCAACCAATCAAAACTTAGCTGCAAGCCTTCAGGTTGTTTTAGACATTTTCAAACATCAGTTGGCTGTAGGGTCAAAAGAACAATCAAACACAGTATTATTACCTTGCAGATGTGAACACGTCAGTCCCAGATAAAAAGTCCATCATGATGTACGTCATGTGCCTGTTCCAATCACTTCCCCACTCCTCGCTGGAAGTCTCCAGCCTGGAGTTTCTCCAGTCAGACTCCAGCAGCTCTCTCGCCTCTCCAGCCGCAGCCTACGAGGTGAATTGATATCTGTATTGATAGTAATGCTAAATTGTTAAGTCAGAACAACTGTGTGGGTGGGATGGAAGTGGAGGATTTGTTGTTACTTTGTTCTGGCTACTGGACAGGAAGGGAAGCTTCTCTTACACCTTTTGCAGATTTAAACCGAGAATGGTGAATTAAAATGGATAAAATAGAATTAGAATGGATATTATGTTCATTCAAGGAGAGTGAAATGCCTGTGGCAGCAAGAATAAGCCCTCTTCCCCTTAGCTGTGACTAAGGGAGGGGGGCTTATTCTTGCTGCTTTGTCTTAAGGCACATCTTTTGGGAAGGGCATTCTGACTTCAAGCCCAATCTCCCTTTTTAAGAAAATGAAAGAATCTATTATACCTAAATTTTAAAGGCCTATATAAACTTCTTTGTTCCATTAAATTTTTTTGAGGTTTAATATTCAAGTAATGGCAGTTAAGTCCTTATTAACATAGATTGCTAAACCAGTAGCCTACCTGTCGCAGGGAGGGGCGGGTGAGCCGGAGCGAGGGTCGCGGCCGCCAACGCCACCCAACGCCAGCAACGCCTCGGTGGAGCTGGGCGGCTACCAGGTGGCCACGGAGGAGGCTATGTAACTGTCGTGTTGTCACAGGGAGGGGCGGGTGAGCCGGAGCGAGGGTCGCGGCCGCACTCTCTCGCCACCAACGCCTCGGTGGAGCTGGGCGGCTACCAGGTGGCCATGGAGGAGGTGCTCACCTGGCTGCTTGAGGCCGAGGACAGACTCAGTCAAGACCTGGCGATGGGTAGCGACCTGGAGACTATCAAGGAGCATTTCCACTCACACGAGGTCAGAAAATAAACTTCAGTTGTTCAGTCTGATTACCAAAACGTATAGACACTTAAAATGTCAAATTGAAATAAGAAATTTGCGTTAATGATTTAACATTTAGTCTATGATCTTTTCAAAAATTTTTCTAATAAAAATAGAAAAAATTTTGGAAAAAAAGATTATTTTTAAATTATCCATGATAATCTTTCCTCAGTCTTGATTTCTCTTAAGGTATTCTCTTAAAGTTTCTACAATCTGACAAGGTCTAAAGTAAGTCCAATAGTAATAGCATGTAAAGACGTGCAAAAGTGCTTTTAATCACACTTCAGAACCACATGTTTTAATGTATTTTCTCCCCCTTCTATTACAACTCACCATTAAAATGAGCCATTGTCGATGGATTCAGATAAGCTGTAGTGTGAAATGTTGGATCCAATTTACCTTATAAAAATTGTAACCTATAGTGTTTCAAAAAAGAGCTGAACATGCTGTGCAGAATCCAGGCAGCTAAAGAGCCTGGATTCAAAGGATAACCGTACATCTGGGGTTTAATAAACCCCTCCTGTGGGCTGACGAGGGACAAGGAGGACGAGGTCAGGACGCGGATGTGACTGTTGACAGTAACTGTACGTCTGCCTCGGACAGGGCTTCCTGCTGGAGCTGTCGGGCCACCAGGAGGGCGTGGGGGCGGTGCTGGAGGAGGGCGCTCGCATGCTGAGTGAGGGTGGGCTGACGAGGGACGAGGAGGATGAAGTCAGGGTACAGATGCGACTGCTCAACAGCCGCTGGGAGGCCCTGCGCCTCAAGGCTATGGAGAAACAGGCCAGGTGGGTCCATTGTACAGTGTATAGTGGGGAAATGTCCACTAGCTTTAATTTAAGCAATTACTTGGTCGAGTAATCCAGTAGGGTTGATAAAAAATGCTTAATAAACACCCTGAACAATAGAATAGAATGAACAATGAATTCCTTGGGTTTTTTGTGTTTCGATGTCAGTGACATTTTTAAAATTTTGATCGGCAATGGTCCAAACTGGGGTCTTGTTACTATCTAACGGCAACCCTTTGTTTGATACCATCGTCAATTAATTCATAGGTCAACGAAAAATGGCAACTGGACCCAGTTTTAATCTTGGTGAAGATCCGAATTGACCACCCTTAAAGTTAGTTATGAGGTGTACTTTACCCTCTCGGGCTGTCCAGTCATTAACGGGTTCCTTTAATTGAAAAATCTAGGTTGATCTAAAAAAGTAAATTTTGTCAATTGTTATGGTTCTGTTTCAAGAGCACTGACCAAAGAAAAATGTTTATGAATTGAAGTCAACTAAATCATTGACTATTTCCATAGTTTTATATTTGTTTTATGGACTTACGTTGTTACAGCAGTAGGCGCAATATTAGCCCTTTTTCCAGCAGAAAAGATGGTAATATTATGTTGTTAAATATAAGCATATTTTTAGATGAAAAAAAGTTTAAAGTTAAAAATTCAAGCATTTAAACTTAATCCAAGCTTCTTGGATTTTGTTACCTTAAAAATTGTGTTTAATCGATCTTGAAAGTAACCTTACTTTATCACTGTTTTAAAAAAGAAGTTGATGAAGCAAGTTTTGACTTTATAAATAAATAAATAAATAAATCCAAATTAAAACTTTATCCAAAAGGTTCTTTGAGTGGTTATATTAGTAACCTGAACAAACAAACTATATTTTTCAAGCTCTTAAAAATGATTGTAGCCTGATCTGTTTGTGAAAAAATTATGCATGAATTGTTAAGTCGATGTAGAAATACGTTGTAAAAATATTAACCGAACGATTGTGTGGCAGCATCCATGGGCAGCTGATGTCAGCGCAGCAGCAGCAGCTGGACGGACTGCGGGAGTGGCTGACGGCGACGGAAGATCGGATCAGCCGCATGTCGCGAGTGGGGCCGGACCTGCGCGACCTGCACGAGCAGCAGCGGGCGCTCGCGACCCTGCGCGATGACCTACAGCGGCAGCAGCGGATCGTCGACGGCCTCTGCAACCTGGTCATCGTGGTCGATGACAACGCCGCCGACAACTGTGAGTGATTGGGGTATTGAGTGATTTCGGGGGTTATTTGAGCGAAACATAGGTTTAATGCTGGTCAAAAACAGTCTCAATGGCCTAATTGGCTTAAAACAATAGAAAAACACTATGTTTGGGAGTGGAGACATCTTCTCAAACAATAACTCAAAATTGTCTTACAAAACGATTGTTTTTACTCCGTAGAAGAATTTTTTACCTCATGTAAAACTAGGGAATCCAATCCCGGGATCCCGCATCCCGGGATCCTGCGTGATTTTAGGGCTTATTCAATCCCGGGATCCTGGGATCCCGCATGATTTTTAGGGCTTATTCAATCCCGGTATTTTTCGGCTCAATCCCGGGATTTTCGGGATTGTAAAAATACGGTAAAATCGATATTTACTAGGATCTTATCAGTTAAAACAATGTTATAACTAAGAAAAACCAGTTACATGTTATGTTTTTGATAAAATAATCATGGTTTGATGAGTCGTCCTCTATTATGTATAAAAGTAGTTTCCAGTTAATATTTTCAAGCTACTGAAAAAATATATAGAGATTTTTTTGACTTGTTTCTGATACAATGTTATGCATTTGCAATTAAGTTTCATTACGATGCTCTTATGATCATTTTTGTCATACTTCTAATTTTTCTAATTACATCTTTCCAAGTCCTGATACTGTTTGGTCATGTAATTATATTCATGTTTTGTATAAGACTTTCTTTAAATAAAGTCTGAATAAATATTTTATGGTTAAGTCACGGTTATACAGGACTATCCTGATAAAGTGTTCCGTTTTCACTCTGATGTTTAATACTGTATCGGTGTTTCATGATAAGGGTGACTATTTCGTCAATTTTTTTACGCTCTAAGTTTTTATATATAAAATCATGTTAACAACTCAAAACTAAACGGAAAACTGCTTTCTGTATCACATTATATTACGATAACATGTATACATGCGAATCAATACTAAATATTTATTTTTGTATCGGCAAATACTATGTTGGATCAATCCCGGGATCAGTCCCGGGATACCGGGATTAAAGTTTTTCAATCCCGAAATCCCGGGATTGAAAATATCGTCTGGGATTGGATTTCCTATTTAAAACTCAACCTTACTCAACCAGATCTTAACGCACAGACTTCGTCAGTATGAGAGTCATGCTTATTCGTAGTCAAAGAGTGTCATGTAACTGCCTGCACTTCCATCAAGGAGGATCTCCATTGTCCACCCCCAATTCGGTGCAATTGCTTTCTATAAGTGCCCCTGTTGCCCCTGTCCTGTGACGAGTCCTGTGATTTGTCTTACCTACTGCCTTCCCAATTGCAGAAGATCTGATGCCACCTGTCGAGACAGTGATTTATAATGATAATCACATTATTTTCAACTAATTCTTACAAAGCTAGCAAGGATAGCATAGAACATGAGACATTGTCAAGAGCTTAAGATGAAACATCAACAACCTTAAATAAATTTACAGTGCAGAAAAAAAGTTCCTACGAATAAAGAAAGTAAAATTATATTCAAAAACACAAAACAGCCTTTCCAGATAACTAGATTGTATAAGATAAGATTGGAGAATGAGCTTAATTCCTCTCAGGACATTCCTGAGAGGAAGTAAGCTCATTCTCTATTCCCACCCATATCCTCTGGTGTTTGTCACAGGCCCAAACATTGATTGAGTGATTTACATTGCTGTGAGAGATGGCATGAAAGGGTTTGAGGCCAATGAATGTGCTAGATGACCCAGCAGTTCACCAATCAATCAGCAGTTTCATTACCTTACAAGCAACCTGTTTTCTGCCTTAACATACTCGGCGATGGAGGACCAGCTGGCGGCGCTGAGGGAGCAGTGGGAGCACATGTATGGGTGGTCGGAGGAGCGGTGGGCACTGCTGCAGCAGCTATAGTCACTGTAAGTGTTGTACTGTATTGTCCAACGTACTCGGCAATGGAGGACCAGCTGGCGGCACTGGGGGAGCGGTGGGCGCTGCTGCAGCAGCTATAGTCACTATTAGTGTTGTACTGTACTGTCCAGCGTACTCGGCGATGGAGGACCAGCTGGCGGCACTAGGGGAGCGGTGGGCGCTGCTGCAGCAGCTATAGTCACTATAAGTGTTGTACTGTACTGTCCAGCGTACTCGGCGATGGAGGACCAGCTGGCGGCACTAGGGGAGCGGTGGGCACTGCTGCAGCAGCTATAGTCACTATAAGTGTTGTACTGTACTGTCCAGCGTACTCGGCGATGGAGGACCAGCTGGCGGCGCTGGGGGAGCGGTGGGAACACATCTGTGGGTGGTCGGAAGAGCGGTGGGCATTGCTGCACCAGCTGACCACGTCGGCCGGCCAGCTGATGGACCGGGTGCAGTGGCTGCAGCAGTGGCTGCTCGGCAAGGAGCAGGTGCTGAAGCAGATGGAGGCCGAGCCGGCCACCGAGATGGGCGTCATACTGGAGAGGATCAAACAACTGCAGGTACACGGTGGTTGAGTAGTTTGAGTGATTGGAGGCCTAACAAAAATATACTGGTGTGAGTCCATTTATTTAGGGGGAACTGATATTAAGTAGATCTCTGGGTTAGAATTTTTTTTAGCACCTTGATAATCTGTGTTAAGTTTGGTTATTTTTCGACGTTTTGGCATCTGGAAGAAATATATTGTAAATAAATCATAAAATTATGTAAAGTTTATAATAAAAAATTGGACTTATTAAAATTTTTTTGTGTTAAAAATAAGATAATCGAATAACCATGATGATAAAAAATTCGTATACAGCAGAGCGCCGATTATCCGAACGTCGGTCATTCTAACCGTTGGTTAACCGAACGCCGTAATAATTCATATTTTTAACATGATTCTCAAGCAATTAAAATTTGCGCGCCAAAAAAAGTGTCAGGGCTAAAGCAAAAACAAATTTTGGACTTTTTCTCTAAATAAAAAGTACACAGTGTCTATATATGATAAATTGTTCTTTAAAACTTTATATCCATACATTCTAATTGATTTCGTAACAAAATTACGTAAATAATTTTTTTTTGATAATTTTTAGCCTTTTTACCAGTAAGAATTACGTTATGTATATTTTTAAATTTTGCCTTTTCATGTTCGATTAACCGAATATTCAGTTATCTGAACACCCCTTGTCCCCAATTAGTTTGGATAATCGGCGCTCTACTGTTCATGATTTGGGTATTCGGTTAATATATTATGTAAATTAAAACTAATTAGGACCAAACCTAGTTTTGATTTGTTTCATACAAACTGTAAATTTAAGATTACCACAGTTTGAACCAGCGGAGTTTTACTGGATGTGGTAATTACAGTCACTGTCCCACAGGTGATGAGGCAGCAGCTGGATGCGCAGCAAAAGCGACTGACGGGGATACAGGAGGCCGCGACAGAGCTGAGTGAGCGGATGTGTCCTCCGGAGGGCGGCCGTGACCTGGAGCAGATAGAGGCCCTGCAGGACCGCTGGGACGCTCTCATCCTCATACTGGAGATGCAGAGTCAGAGGGTAAGTGTCGTATACTGTAGACTGTAGCTGAGTGAGCGGATGTGTCCTCCGGAGGGCAGCCGCGACCTGGAGCAAATAGAGGCCCTGCAGGACCGCTGGGACGCCCTCACCCTCATACTGGAGATGCAGAGTCAGAGGGTGAGTGTCGTAGACTGTAGACTGTAGCTGAGTGAGCGGATGTGTCCTCCGGAGGGCAGCCGCGACCTGGAGCAGATAGAGGCGCTGCAGGACCGCTGGGACGCTCTCATCCTCATACTGGAGATGCAGAGTCAGAGGGTGAGTGTCGTATACTGTAGACTGTAGCTGAGTGAGCGGATGTGTCCTCCGGAGGGCAGCCGCGACCTGGAGCAGATAGAGGCGCTGCAGGACCGCTGGGACGCTCTCATCCTCATACTGGAGATGCAGAGTCAGAGGGTGAGTGTCGTAGACTGTAGCTGAGTGAGCGGATGTGTCCTCCGGAGGGCAGCCGCGACCTGGAGCAGATAGAGGCGCTGCAGGACCGCTGGGACGCTCTCATCCTCATACTGGAGATGCAGAGTCAGAGGGTGAGTGTCGTATACTGTAGACTGTAGCTGAGTGAGCGGATGTGTCCTCCGGAGGGCAGCCGCGACCTGGAGCAGATAGAGGCGCTGCAGGACCGCTGGGACGCTCTCATCCTCATACTGGAGATGCAGAGTCAAGAGGGTGAGTGTCGTATACTGTAGCTGAGTGAGCGGATGTGTCCTCTGGAGGGCGGCCGCGACCTGGAGCAGATAGAGGCCCTGCCGGACCGCTGGGACGCCCTCACCCTCATACTGGAGATGCAGTCAGAGGGTGAGTGTCGTATACTGTAGACTGTAGCTGAGTGAGCGGATGTGTCCTCCGGAGGGCAGCCGCGACCTGGAGCAGATAGAGGCCCTGCCGGACCGCTGGGACGCCCTCACCCTCATACTGGAGATGCAGTCAGAGGGTGAGTGTCGTATACTGTAGACTGTAGCTGAGTGAGCGGATGTGTCCTCTGGAGGGCAGCCGCGACCTGGAGCAGATAGAGGCCCTGCCGGACCGCTGGGACGCCCTCACCCTCATACTGGAGATGCAGAGTCAGAGGGTGAGTGTCGTATACTGTAGACTGTAGCTGAGTGAGCGGATGTGTCCTCCGGAGGGCAGCCGCGACCTGGAGCAGATAGAGGCCCTGCAGGACCGCTGGGACGCTCTCATCCTCATACTGGAGATGCAGAGTCAGAGGGTAAGTGTCGTATACTGTAGACTGTAGCTGAGTGAGCGGATGTGTCCTCCGGAGGGCAGCCGCGACCTGGAGCAGATAGAGGCCCTGCAGGACCGCTGGGACGCCCTCACCCTCATACTGGAGATGCAGAGTCAGAGGGTGAGTGTCGTATACTGTAGACTGTAGCTGAGTGAGCGGATGTGTCCTCCGGAGGGCAGCTGCGACCTGGAGCAAATAGAGGCCCTGCAGGACCGCTGGGACGCCCTCATCCTCATACTGGAGATGCAGAGGCAGAGGGTGAGTGTCGTAGACTGTAGCTGAGTGAGCGGATGTGTTGTCCTCTGGAGGGTGGCCGCGACCTGGAGCAGATAGAGGCCCTGCCGGACCGCTGGGACGCCCTCACCCTCATACTGGAGATGCAGAGGCAGAGGGTGAGTGTCGTAGACTGTAGACTACGCTAAGCGATGTGTCCTCCGGAGGGCGGCCGTGGAAAATTTTATTAATCCAAAGTTTTACGTCGAATGTTTTGGTCTACTGCATGTGTTTTTTTTATTAGTCCTTGAATTAGTGTAATGTTCATCAAATTCAGTGACAAATCTTGTAATTCCCAAAAATTTGAAAATACATTTGCTGTTGTAAACTGATTTACAATGTTCGTAACAGATATCCAGTTCCGGGTTTGAAGTTACACCCGCTGTTGGTGACAGTTCGGCCACGATCAGCAGCAGTCTTGCGTGGGAGGATACTTCTCCTTCAGAAGATGTAAGTTTGAATTAGATGATGATTATAACTTGGAATCTAACTTGGAAAGTATTATGTTATTAGGTCCAACAGGAACATCAAGAAAAAGTTCAGCCAGGAAAAGTTCAAGAAATTATTCAGTTTAAGAAACGGTTTGACAGTCCAACTAGAAACAGGGATTCTTATATTTATAGAGTTTGGCCTGAAAATTGGTTATTCATAACATATTACTGTTTAATTTATTCAGGGTCGTTTTTTAGATTAAGTAATGTCCCTTTGAGGGGAGGGGCGTTGACAGCGTTTTGACAGTGTTAACACATTTCTATTAACACATGATTATTAACACATTTCCCGAAGACGCGTTTTTCCGTTTATCATCACATTATAAATTACAAATTGGTACCACTGTAAATATAATTTGCAAAACCTCAACTTTTTTGGCCAGTTAACCCTCGAGTGGGCGCATGCGGAGTATTCCTCCGCAGGTGTTTTTAACAAATTAAAATAAATAGGTATAATGGGATTCGACACTCGTGTCTGGCTCCATACCTACACACGTCTCATTCCAGGAATCCTCTAAAGCTATTTATACCTTCCCAGACCCCCTTTGTACCTTGTTATTTGCAATTCAGTGATGCCGTTTCAGTCTGTGGAGCACCCTCTCCCGTAACGCAGACAGTGTTATCTATTCCATACTAGAAAATTACTTTCTATGTTTAATTGAATTATTACACCTATTAATTTGAACAATTAATTGTATCAATGGTGAAACGTGATTCCTAATGAAGTTTGTCAACGTTTAAATACAATATTTCGTTTTATAAAACAAGTAAAATGGGTTAAACTTTAATGGTGCGGAGTAAAACTCCGCATGCGCCTGCTGCCGTTTTACCGGTGAAATGCCCGCTCAAGGGTTAAAATTATTAGCCATCTCCCTGTCAAAAGATATTGCTACTATCAGTAGTAGAATAATCAGTAAAAATCTTTTGAACCACAGTTATTTTTATTTATAATTAAAAACTGCCACATGTCATAGCGCATTGTTTCATCACTATACAGACATTGCATTCGCAGGGCCAAGGCAGCTGGAAGCGCCGGAAGGTGGACGGCCAGCCCGGCGGACAGTCGGAGCTGGACCGGGCTGCGGAGGAGCTGCAGAGCTGGCTGAGGGACACGGAGCAGCAGCTGCGGGGCTGCGGGGACGCCGAAGGACTGCGGAGGATACGGGAGGAGTGGCAGCGGAGGGGCAGCGCCGTGGACAACATCAGCCGACTGGGCCAGACGAGGGTGCAGGAGATCATCACTGGTAAATGGCTGTTTTTTGTACTTTGTTATTATTTCAAGGACAGTACCAAGTCATTTACATTTTTGACAGTAACAGACATACATTAATCCTTTGCGATCATAAGGCCAGCAGGAGTCATAACAAAGTCAGTAGCTAGTCGGAATTTATTTCCGTATGATTTGGTTCTGACAGTTGGACGGCCAGCTCTACTGGCCACGCCCCACTTTGTGCCAGCTCGATATTCATCATGGGGGCTCTTTTCCGGCAGCTCAAAATTGTTTCCACACACGGTAGCTTGGAATCGTTTACATTGAAAACCTGCAATGTTAGCACAGGGTATTTTTACGATACAATGTTCCTAGGTTGCTGATCATTTAGTCAAATAACTCCTCACTAGATTGGAGCACTCTACAGGCATCATATAAAATTTAGAAAAACAAACAAAAACATATGTCATGGCCAGTCAGGTTGGGCCAGCAGGCTGGACGCTGGAGCCGTTGGATTTCACGTTGGCCAGCACCCCTCGCCTTCCGATCGCATAGGACAACTGCTGTGGAAAAAATCCTACCTCTGCGCGCTAATGGCTGCAGCCATAGAGCTGGCCATGCGATCGCTGAAGAACAGCAGCAAATATCCAATCCGATCGCAGAGGGTTAATCTGGTTACCTGGGGACCAAGACCAGGCTGGGTTACTATTTGGCATGCATCCAGTATGGGCCAAAAAGTAAGAATTAGACATAGTGATTTACCTCTGATATTTATCACGGGAAGGGAATTGTCAATATTGTGTATTTTCAGCTAACCACTGGCAGGTATCCGAAGCTTGAAACAAATTTGCTGGTTAGAAAGAAGTCACCTCTGTAAGTGTTTATGCCTGTTAAAGTGGCGGCTGTTGTAAAGGTTAAGATGGCGTCTCCAGCAGTTATATAGCAATAACTTGAAAGAAAATTTTGTAAAATCAGAGCAGTTGACTGGTTTTACAAGTTATCACTTGCCTTTTTGGTTCAATTTATTTTTGTGGCTTTACTTGTTTCCAACTTCGGTTTTGGTTATTACCATTTTTAAAAATTGGATAAAATCACTCATACCTGGTTTCAGAGGGTGGATCACCTGAAGAAGAAGAAAAACGGTTGTCTGACTTAACAGAGAAATACAAAAATATGGAAACAGTCTTGAAGCAAAAATCAGATGAAGTGGAACAAAAAACTGTGTTACAAAATGAGATTGACAGTCTGTTAAGTACTGTAGAGGAATACAACCAGTGGCTCTCTTCGTCAGAAAATCAAAACATTGATAGCTGTATGGTAAGTGATTTTACGTATTTTTGGTTATGTTTATAAGTGAGATTTTGATTATGACTTTCGTGTTTTAATATGGGAATTATTTGTGTCCCAATTTTTGGACATTTTTATACAATGACTGTAATGAATAGTTAATTTTGCTGGTTCATGTCCTAAACGTTTAACTATTTTTGGAAAACATAAGCTTCCTCAACCAATGGTATTTTTACCGTTTGATTAGTCTTTACAATAAAATCTTGTGTGTTTTAGG
Source organism: Flexamia atlantica (assembly GCA_035578135.1). NCBI lineage: Eukaryota > Metazoa > Arthropoda > Insecta > Hemiptera > Cicadellidae > Flexamia > Flexamia atlantica. The sequence goes on from JAQJVK010000012.1 coordinate 27,129,787, forward strand.
ATAAAATAAAATCACTCAAGTCTCAGGAGGATAGACTCACGGCACTGAAGGAAAAGACTAGAAACTTTTGCTCTCAATACACTGAATCCGATGAATCCGGAGCTATCCAGGAGAAGGTTGAAAGCTTGGCGGGAGACATAGATGCTCTCTACAATAGGTATTTATCTCTTTTAGCTCTTTATCGTCATTAAGTATGTAAGGCTGCTTTAAAAGTAATGCTTACTGTACACTTTCGCTGGTGCACCATGCACAGATGTCTCGATGAGGATTTTGATGCATATGGCCTTAAGGGAGGAAGTGAGTACGAGTCATACCGAAAGCACCACGTAAACTCTCACCCTCCCCTAGTCTCATCTTGAATAGACTGCTAGTATGAGCCAAAGAAATGGTCTATAATTTTGGTTTTAAATATATACAATTTATGAAATTATTCTTCTTTTATTGGGTTTAATTTCAATTTAATTTAAATGCTCGGGTTGATCGTAATGGATGTGGTGACAGCTCGCAAGGGGGTTTTTAAGCAGGTGTGCCCGGGGAAACTGAGGCGCCTCTGTATGCTCCCCTTAGCTGCCTCAAGGCGGGCCTCAACATCAGTACTGTTGATGTCACAAAGAGGCTGGAGACCCCGCTTGTCGCTTTGCTCACTGGAGCAAGCGGCGTAGAGGGCCAGCTTTTCATGTGTGGGTAAGAGCTATTTTAACCTCCTTTCCAGCACGGAAAAAATATGTAAATTTAGGAAAACCACTCGGTAGAGTTCAAGCCAAATCCATGGTGCAAATATTAAAAAAACAACACAAACCATTGATCAAAGAGTTGTAAAAACATCGGTGCTTGTTTAGGCTGCAAACTCTGCAGAAAGAGCTGAGTGAGACGAGCCCGCAGGCCAGGTACAGCGAGGCCAAGGCGGCGCTGACCAGGTGGATGGACGACGTGGAGGGGATGTTGCTGTCCGAGCACGTTGTCCTCACGTACCCCCACTCCATGGAGGAGCAGCTCGTCAAGTTTCAGGTTAGCCGATTTTTAACACTGGATGTGGCAAAAATATGAGTCTCAGGTAAACCTTCCCCAGGACCTGAAAAGATTGGTTACATAAAATCTTACCTTTTGTGTCCAGAAGCTAGGATCATGGTTGCACTGGCGTATTTTCCAAAAAAAATGACGTCCAAAATTGTCAGTCACCGGTGATCGGGACGGCCCGCGGGAAGGAGTCCGTAGGCGCTGTGACATAAATCCCCCACTTCTCGTCTCACAAACATGGATTTTCACACAAAAAATGTTAAATGGCATTGTAACTAATACTCATATACAGCCCCTTCCTCCCTCTCAACCAGTGTCAATTATTCACAGTGCATCATGGAACTGCTCAAAGCAATTAGCAATACATAATTCTGGTTTGTCCGTACCATCACCAAAACATCACCAAAACTAAAATAATAAATTATAAAACATCATATAACACGCAAAAACACAATGGTAATAAGTCAAAAAACGCAAAAAGTAAGTAACAGATAATAGGACACGGGAGAGCGGCTCAGGCCCGTGGGAACTGCGGGCGACGTGCACACAGTATAGAGCTGGTTACCATGGCAATGCACACAACATCAGCTCCGAACTTTTCCGCAAGGCCGCGCCACTGAGACTGATTCATTCCACTGAGTGCAGGCCGGGCACGCGGGACCGGCCAGGCCGGCGGGCGCATCTCGCCACTGGTAACCAGCGCAGCAGGCCACCGGTGACCTGCCCGCACCCAAAGTGTTAAATGAAGAAAATTTAAATTGGAAATTCAACTGAGCTAGAGGTTTGTTTTGAAATCCAACAAAACCAGGTCATAAAATGCTTGATTAAAAAATATATATATTAGATGGACAGTTCATAAATATTTCTACTATCTAATTTGATGTGTTACAGCTAATGCTAGTCAACCACTTTCCTGTGAGAAATCTTAATTATGAGATGCAATATTTCCCTGAATTTAAGGATGTACTCATAATATTTTATTGCGTTTCTTTGTTAGTTGTAGGTGTTAGCAATTTCTGAACATCATTCTGTACAAAATATTGTTAGTAGATATTTACATATTATCACATCAGTCAGTAAGTCATTTTTTTGTATTATTTTCCAATCATCACAACTTAAATTTTCTAACTTTCACTTGAAATCAGGTAGTAAAAACCGTATTCATGTTAAAATACAGGGGTTTTTTTAAACGCAACCCACTTTTAAGATTGAATAATGTACATAAAAATATGTAATGAGTTTTTTGTCAATTTTTACATTTTATACAACCTATTATTTAAGTTTGACACATTTAGCTTACATTATGTGTTCAAACAATCCGCCATTGACATTTATACAAAGTAATGCTCTCTCCATCAAATTCTTTGACTTGTTTTACTAAGTACCTCTTTGAATTACTTTGTTATATTTGTTATGATTGTTTTGAGGTGCTGAATATCCTGTGAATTGTTTTTGTAGGCTTAACTTTTTATGTACTCCTAAAGAAAATAATATATTGGGGTCAAATCCAGTGATCTTGGGGAGTAATTCTTCACTGAAAAAATAAAGTTTTGGGTTGCGTTAAAAAAAACACCCAGTGTTTTATTGTTATTTGCCGTTTTTTAGGAGCTGGAGAAAAGCATTTCGGCCCAACAAGAGAGCTATGACCTGGTCAAGGCCGCTGGTGAGGAGCTGATGCAGAAAGCCCCAAGCGAGCGGCTGAAGGAGGAGCTGCAAGATTTTCACACTCGCTGGGCCGACATCCCCCGCATCCTGATAGAGAGACGGACAAAGCTGCAGACTGGTGAGGTCTATTGTTATTATTGGAAGGAAAACCTTTAAGATTTTGAATTTTTTAAGGTTGGAGAGGATCAACTGTTGCTTTTAAGTTTAGAGAGTCTCTAGTCATTATTTATACTTGTTAATTTTTGTTTTAAGTAGTTTTGAAATTAAATAATGAGTTTGATTTTAAAAAGATTGCCTATAAAAATAAATTGTTTAGTCACTTAAAAAAAATCTGTGGGAGTAGCCTGATATTCTAACAGGCATAGGCTTGGAGGCTAAAATTATTTTCCAAATCAACTGAATCATAATTTGGCCCATGTTGTTTGAGATTATTTTTAATATGGAAAAGAGTGCTGTATAAAGAAATTTACTTAATTTAATCCAGTTGATTCTGAACTAAAATTACCATTGATCTAGAACTGTTTGTTGTTTCAGTTTCAAATAAACTTAGTCTGAAAGCGGTTCTAATTTTATCTAATTTTTTAAAATTTGTGTAGTGTGTATCTAACATTCTAGTAGGCCTATACTTCAGCACCATTGGGAATCTTAATATGTAAAGTTGTATACTGAAACTCTCTTGAAAATATTTTTGGCCATGATCAAATCAAATCAAGATGTTTCCAACAGTTAACTCTCTGCTTCAGTTGCCCTGACTGTTTTTTTTTTCACAGACATTGGAAGAATTCAGCAATTGAAGGATGAAGTTGAGAATGTGGAGGTGTGGCTTCAACAAGCAGAGAGTTTCCTCGCACTTGAGAATGTTGCGACCGTGCCTCTCTCTGAACTCCAGTCTCACTTGCAGCACATACAGGCAAGTTTAGAACTCATGGTCTTACTCCTGGACCCATTTTCCTTGTTTTTTGGATTTAAAAAATGTTAATTACCATACATGTTTGCTCTTTGTCTATTTAATGATAAAAAACTTAAAATAAAAATATTTCACTTAATGTACAGTGCAAACAATTATATTAACAGTTCAGATGAAGCTGGGATTTATTGGATATAACTGAGTAACAACGTCACTGTTTTATTGTGTATTTTGTTAATTTTTTTATAACTTCATAGTAGAGGTGTGCGGATAGTGAATTTTTGGATCGGATCGGATTCGGATCGGATAGCTTATGTTCGGATCGGTTTCGGATCGGATAACAACAGGTTCGAATCGGATAATACCGGATTCGGATATTTACAATGCGGCGTAATGAGCAGATTTTAAAGTTTTCTCATGAGCCTAAGGTAATTGCAAGGAACCACCATATTATCCTAATGTGTAAGGTAAGGTTTGCCTTGATAGGCTTGAGTTGTTGATTGTTGTGATTTATTGTTTCTAATATAGGCCAAATGTCAATTATTAAAGTATGCAAAGGTACAACTAATTATCTGTTAAGAGTTTAGAAATTTATTGATTTCCATTAAGCATAGCTAGGCAGTATTTGATTGAATAAGCTTATTGTGCCTATATCAATTTCAAGATTAGGCTACTTAAAAACTCCTTTTTCAATCCAACCTAAATTTATTTACTTTCAGACCTCTGTATTTTTTGTTCTTTTCCTTTTCACAAATCAATAAATTGTTTGATCAGTGACTAGGCCTAAGTGATTAGACAAAAGAATTAAATATAAAACTTGATTCACCAATCACTTCATATTTGAAGAAAGCTTTACATTTTTATTTATGCATTAATGCCTAACAACCAAGATTTAGATCCACTACAAAATAATTCAGTAAAATAATAAGTCTGAGCAGTAAACTTAACCTAAATTTCAAGATAAGTTTCAAATGTTGTAGGTTTCAGTATTAAAACTTGGTCATTTAATTTAGATCAAAGGTCTATTTGTTTTAAATAATAAACAACAAGCAAACTCACTAACTATTATCATAAGGCTAAGGCGTAGGTTGTCAATTCAGTATTATACTGTTGTTATCTAAGAATGTCCATTTTAATCACGTATTGAAAATACGGCCGGTCGGCTTTGACTCGGCTTCATTCGTCAAAGATTAATATTTCAACAAAATAAAAAGTTATTTTTGATCGTTCAAATTTTCATTTCTAGGTAGGAAATTGCTTAAATGAAAAATAAAATAATCCGGTGATTTAAAGAAACACGTCCTTTAAGTCAATTCAGTTTTTAAGCAGACGGCAGAAGTCGACATAAAAAACCAAAGTGAGATAAAGACAAACAGTGATCAGGTTCGCCAACCCTTTGGCAGCCCAAAATTATTGTAGGCTTTTTACTTCATCGTATCAACAGGCCGTTTAAGATATTTACGGCCTGAAATAGTCGTACGAAACAGCAACACGACTATTTATTTAAGGGGAATTTACGGGATATTTCGTTTTGGTAATTGAAGACGACTGTGGTCACGTGGTCACTGTCGGTCATTGGCGAACTCGGATTTGTCTTGATTGCGATTTTCTCTCGTATCATCGATGTTTCGTCGGTAACGGATACTGATCGAAACAGATCTAATAAAGGATGTACGATTATTTGTTATCTGATTTAATGCTACGATAGAAGAATTTATCTTAAGAAAATGATCGTTATCGCGTCGGGTATTGCGCAATACTCTGATCGTATATAACGATCTCGATCTAATCACGAGTCGCAATATCATCTACCGAAATACATCGCTTGATGCATACCACTACATAATCGCATCGTATTGAGGCGTTGTCCAAGTCCAAGCCGCAATCGCAACGTCGAATTTCAAAGCGTCGTTTTTGCTCCGCTATGTTATCTGCTTGTCACTACTGTTCTTTCGTCGGCAGTGACTTGTTTTGGTTGAAGACCTTCCAAACTTTAAAATTTGATCCTTCTTTAAAATTTACCCCAAAATATGCAGTCTATCCGATAGAGTCGGATATCTGGCCAGTCTTACCGGATAGTTATAAAACCCTCGGATCGGATTCGGATATCCGATCCGATCCGAATCCGATCCGAATTTTCGGATATCCGCACACCTCTACTTCATAGACTAGGCTGTTAAAGATATGATTGTTTCAGGACCTTCTAGATGAAGCTAAAAAGATCGATGTAAGTGTCCAAAACATAAAAAAAGGTGGAGAAGAGCTAGTTAATTCTGGTGCAGAAACTTCATTTGCGAAAGAAATCAATGAAAGTATAACCGTCCTAGTCAATCGATGGGATTCAGTGATAAAAAAGCAAGCTGTAAGTCAACGTGATGGGATTAAAAATGCTTTAGCAAAATATAAGCTGGTGAGTTGAGGTATTAATTTTTCCAGCCTTAGCTGTAATATTAAGTAGTAGTCTAAACTGATTTTGTTTAATTTCCTGCAATAAAAATTTATAAGAAATAAAAATTTAGGATTTGAAAATAAAAACTGTTTAATTTTCAAATGTATTATTTTTTAAGTTGTTTTACATATGTACATGGTATTAAAAATATATGATATGATTAAAAAAAAACACTTTTTTTAGCTCCTCAGTGGATTGAAAGACTTAGCAACCTGGTTGTCTAATACTGAACAAAAAGCAAACACGGATTTGACGAGCATTCAGGTGCCCTCAGATCTATCCAAAATGAAAGGGAAGTTCCAAAGTTTGAAAGAAACTGTTGACAAGAAAACTAAGGACTTCAACTCACTCATGAAACAAGGTAGGCTTTAATAGAATTTAGTTGGCAGTAATTAAGTTCCATTATTCTCTTCAGATGGAAATTTTAAATTAAACAAATTGTGAATAATTTTTTTTGCAGTTTTGCTGGTGAACATTCTCGATATCGTCCAGTATTTAAACAATGGTTAAGATGTTTTATGTAATAAAATCATAAATATTACTGTTCTGTGCAAGGCGTTTGAAAATTACAAATTGTTTAGTTGCATGTCTTTGATTAAGGTAAATAAACTCCTTTAAAAGACAAACATAAAATTCAGTTTTTGAATTTTTGTTGGAAAGCACTTGACATGTTGGATATCCACAATGACGGCTGTCGTTAAATCATTGACGGATCTGAAACAAAACCTTTTACCTTAACATGATTTTTTTTCACAGCGAATGAATTCATCAGCAGTCATCAAGGGGATGGGATTGAGGAGTTGAAAAATAAAATAACTGAAGTTGAAACCAAGTGGGGGGAAGTCAGTGAAGCAGTTTTGAAAAAGTATAAGTTCTTGCAGGATGCCAACCACCAGTATGGAGAATTCAGAGGTATGTTAGATGTATATTTGTTTGAACTTGATGTATTACATAGAAAAATCTGTGCTTGAAGACGAGTCATTATTTTACATTTTCAAAAACTGCTTTAAGATCTTAATTTTCGTTCTAATTGATTACTTATTAAGTTTTTAATTTTTTTAAGATTAAATTTACTAATTTGGAGGAGACAGGCAAAAGTTTGAATATAAAAAATTAATAAGATAAATAAATAGATGAATGTGTCTTAGTGACAACAAAATGTTCTGGTAGACAGACGGGCAGTATCCTCCTAAGTTTTTACTGTTGTGTATTATTCACTGAATCACAGATGTAAGCACGCACGCTCGCACGCACCCACACCTGTTTTGATGGTTTGGCAGAAGGCTAGCAAAATTGTTGATATTTCAGTGAGGAAAGGGATAGATTTTCAGCTAGCTTACCTGAGAAATACAGTTTGAAGAAGTCCCCTACAGGGACAAAATATTAGTGTTTTTATGAGACTTTATTTGTTTCTATCTGCTGCTGCCATGAACTTTATTTCTCAGGTAAGCCTACTCAAGTTGATATCTACCTATATTTTCTTTTGGTGAAACCTAGTTTATGAGTTTTAAGTTAATGGTTTTCATGAATGTTTTTAAGTAAACTTTTGTGGAACCAATGAGCATAGTAAATTTTGATAACACTACATTAATTTTTTCCCTACAGCTCTTGTTGCTCAAGAAATGGACTGGTTGGACAAACTGGAGAAAAGGTTAAAGAAATCACCCAAATCTGCTGCTGATGCTGAAGAAATCTCTGAGGAACTAGATGTAAGTTGTATTACTTCAGGTGTCTCAACGATCTTTTGTTCAATGTTAATAAAAAAAAATAATAGCATTGGTAAGTGGCATTTACTAGTGCCTAAATTAATTTTCACCTTTAAAATTGATTAAAAGTCTTATAATCTTCTAAAAATCCTGAGGTAGTCGGTATTATAATTTGTTATGCATACATTGACGTGATTAATTCATTAAATTTTTATGTCTGAAAATCATAATCCATGGACCCTTTAAGAGACTATATTATACTCTTTTTTTTAAAACAATAATCTAGTTGTTTCATGGTCTGCCTTACACTTTCCTTCAATAATAATAAATATAGTAAAAAATATTAAAAATGGGGGTTTAAAGTGGATTAATACCCCCGTTGCAGCAGACCTGCATACTCAGTGAATTTCAAATGCAAAACAACATATACGTAGCAATTAAACGTAGCAAGATTTGACATGTTTTGGTAAGCTCCATAAGAATAAAATTGGGAATGAGTATGCAGGTTTGCTGCTACAGGTATATTAAAACTGGGTGGTTTTAATTCAATATTTAGTAGATCTGAACTAGAAGAAGCTATTTACCAAGTTTTAACAAGATACGTTGAAAAATAACCGAGATATAGAATTTTACTTATTTCCCATAAAGTTAACATTGGAACAACGTACTGTGTTTACCACTTTCAATATCTCGGTAACCAATGGACATAGAGCAGTGATTCACAATACTGAATTGTTTGTTTTTTTGAGATGAATTCAATGGTGCCCACAAAAATTCAATAAATTTTATTTTATTGAAAAAAAACTCAAAAAATCCATTTTTGGGGGGTTTATTCCCCTTTAACCCCCCCTTCGGGTGGTCCGATCGGGCTGGTTCACGAATTCGTCCAATTGATTACCACTTTACATGTCCGTACCAAATTTCATAAAGATCGGACCATTTTTGCGGCCGCTATCGTGCTAACAGACATATATATATAGATATATATATAGAAACGAACAAATGGTGATTTTTGCTTCTGGGGACCCAAAAATGAAAAGTTAACATGGTCTCGGACTTAGGTCTTACCATGAGTACTACCGTAATAGCTTATTCCTTTAGGGAAATTCGCTAAAAACTATTTTTATCATCGTAGGACTTGGAGAACTACATTCGTAACCATCCTGACGCGCGGCTCTCTCGGCTGCAAGACTTGGGCCGAGCTTTGATCAATGAAAAGATGATGGCCCAGAGTGTGAAGGCCGACGTGGAGGCCATCACGACTCGCTGGAGCCAGCTGAGCCAGCAGGTAGGCCGTTATTTCTGCCTATTGGGATATTGTTTGTAACAACTATGTTTAGAGAGAGACAAAGGGCAAGGAGTGTGTTTTGAAGTCACATTTAAAATAAAAATCAATAAAACATGTGTAAACCTCTTGAGGTGACTGCAAATTTAACCAGTGTTGGCAAACACTTTGCTTTGTTCACCAGCTCATCAAGCATCAGCTCTGCGAAAAGTTCCAAGAAAGTTCAGTTAAATTTGTGTCAAATCAAAAATTACACCTTTTAAAGTTTGCAGTGTTAAAAATTCAAAGTTTTTTGGACAAGATTCATAACCTTCAGATTGGCGTGTCGGTATCTATATTTTAATACACAAGCGGTTTTCTTTTCACAACCTCAGTAATGGCTGGGCGGATTTAAAGTTTGAGGTGATAAATTAAAGGGATTTTTCTTTAGTTTTGTTCATAAGTCTTAGAATTTTAATAAAAGGCTTCACTAAAGTATACTAAAGGGCTTAAGTTTTGGAACAGTGGCGCTACCCATAGACATTTGACCAACCTCAGTTCATTTTGTTTACAACTGAACACATGTTCATGCTTTGAAATAGTTCTACAGATAAACCACATACAGCAATGTTTGTTAGCAAAGCTGCAACTGAGTAATCTAGTTGGTATTAAATATGCGCTCAAGTTGTGAACAAAAACTGAGGGCACGATATCACCAATAGGATTAAATTTTTTTGCCTAAGTGACCGCTGATTGGAAGTTCACATGATGCCTATTGATAACTGTGACTTAGCCTATACAATGTTGTATTCATAAACTAATATTGTGGAATAAAGGAATTTTGATTTAATTCACGAGCTAGACAAATCTATCAAAATACATAGCAATGGAAAACTGTTGTGAAAACAGATCATAAAATTATTTCTACTCAACAATTTTTATAAAAAGAAATAAATTTGCTATCATCAATTTATAAAAATAATAAAAGTTATAAAAGTCCAAATTTTTTCTTAAGAGAATCAAGTACCATGTATTTAATGTTAGATGAAATGAGATCATAATTATTAAATAAGATATATAGTGCATGTTTTAAATAAGCCATACATTTCAAACTCCCCCAAAGCAGATCTTGACTCAAGCTGTGGGTGTTGTAACCATTTGGGAGGCAATGCACCCCATATTTTTTGATCCTTTGAATATTAGGACACTACCGATCCCTAATTGATCATATCTGATGCTCTCTTTCTGAACCATCTGCTAGTTTTATTTAGATGTCACTGGTTTCGATCCACACTACATCCACTATTATGGATGTTTTGTGGTTCATACAAAAAACACACATACTAATTAAAAAAAAATTTGAGATGTGTACTGCTATGAAATCCTTTTTTAATTAGTTGCAGATTGAACTTGTAGTCATAAACGTTGTGGCTTTATAAAAAAGGTCTATTGTGTATTAGTAAATTTTCCTGGAGACCTTGGGGACTTAAGTTACAGGTCAATATATTTTATGAATATTATCTTTTTAACCTATTTTCAATATGTCATTTTGATATATTTTTTGCCAATTAATATCTTTAAATGAATTTTTAAATATGTTCAAGAATAGTTTGGTTTTTGTTTTTAAAAACTAATCACGGTGAGGTTTTCATAAATTTTAGATGAAATTTGAAAGCCCTATTAACTGTATTATCATGGTTTCATGACTTTTTGTGCCTGCATTAACACACAGCAAGTTTTTCTATTTTATAATGGAACTTTAACAATTAATGACGATTGTTCCAATTTTAAGTTGTAAAATATAGTATCCAATAATTTTCTTACACTAATTCATTAAATAATAAATAATCAGCTTTCAAGACAGAACCTCAAGAGATTATTGATATTAATATTTTATTGAGCCAACAAATTTGAACTTCAAGTAAAAAATAAAATAAAGACAAATAAATGGCTTTTTAGCATTGGTTGTTTATATGTCTTTAGATTAAATTTAACTCCCAATGTTTTTATGTGGAGTTTGAAAACTCCTTGTTCATATGTATAGTATTCAATAAGTGTTCATTGTCTTTGGTAGTTATAAATAAATTTCACTTGACATTTCAGAGCCAAGTAGACCTCTTAGAGTTTATGATTGGGAAGTCAATGGTGAGCTCTCTGAGTAGGCTTGAACCTCGAACATGCCATGTTCCTGAGAAAATTTTTATAGTATTTTACTTATTACTCAACATTTTAAAATCTTGATTTGCAATTAAATGCATGATGCTTTCCATGGGCTTTTCATGTTAAATAAGTGGCATGGTATTTTTGTTCATGGTTTGCATGCATTTACTAAATTTCCTGTTCTTAATAACCTTGGGTTATTGTATTAAATAATTATTGTAAACCCATATTTGGTGGTTACTTTTTTTGTAGTATTAGGTTTTTTAGAGGCAAAGATTTACATCTGTTCAAGTGCAAACTGAACCTCAAAGTCACACAACCAACATTAACTGCCTAAAATCAGTCAGAAAAAAATACTTTATAGCCAGGATTATTAATAGTGATGCCTATGATTCTGATGTTGGTTAGTTGTTCTTCTATGGGTGTACTGAAAACTCATAATTTCGCTATTAACAAGTAATTTTTATTGCTTTTCATCAATTACTCGTAGATTTATGGGTTAATATTTTTGTTTATTTGCAATTTATCATGAAAAGGGAATAAATATTAATGCATGGATCAACAATACAGTACTACGCTTGTTAGACTTAGCGGCTGTAGTGGTCACGCTTCCCTTCTGCGAGCTGTTTCGTTGCGTTTCTAGGCTAGGGACCGAACCGTATTGCTTGAGGGTTCTGTGGCCGAGGCACAACAACTGGAGGGTCAAATCGTGCTGTTCCAAGAGTGGCTTGGCGATGTTGAAGCACAACTAACTGCACGAATTGACAACGATCTCACCGCTCACGATTTGCCCGATGATGTTCAGGTTTGAATTAAAAAGTATTTTTACCACTAGAAAATTGAAACCTCAATAAATTTAAATCTAGGTATTAAGCTAAAAGCACATTTTGATAAAATTATTTTTCTTTTTTGTTTAAGTGATTGAAATTGCATGAAACTAAAAAGTATTCACTATTTGAAAAGTAAAAAAAATATATATATATTTAAGCTTTACCAACAAAATAGATTTTGTGATTGCCTAGATTACTGTGAGTAAACTTTTGTGTCTGTGTTTTATTTAATTTTTTTATTACAGTATACTCTCATAAATCTGGACTCCTAAAATTTCAGACTGATAAACAGGAATATTAATATATTTTTCATCTAAAAAAATCACAACTTAATTGGGGTTTTGCGAGTACTTGAACGATTGAGCTTTTTAAATATTCGTTTGGCTTGAGACTGTACAAAAAAACTCAAGCCAATCAATTTGACAAGATGATATTTCAAACGTTGAGGACACGATAATGGTATTTGTTTACTGCAAAGTGACAATATTTGTCTACCGTGATGTGGTGATATTAATTTTTGTGACACATTGTCAATCTTTTTTTACTGCAAGGTGACAATATTCGTCTATCACAACATGATGCCGCCATTTGTGTATTTAATTGCTGTCCTTTGGCGCATCTCTGTACCGTAAGATGATGTATAAGTGTGAAAGTATTGTTTTCACCGTACATTATAGCCTGTGAAGCCAATCGACTACCAGCAAACTATGGAAAACCAGAATTTTTAGAAAACAAAATTGGCCTTCAGCATATTAGCTCAGATTTTTCGAGAGTCTACTGAACTGCTATAGAGTTTTGACCACAAATTTCTTTCTTGGATTCGGGAGGGTTCTTGATCTGGTTTGTGGGCTTCTATTCTGGAATTCTTTGGGATTTATTATTTTGAATACTGGTATCATTATTGGAATCAAATCATTCCAAGATGAGATTTAACTCCCATTTTGATGAATTTTGCCTGTTTGTTTTGATGCTTGAATTATATGACACAGAGTTTAGTTTGTTTATTGTCTAGCAATATTGGTTTTGGTAAGGTAAGGTTTCTTGTTCATCTCTTTTGTACAAAGAAACGGTTCTTTCTTCTGTGTTCTGTTTCATCGTGTTCATAATTTCATCTGCATGTTAGTTTATGTAAATAACAAATATTTATGAGAACGAGTTTTGAAATTATTCCAATAGATAAGTTACTCCTTGTGTTGCCAGTTACTAGTTGTGTTCTGGTAAAGTCAGGATGAAGCATAGATAAATGGTAACACTTTATCCAAAACATGGATAACAATACAGAACTGTATAAGAATTCACAGTTTACAGTGGAACAATTCCTTGTTATTTTAAAAAATTCAAAAAAGAAATATTTCACACTGTCTGAGATTACTCAAAATAGTGTAAGAGTTCTAAGTACTTGAACTTATAATGGTTTTGTCTGAACCACTTTTTTATTCTCTAAAGTTTTTGTGTACCCGGACATAACAAGGATCCTAAGCACCTTATACAGTTAACAAGAAGCCTTCCTTGAACATTTTCCTTTAACGTTATGTAGGACTGGGTTGTAGCTCATGATGCCTCGATTTCATGAAAAACGAGAAGTAGAGGAAAGTCCAACATTCCCCTCTGCAAAACCTAATTTTTAAAAACATGTTTTGAACAATGCCGTAGTATTTTTTACTGCCCTCCCTGACCACCTCAAAATTAAATCTGACCAAAAAAAATTTAAGGCTCAACTCAAAACAACTCTGATTTTGAAATTTTTTTTATAGCTTTAAGGATTTTTTGGATTACAATTTGAAGTGAATCGTTATTTAATAAATAAAACACTATATTTTCGTACTTGACTAATGCTCATGCTGTAAAATAATTTAAAGCAATCAAGAATTTTTAAATTTGTTGTGTGCGGGACAGAGGCTGGTGGAGGAGTTTGAGACGCAGGCACGGACGCTGCAGCAGATGGAGGAGCAGGTTCGCTGCTACAGGGCGGCCGGCAAACACGAGGCGGCGGCCAGGCTGCAGGAGCAGATGGTCCTCCTACAGGTGCGTTGTAACAGCTGTGTAGAGCTGGACCGATGTAACAGCTGTGTAGAGCTGGTACGACATAACAGCTGTGTGGAGCTGGTACGACATAACAGCTGTGTGGAGCTGGTACGATAAAATGGCTCTGTGGAGCTGGTACGATGTAACAGCTGTGTGGAGCTGGTACGACATAACAGCTGTGTGGAGCTGGTACGATAAAACGGCTGTGTGGAGCTGGTATGATGTAACAGCTGTGTGGAGCTGGACCGATGTAACAGCTGTGTGGAGCTGATACGATGTAACAGCTGTGTGGAGCTGGTACGACATAACAGCTGTGTTGAGCTGGTACGATAAAACGGCTGTGTGGAGCTGGTACGATGTAACAGCTGTATGGAGCAGGGTCAATGTAATAAGTGTGTCTGTTGGGCTGGTACGATGTAACAGCTGCATGGAGATGGTACGATGTAATAGCTGTGTAGAGCTGGTACGATGTAACAGCTGTATGGAGCAGGGACAATGTAATAAGTGTGTCTGTTGGGCTGGTACGATGTAACAGCTGCATGGAGATGGTACGATGTAACAACTGCATAGAGCTAGTCCGATTCAACAGCTCTGTGGGGCTGGTAATTTATGTCTTCATAAAGTGTACTAGCCCAATAACTAAATGGTGTCATTTGTGTAACCTGAATGAAAATGTATAAGCCTTGCCAGACAACTTGGTGGATGAGATATCAATACTACTAATTTTAAAAACCTGATAAACAAACAAAAAAAAGAAAAATAATTAAACATATGATTGTATCCATTCTTAACCTTTGAACACACACGTTTTTAGAAAAGTACTCCATCTCCCATTGAATACTTGTTGCAATACCCATTCAGCTAATTTAGTTCTAACCGTTAAGTTATTTAGCGACCCTTATAGCTGTTAGTTCCAAAATATTTATGTTAATTGATGCAATCTGTTTTTTAACCACAATCAGTTTTTTTGAAATATCTAATGTAGACTGCCTTGGTTACGTCGTAGTATGTTAGTGAAAGTTTAGAAATATATTCTTATTCATCTTAACTAAAAATGACGTAATAAACTATTATCTTAATTACTGTTGTTAGGATTTGATATTTTAAAAATATCCTCCTCAATGAATTGCAAATAATTTTATAAACTAACACCTGCCTCTAGGAGCGGTTCACTGAAATTGCAGAGAAGTTCGAACGATTCCGATCACCGAGCAATCTGGAGCCTCGTTTGAATCGAGCCATGAGAGAGTTGCGGGGGATCGAAGAAGCCACTTGCCTCCTGGAGCTGGCCTCGGAAGACCCCGAGAGCATCCAGGGGCAGCTCAATCATTGTAAAGTGAGTTCACTCACTTTTCTCATATGCTAAACATGATTACATATTTTGTGAATTGATTTACTGTAGGGGTGTGCGAGTATTCGACCGGTCGAGCTTTTCAGTATTCGGCTCGGCTCGACTTTTTTCTAAAAAGCTCGATACTCGAGCTGAGCTTTTGATAAGAGAGTTCTTATCGGAAAGATAATTATTGCAATCTATTTTTGGACACGTTAAACCGGAAGAGCGTTTCCCTCCCACGAAAAACAAGCAAAAAACATTCCCTAGTGATAAGGAAAGGACATTGACAGGTAACAAGAAACATTATCTCCATTTAGACGGAAATCGGAGCTATATTTTATTTAGTTGACCTTGGGGAAGTGAAATATACAGCATTTAAGTCTGCTATTGTTTTATCAAGGCTTATCTCTTAAACAGTATATTTTTACTCGTACAAGTTTTATTTTGGTCTCATTTGATTTATAAAAATAAGACAAAAATATGAGCCCATTTATAGTTGTATGACAAGTAGTTTGTATTTTTGCATTTTGTAGTGAGGATTCCTTATCTCCTAATTAACTCACGCACTGAATCAGACAAGAGCAAAAAACAGGGGAGGGGCTTGAAGTAAACAACCTCCACCACCCCCCCCCTCTCCCCGGCCACTGATAAGGAAAGAGAGAGAGGTAGCTGTTTCTTTCTTTCTCTCTATTCCGTCCTTATTTATTTATGATCTTTCTTCTTCTTAATTGTACATTATTTTCTTCACAAAAGTTTAGAAATGCAACTAATTTTAGGATTTCAATAAATTATTGTTGTTATTAAATATTATTTCATTCATATATTATATTCTGAAATAATAAGCTTAGCCATGAATAGTATGCCACAATTGGGACTGCTATTTAATTTTTTATCATCTTTACTTAGTGAACATAAAAAAAATCAATCTTGTGTCTGACTAAGTGTAAATGTGTGATTTTTTTTACTAGATATAACTATTCTAAAACCTTTCAACTACTTCTTTCTACTCTTGAAATTAAATTTTGTAGTACCAATATGTAACTAGTCTAATTATGTAATTTCAACTATTTATTTTAAAGTAAAGTATTTTGGGATTGGTTATTACTTAAATATAATGTAGATAAATGTAGATTTTAAATTTGGTATTTTCTTCATAAATTATTTGTTGAGCCAGTTTGATCAATTTTATGTAACAAAATACAAAATACTGATGAACCTATCAGATAATTCACTTGTTTTGGGGATAAGCTTTCTATTTTTGAGCTGGCGGTCACTTAAGGCTAAACAGTACAAAAAAAGTTTTGTTTTCAGCCCAATAGATAGCAGCACTGTCGGGGCCAAATTACTCCAACGATTACTCATTTATTTTTCATCTGATTTGAAAAAATAAAACTGTTTTGTAATCAGTATAAAGTTGTTAAAGTTGTTATGCTTCCCAATTTTCGAAAAAATTACTAAATAAATTTTTACAATTGATAACTTTTACAATAAATTAAAATTTGACTAAAAAAGGTAGTCATTTGGAGGGGAAAATTTTTTGAATAATTTTAACGTTTATTTCCAAAAAATCGGTTGAGCGATTTTGTAAGAAACGCGATTTTGTTGTTCCAACGTTGTGTACCGTTATTGTTCACTAGTTGAACGGCTGACTGACACACGCACGCACCGACGTAGCGCCTTCTCTCTCTCTCACACGCTTTCTTTGTCTCTCTCTCTCTCTCTCTCTCTCTCTCTCTCTCTCTTAACCCTCACAGGCACATACAACTCTTCGCGGCTCGCAGCTCCCAGCTCCAAAACAACACACAGCCCAAGACGTGTAGTCAGTGAGTACACCCTGGGTATTGTTGTGGGAGAGAACTACAAAGTTTGCCATATATAATAATAGTTTTTACGTAATGATAATTCGCATAGTTATTGACCGATTTTTGTTTTGTAAGTTTTGTTGTATATAACATGAACAAGAAATATACGCTATTGGGGTAAACAATGTTATGGTTTTTAATACAAAAATTGTAGAGAAGAATACGATTATTATCATAATTTTTTTAAATCGCAGGTAGTCATTTTGTAAACAAAAATTTTAAAATAATTTTGGCGTTTTCAAATATGAAATCAGTCAAATGGTCGCATCGGAATCGGTTTTTAAAGATATTATTTCTCTCACGCCCGCGCCCCCCCCCCCCCGCACCACCATACTGCCCGTCCGCTCTTGACGCGCGGCGCTGCTACTTGGTATCGTTCGTCAACTCAGTAGTCGCACTCGCACTCTGGCCGGGCACACTAGACCAGACTACTAATTACTAATAACACATTGTAATTAATCCTCTGATTACAGGGAAAGGATTTATGAAATTATCTACGGGTTCATTGTTCAATATTAACATTACCACAAACAAAATTACCATTACTTTAGTTGCTGTATAACACCATATTAAATGAAATGATTAATTAGCTAAGTTATTTGTTTACAATAAAAGTTACCTTTGAGTTCATGAAAATGATAAATAAATAAACAATAATTAGTGCAAAAGACCTTCATTTACTTAATGCACAAAATGCACAGTATGAAAACATACAGGAAACATGTTTACAGGCTATTTGCCCCTTGATGTTCCGCCATTGAAGGTGAATTCCGCAAGTGGAATTTGTGGTTCTCTAATCAGCATACTGCGTCAGGTTCTAGGATCTACAAGTTCTGGTAAAAGAGCGCAGTTGTAAAAGTAGCATAACGCCTTCTCTATTTTATCTTTCCAAAATTGTCATCTAGCTTCTATGTGTATGTCCTTTTTTGTCCAGGCAACAAAGTAGCAATTTTTTTTGTTAGCAATGTGCAGTTGGCCTTGCACCTAAAAACAGAAAAGGTAAAAATATGAAATAGTAATGTTATAATATTTTACATTTGTCGGCAGTATTCATTTTATCAAACACCTGAACATAAAAGGTTATAACTTTTCTATGTAATAGTATTTTTGTGATAATATTTTACTGAGCACTGAATTACCCAACTTATATAATTCATAATTAATAACAATTACTTTGTTTCTGTAGTTTAGGATACTGTGAAGTTCTTAGTAAAAGTACAACTATCACCTCGTCATATGTTAATACAGTAAATATAAAATCACTGTAGCCTCCATAAAACTAATTAAAATAAATTATTAAATTGTATTGTATACAAAGAAATCCGATTGAACCAACAGACCGATTTTAAATATTAAATATGTAAAATTAATTAAAAATTATTGTCTACAAAATGACTACCTGCGATTGTTTACAAGGTTATATGTTACGTGGCTTAGGCTATTTGCCCATTGATGTTTCGCCATATTTATTTTTGTAACATGGATATCTTATTATTATTTTTATTTATTTTTTTTATAATCTTTTTCTGTTTACAAATCAGTTTTTCAAATTCACATCGGACGAAAATTCCACCAATAAACTTAACTACAAAATGACTTCAGCCACTGAACTTTATCAGGATACCGTGGGACCAGAAATGGCGCGCGGCACGAAGCGACGTATTGCAAGAAGTTTCAATTTTCCACGAAACAAATACACTGTCCCAATTTGAAATAATAATATAAAGTAATTAATTGTAAATTACGTAACACAGTACAGTAATTAAACTGTAATAAACGTTAAATAAAATAATAAAATCATTGCAAGGAATAAAACTATTTGCACATATTTTACATTAGTACTTTACTGTCATTTATTATTTATTTATGTATGTAAGAACCCGCTTGATGGTGTTGTATAATATATTTTAAAGGGTTTTTAAAGGGAGAAAACTTGACGACGAGACGAACAAAATTGGGATTGGCCATCCACTAGCGAACATTGTGTGCCATGGACAAAATCCGCCCGCGGTTTTTAGCCGAGACCACTGACAACTTGTCCGCCGGACATTGTACGTCACGGACAAAATCAGTACTTGTCGAGCCCATCCACTAGCGTACTTCTGACAAACATTGTCCACACGGACAAAATCAGTGCTTTCTCCGGACAAAGTCCGCTAGTGGATGGCGGGCTTGAGCGAGCACGTGTTGTGATGATTGTGTTTGATGGCCGCGCGGGTTTTGGGGGGGAGGGGGGAAGAGGGCGAAAAAATCCTAGAGATAAACCTTGAAAACTCGATTCCGACGGAACCACTGGTTCGATTTTCAGTCTGAAAAATTATGAATTTATTTCTCCGTCAAATCTTCAAAATGACTACCCGGTTTTCTTTAAAAAAAAATTCCTTTTAAGAGTTACAAAGTAATTTTTTTTATTAAATACAAAATAAAAAAAATCTTTAGCATAGCGACTTAAAGATAAATATTAGAAGTAAAAATCAGTTTTCAAAACAATTTTTACTCCAAAGGTAAGCGAGTAATCAGTAAGAGTAATTTGCATAATTTTAAAGCGCTACGTGGCAGCAGTATTTGGAACTACTTCCGGGGTGTTTAGCCTTAAGGTATGCAAACATTAGTCTATTGTATCTTTAAAAATTAAAATCAAGCTTCATAATTTCTTTTAATAATTTAGTGATCGTTAAAAAGCTCGGCTCGAAAAAGCTCGAGCTCGAAAACTTTTGAAAAAGCTCGGCTCGGCTCGGCTCGAGTTCAAAAATCACTATTCGCACACCCCTAATTTACTGTTAAGTGAACAATAAAATCAACAGTTGATTTCCATAGTTAACAGTTAACAATCAAGTAACAGTTGATTCCCATAGTTATTTTAAATTCATTATGCAGGTTTTACACATCTTGTATAAAACCTGCATAATGAATTTAAAATAACTATGGAAATCAATATTAACAGTTAATAAATTTAATCCTCATTTGAAGCCCATTTGATGTTGATCCATAAACAACACTGTGAAGCTAGTTTTTGACTGGGGCATTGGCATTTCCTGTAATTCAGCTACAGAGATCATGCATCTTTGTGGATAGTTATGAGCGATGGCTTGTGGACGCGGTATTCCCTAGTGGGGAGTAACGTCTGCATTATTGAGAGTACTATGTTCATAAGGACGTCCTTAAACTAGTTCTAAATTAGTTACACTAGTTTAGTTTAAGGACGTAGTTAAACTAGTTCATAAATTGTGAACCAGCCGAAATTGTGGTTCAGATTCACATTAAAATATAAGTCCCTTAGTTGCCATTAATTAACAGTCCTGTTTAAGGAACATGTCGACCTTAGTCGTTAACAAGACTGCAAGATAACGCCATAATCATCCAACACTCATCCTTCACTCATATTCGCTTTAAAATACCCCTTACTCGTTGGTGTCTAAAGTAATCTAATCACCTAAACAAAGCCATCTACAATTCAGCTATGGAACACAACTTCCTCTGCAGGTGGTTTTCCTGCAAGACTTGTCACCTATTATCAATATTCATTACCTACTTTTATTTCTCTTGTTACCGCTTTTGTGATTGGAAATTGTTTTTTATGAACAGCGCTTCTACCAGACATTGAGCGAGATCAAGTCTGAAGTAGAGAGCGTGATCAAGAGTGGCAGGAAGCTTGTGGAGGAGAAGTCAGTGCCTCAGCATTACACAGGGCGCCTCGATGCTCTCAAGGAACTCTACAACAAGGTAAGCCTCGAATTGAATTTGAGGGCAGAACTCCACTTGCCAGATGGCTCTAAAGTTTCTAGGGGAAAAATGTTCAAATTACGAGGGCTGTTCGGAAAGTAACCTCCGTTTGCGTCTTGCGCGGGAACTGGAGGGGGTAGCGCCGCCATTCTTGCGTCTGCGCGCTTGGCAGGTCAGTCGGCGTCCAGCCGTGGTAGCGTGAAGGTCGTCCGTGCGCTAGTTTGTTTGCAGTCGCTTCTCAAAATGAGTGCTGCAATTGAAAACCCCGCCAAGTGTGAGGTGCGTGCTGTGATTAGGTTTTTCGTAGCTAAACAGTATTCAGCAGCAGCAATTCATAGAGAACTCTGTGCTGTGTATGGGCCAAAAATAATGAGTGAAGGAGTTGTTCGGGAATGGGTTCGCTCGTTTAAAAATGGCCGAAAAAATGTGCACGACGAAGAGAGAAGTGGCAGGCCATCTGTGGTCAGTGATGAACTGGTTGAGAAAATCAACGCAAAGATTCGTGACAACCGACGCTTCACCATTTCAGAGCTTTCCAGCGAATTTCCACAAATTTCCAGGACTGTTTTGTACGAAGTAGTGACTGACAGGTTAGGTTACCGTAAGTTTTGTGCTCGGTGGGTCCCGAAAATTCTTTTGGAAACCCACAAGACTCAACGAATGACCTCAGCTCTGGACTTTCTGATGCGATATGACACAGAAGGAGAATCTTTTTTGGACAGAATTGTGACTGGAGATGAAACCTGGGTCAAGTACGTGAATCCTGAGACTAAAGAACAGTCTAAGGTATGGGCTCACACGGCATCGCCACACAAACCGACAAAAGCCCGGCAAGATTTTTCCAAAAGGAAGCTCATGGCAAGTGTGTTTTGGGACTCTAAAGGGGTTCTGCTGGTTGAATTTATGGAACGTGGTGCCACAATCAACGCGGATGCGTACATTGAAACCCTGAAAAACCTAAGACGTGCGATCCAAAACAAACGCCGCGGTCTTCTGTCATCTGGCGTCGTTTTCCTGCACGACAACGCTCGTCCTCACGCTGCACAGAAAACCAAGGACCTTTTGGACACGTTTAAATGGGACGTTTTTGCGCATCCTCCATACAGCCCAGACTTGGCTCCGAGCGACTACCACCTCTTCATGCACATGAAGAAATGGCTTGGCTCACAGCGATTCGACGATGATGAGGAGCTTAAAGATGCGGTCACGGGATGGCTCAAGGCACAGGCGGGAGATTTTTTTGTAGAGGGGATTTCAAAGTTAGTTCGTAGGTATGATAAGTGTTTAAATGTCTATGGAAACTATGTTGAAAAGTAGGGGAAAGACGTAGATTTAAGATGTATATAATAAAAATTTTGTTTCTATTTCTGTGTTTTATTTATAGAAAAACGGAGGTTACTTTCCGAACAGCCCTCGTATTATCATACAGTTGGCCGAAGTTTTAAACAGAATACACTGAAAATTTGAAAGTTCAAACTAAAATTTTAATATTGTGGCAAATTATCTCAGTTTTCAAATTGGATTACAACTTACTTAGGTTACCCATTTTTTATTCTCACTATTCAGTTTGGGTTGCTCATCATGATCTTGATAGCCCTAACATGAAAATCGCCACATTGTTGGTAAGAAAAGCTGTACAAAATTTTGTAATAAGCAGTGCTGGACATAATATATCATTGGATGATGAAATAGATATGCCATAAAACATAAACAACCAACTGACAAAGTAACTCGTTACATATCAAGCCAGTGGATTTTTATCCTGACGCTTAATTGGTTAATTTAATAAAGTTCGGTTTTGGCTGGTTGGTAAAAGTTATAATGATAGTTACAATAAAATTTGGCTGGTTCATAATCGGCTTTGGACAGCTGGGGCTGCACGTGACGGAGGCCATGTCCAGCCTGACGACGGCGCTGGAGCTGTCCCGGGCTGCAGGTCGACATCAGTCAGTTGATACTGCAGTAGTTGATGTTGTGTCGCCAGCTGGGGCTGCAGGTGACGGAGGCCATGTCCAGCCTGACGACGCCGCTGGAACTGTCCCGGGCTGCAGGTCGACATCAGTCAGTTGATACTGCAGTAGTTGATGTTGTGTCGACAGCTGGGGCTGCAGGTGACGGAGGCCATGTCCAGCCTGACGACGGCGCTGGAGCTGTCCCGGGCACTGCAGGTCGACATCAGCCATTTGATACTGCAGTAGTTGATGTTGTGTCGACAGCTGGGGCTGCAGGTGACGGAGGCCATGTCCAGCCTGACGACGGCGCTGGAGCTGTCCGGGCGCTGCAGGTCGACATCAGCCATTTGATACTGCAGTAGTTGATGTTGTGTCGACAGCTGGGGCTGCAGGTGACGGAGGCCATGTCCAGCCTGACGACGGCGCTGGAGCTGTCCGGGCGCTGCAGGTCGACATCAGTCAGTTGATACTGCAGTAGTTGATGTTGTGTCGACAGCTGGGGCTGCAGGTGACGGAGGCCATGTCCAGCCTGACGACGGCGCTGGAGCTGTCCCGGGCTGCAGGTCGACATCAGCTATTTGATACTGCAGTAGTTGATGTTGTATCGCCAGCTGGGGCTGCACGTGACGGAGGCCATGTCCAGCCTGACGACGGCGCTGGAGCTGTTCCGGGCTGCAGGTCGACATCAGTCAGTTGATACTGCAGTAGTTGATGTTGTGTCGCCAGCTGGGGCTGCACGTGACGGAGGCCATGTCCAGCCTGACGACGGCGCTGGAGCTGTCCGGGCGCTGCAGGTCGACATCAGCCATTTGATACTGCAGTAGTTGATGTTGTGTCGCCAGCTGGGGCTGCACGTGACGGAGGCCATGTCCAGCCTGACGACGGCGCTGGAGCTGTCCCAGGCTGCAGGTCGACATCAGTCAGTTGATACTGCAGTAGTTGATGTTGTGTCGCCAGCTGGGGCTGCAGGTGACGGAGACCATGTCCAGCCTGACGACGGCACTGGAGCTGTCCCGGGCTGCAGGTCGACATCAGTCAGTTGATACTGCAGTAGTTGATGTTGTGTCGCCAGCTGGGGCTGCAGGTGACGGAGGCCATGTCCAGCCTGACGACGGCGCTGGAGCTGTCCCGGGCTGCAGGTCGACATCAGTCAGTTGATACTGCAGTAGTTGATGTTGTGTCGCCAGCTGGGGCTGCAGGTGACGGAGGCCATGTCCAGCCTGACGACGGCGCTGGAGCTGTCCGGGGCTGCAGGTGGACATCAGTCAGTTGATACTGCAGTAGTTGATGTTGTGTCGACAGCTGGGGCTGCAGGTGACGGAGGCCATATCCAGCCTGACGACGGCGCTGGAGCTGTCCCGGGCTGCAGGTCGACATCAGTCAGTTGATACTGCAGTAGTTGATGTTGTGTCGCCAGCTGGGGCTGCACGTGACGGAGGCCATGTCCAGCCTGACGATGGCGCTGGAGCTGTCCCGGGCGCTGCAGGTCAACATCAGTCAGTTGATACTGCAGTAGTTGATGTTGTGTCGCCAGCTGGGGCTGCAGGTGACGGAGGCCATGACCAGCCTGACGACGGCGCTGGAGCTGTCCCAGGCTGCAGGTCGACATCAGTCAGTTGATACTGCAGTAGTTGATGTTGTGTCGACAGCTGGGGCTGCAGGTGACGGAGGCCATGTCCAGCCTGACGACGGCGCTGGAGCTGTCCCGGGCGCTGCAGGCCGACATCCCGGCGCTGGCCGGCTGGGCCGAGGCCGTAGAGGTGGAGCTGGACCAGGTGGAGTCCACGCCGGCCACCCACCGCGACATCCAGGCCGAGATCAGCTTTGTCAAGGTATTCTTTCATGTATGGTTTTGGGGGACGGAATTCCCCTGGGGACACTAGGGGTAGCCCAGGCATGGATTGGCAAGGGCTGGTAGTTCAAAGGATTATATTGTTTGTTTACAGACTACATAATTTATATCATTTTGGTGAAGTATGGGTTCTAGGCCTGAGTTGTACGAAATCAGGGTATGATAGGGGAATCAGCAGTCTTGCCTGGTGGTTAAAACTGCTGAAGAGCACACATAGCACTCATAATACAGCGTAATATAGACAATCACAGACAAGTACTAACTTCCAGCACTAGCTCTTCCAGTAGATTCTAGAAGGAGGAAACTCTTCTTTTTCCTTCCTAGTATACATTGAACTCCCTACTATCTGGAGAAAGAGCCAGTGGCTTTGGAAATTCATTTTGTTTTTTTGTTTTATGTTGTTTTGTGTGCTTCTCAGCTTGTGGATTAGGTAAGCTGATTCCCCTATCCAACCCTGATTTCTTACAGACTATATAATTTGACTATCAATTTCAGATCCCTGTAACTTTCAGATCGAGATCTTGAGAGTCTTTTCAGTGGAATCGCATGATGTTTTTTATGATATTAATTTTTTTTTGTAATTTAGATGACGTAATTTTTGTAAATCTCTCATTCTATGGTAAACTCAATTTGTGCAATTTTGTGACAAACTGATCCTTGGCCCAATCAATATACACTGCTTTATGAATCTTTGAATCAATGCAATCCAGTTCAATCCAATCGAATTAAGTGCAGGAGGGCAACTGTCACAATAATGCTTATTATGAGCAAAAAATACATAAATGCATTCTGGTTGGACTTTTTTTGTTTTATAACTTTGTAAAGCGATATTTACATATTTTTGTATGATAAATTCAGACTGCAACAGTTCAGATGTGATGGACATTTGTAACTAATTATTTTAATCAATCTTATATGTTGATTTTATTGTGACAACAATTGTTGATTTCTAATGAGTATTTTTGTTACTTTCGACTACAACATTCAATCCTTTTGCATGGCATACACGTTTGGACGTAATCTATCTTCAGTGCCACCAAAACATCTTGTTTAGGCCATTATAAACCTGTCCTCTTGGCAGTCATGCAGCATCATTATCAAAACGCTTATTACACTAAAATAAAATATTACATACCACCACATTTACATAACACACTACTAGTAAGAAAAATTTGATATAAAGTCCACGTGGTCTCATTTAAACAGTGTTAACGGGCATGGCCGGCATCATAACATGGTTTGTCGCTGATGGCATGTCGACACAACTTAACCAAAATATTTTTGTGGCGCTGAGGATAGATTATATCCAAAACGAGCATGCCAAGCAAAAGAAGTGTTGTCGGCACAAGTAACAAACAAAAAAAAACTTATGTGTCAGGACACGCTGGTGGAATGCGACAAGTGGAGGGAGAAGAAGGATACGATTAAGAGCAACTACCGGGCGTTCTCGACGCTCTGCGACCCGGTGTATCTGGAGGTGTTGAAGGATCGGGTCAGCGACTGTGTGCGCAAGTGGGAGCGGACCCGGGACAAACTGCTGCAGGCCCAGACACAGCTGCAGGTACGCCACCACGACAGTAGTATCACCACGATAGATGGTATTGTAAGCATGATTACCACCACGACAGACGGTGTGTAAGCATGTGTCGGTACTGAAGGGGTACCTCTAGGACAAGTAGTGTAAGCATGTGTGTAGGTACTTCAGGTACCATAATAAACAGTTGCGTTAGCAGTGAGTTAGTGCTATAGTTGTGTCACCACAACAGCAAGTTTAAGGCTCGTTTTCTCGATGCCGGCTGAAGAGCGAACCAGCAGAAGACAGTACAATAGAAAAAATCAATTCCCATCATGTAAACACTTCAGCTGAGGTTACACAATGCCAAAAATTACTATAAATTATTATTAGATCAGTTTATAGTTCATTTTTAATAATAATTTATAAATATTAAGGAAGAATTGAATACATGCTACCAGTATGTTTTTGGTAAGTGGACTGTCTAATACTGATTGACAATTCAGCTGACATAATGAAAACAGGCTTTTAGACTTGGTGGTGCAGTTACACTACAATAACAGATACAGTAGTGGGAGGAAATTGTTTGACTTTTGAAAATTGTTTAATTTTATTATGTTCATATGAAAAGCACACTTGAAAAAATTAATTTTACTACTATAATAATTTCTTTTACTATCTGTATTTATGCACTATATAAATTATATTACATACCGTACCTAGAGTAAATATTCAGTGTTTCCCAATCTATTTAACCTGCAAATAGGAAATGTATTTGTGAAAATTCCTTTTCACTGCACTACTATTAAATCATTTGTTTTTATGTGTTGGAATCTCAAATCTGCGGAACTCCATATTTACAATGTTTATGTCGTAAAAGTAATGATTAAGGAAATTTAATGTTTACTGTTTTTAAAGTTTTCCTGATATAGACAAATAAACAATTGAAGCTGATTTCAAAGCATAATAGTGATAATTACTGTTCACGATGATATGAAGTGCGTCTCACATTCTCACACTTCAAACAAGTGGTCTAGAATATGCAAGCTCCATTTCCATGCTAGATATGGAGTATATTATTTTGCAAGCACATTTATTTACGTAATTTGAACAATTTGTAATAAATGTACTTGTTTTCATTAGGGAAATCACCTTCCAATGTCATCATAAAATTTATTGATTTAAAGTATATGGAATAAAGTATATTTCACTCATTTTGTATTAAGAACACATGTTGCATGGTTTTATTTTAACTTTTCTCACAAACTTGTTAATGCACAGCATGACTAACATAACAAAATGCAATTATAGTTTAGTAAGTTTATTGTCTTGTAAAGTTAGTCCTTTTCTGCATGTATTAATTTAAATAACATTTAATGTCATATGAAGTTTACAGCTACTTCTGTAGCTCTAAAAAGTAGTTGTAGTGTTAGAATTTGCAGGTTAAATTTAGGGGTTGTTGTTACTTATTGAATGATAATGTACAATTAAGTAATCATTGAGCTTGATCTCAAGGTCAAAATATGACTATGTGATCAATATGTTACCTCTTCAAATAGTCAGTTAATGTTTATAGCAATTCAAAGCTAATATGCTAAAATACAAAGAATGTATTTTTTAGAAAGCTCATTGGTAATTTCATATGTAATATCTGTTTTGTGTGTTGAATTTTGAATTGAAACCTATTTCCTGGATCATGTTCATTAATGGTGATGGTTCAGTTTTCACATTTTCACCCTGTTTTATGTGATGCTTTAGCACCGTTGGTAAATGGTCTTTAAAACTTGTCAAGTAACAGTGCCCAGTCAGAAGTTATGTCAGTGTAGTTAACACTAGTTTTTCAACTGTTCACTGTTTAACTGGTTTATTCATAAAACAATGATGTAAGATTTAGTAATAAAACAAACCAAAAAAGGGTTAAAATGATACTGCCAAATTATTAAAAAAAAATTGAAAATATGAACTTTATGCAATCATTAGACTAACTCATGCAACCTACAGTTTCCAATGAATCAGATCTGGTAGGACTGATAGAAGTTAAATTTTCAAGATTTCACAATCCATGGTGTAAAGAAAAAAGAAGGGTGTGTGCATAGTAAGCTGGTATGACGTGTTTGAGCTCATGGAACCAGCCTAGCGGTATGACAGCTGAAGTAAGACCATACATATAATATTTTTATTCAGTTGTAATAACTGACTTGTATTTTAGTCATTGTATTTGCAAGTTGTGTGAGCCCAACTATGTCATACAAGCTGACTCTGTACAAACCTTTCTTTTTTCCTTACACCGTTATCACAATCAGCCCTTATTGCATTTCAAAGCAATTTATACATATTTACGAAATCATACTTATTTTGTTTCCGAAATCATATTTAATCAAGCCAAGAACATTAAACCTAATTATAAACAATGATAAACCAATGACACTTATATTAATAAAGCTACATAAGAGATATATTCTTTTTATGTTGATCATAAAACAGCCCTTCACCAATTTATGGCAATTTTTTAGTATCCTTTATGAAAAACATTTATACCGACAAGACTCCTATCAACTGTTAATTTTTCTCTCTTGTTATCCTATTCACTTGTGTATGATTTATGTTTGTATTGAGTCAACTAAAAAATATTTCATTGAATTATTCACTTCCATGGTGGCTAGATAATTTTTGCAATTAACAACACCAACACCAGCACCAAAATCTTTGAGCACTGCTTAAAATATCTTATCACTGACATCTTGTAACCACTCAAACAATCAGTTTTTCACCATGATACTCACATAAAGAAGAAGATTCCTCAGGTACTGTAGAAGAAGTTGTTGGGATGCAGGCCATTAGACCATTAACGCTTTGGTGTCGGGTTCATTGTCATAGCTTGTGAATGTGCTTCTGGAGTTTCACCGCCTTCACTTCTGTCCTTTGCACTTACAAGGCCAATGTTATAGACAAAAAAATCATCCTAGATTGTTCATCTTTGATTTCAGGGCTTCACAAAGGCCTCTAAGTCTATATTAAAACCAAGTAAGCCAATGAAAACAGTAAGAATCAAAGAACCTGGGGAGCAATCTGAAACTTCACTTGATGTGTCAGAAGAGTCTGCAAACAATGTTAGTGTGACTAGTCAAACCCTGGGTACAGATGCATTGAAAGAGAAAACTAAAGAACAAGTTGAAGGGGACAACAAGAAGACCTCCCCTAAAGGTCAAGTTATCGAAGGAGAGACTCATGTGAAGTCAATTTTGAAAAATGATACCACAACCAAAGTTTTTGTAACTAAATTAGAAATGGAAATCCCCAATCATGGAGAGCTTTCAGAAACTGGCAGCTTTGTGTTGAATACTGAAAACAAACGAAGGAGTGTGTATGAGAATGTAGACAACGATACATCCCATGTAATCATAGAAGAGCCTGAAGAGGAGGAGGAGGAATATGAAAATGACACATTTCATCTTGCAAAAGACAGCGCTCTTTTCTCCCAAGTGTCTCGCACAACAATTTTAACTCCTCAAAATGTGACAAGCAAAGAAGAAGATAATCCGTGTAAAGTGGTTGAGGTGAAGGAAAAAGAAATCCCAAAGTCAACTGTTTCACCAACAGAGCACGTGACCACCATGCCTGAAAAGTCTGACCGTTTAGAACCTCAGACTGTAGAGATTGTGGAAATTATTGAAGACACTGAAACAGAAGCTGAATCTTCAGCTCCTGAAACCGATCCTGAAGACAGGTGGCCCTCACCTGTTACTGCAAGAAAAACTGACGGAAGTCACAAACAGAGAAAAACATGCCTGGCTCCTGGAGAGATTTTGGCCAAAAGACAAAAACTAGCTTCAGATGAAGCATTGCGAACTTTTAGAGAATCTTATAGCCCAAAAATGGAAACAGGTGATGAAAAAGAAATAGAGGACAATGTTTTTGATGATTCTTTAAAGGATGCAGGAAGAAACAGTAAAACTACTGCTTTACTAGGGGCTGCGGGAGATTCACTTCAGAAATCAATTGACAAACCGAACTCCAATGTACCAACATTTACCTATAACGTAGAGTCCGCTCAGGCACCTCCTTCTACGCCATATGAGCAGTCGGAAAACTTGTCTTCACCTTTGTGTTTGCAAATGACAGATAAAGTCAACAGAGTCGAACAAGCAACTGTGAAGACTTGGGAAATCCCGAGAAACCAGGCACTAGAAAGTTCAAAAGAAGTCAAGTTTAGGAAAGAAGTTGAAGTGTCAAAAACCTATGAGATTATTGGTAATTTCATGACTCCAGATCAGGAGATGAAGGGGCTGACTGTCCCCACTGTTGAGGATAATGACAGCTTCTACGGAAGTGACAAAGAGACAGACGATGCTATTGTTTTTTCTGAAGATGAAGGTCATGTGGATTTTGAAGACGATACATCTAGTTCTGACAATGAATTTCAGTCTATTTCCGATGATGTGGAACTTTCTCGTACAAAGGTTGGTTTGTTGTATTGCCACATACTACCTAAATAAATATAAATATATTATGTATAGTTGTAAAAAAATTTCATTCAAAAAGGGTGAAAATGTAAAAACTGGATTATTTTCCATAAGTACCTAACTAGTTTTGATAGGAATACACATTGTTAAGTTATTATTCAGTCACACTTTTTGTGTGCTAAATGAATGGTCTAGTGGACCAAGTACTAAAGGGATCGCCTGCCAATAATTTCATCATTCCAAAACACATTTAATTGAAAGTAATAGAAAATGATGGCTCATTTGAAAGTACCAATCTGGACAATCTAACCAAGCAGTATTACAGAGAAAGTAATAGAGTTTCTGAAAGCTAAAAAAATTACAGAACTATTTTAAGTTAGCGGTACTTCAGTATTTGCCCTGTTTTCTATGTACCAGAATTCACTACCTACCATAGCAAACTATAGTTTATTTGACCACTTTAGAAAGGCTTTAGTTTATTTCCATTAGAAGCCATATATTCTAATATTTTGTTATACACTTTGCACAAATAGTACATTTTGTTATAAATGTGTGACTAGTTAGTTGTAGAACCAACACTTTTAAACACTAAACAATCAATATTTAAATCAATATTATGTAGTTTTACAAATCAACGTAAAATTTCTCCCAAGTTACATTTTAGACAAGCAATTTAAATTTTAGCTTTTGAAAGTAGTCCAACTTGAAATTCCATGGATTAGGTCATGTTGATTTACATATTAAGAGTTATATAAGAGTGACCCGGTCATGTTAGCAAGGCATCTCAACCTTGGCTCAGAGCCAAATCCTGCCGTGGCCGTCTTGTGGTTTCCTGCTCATGTTTACTAACAAATGGCAGCATTCTCTCTTGATGCTGTCCCAGCTGTTATAATCTCTGTAAATGAATTGCTGTTGTTTTGATGGATTACGATTTGTTTTATGGGTGAGTTGTTCTGTGACAATGTTACTGTGATTCATAATATTTAATTTGCTTGAATTTTTAATAAATTTTTCAGCTTTATAATTTTTTATAATACAGCATAATTTTCTTGAGTCTTCAATTGGTGATTTTTTCTTCAAGTTGTGAAAATGAAATCAATAATTTATAAATTTGTATGAAACATTTTATACAATTTATTTAATAGTTTTTAAAGCATTCTTTTGCTCACAGGTGGTAGAGTTGGTTGTAATTTCATATTAACTAGTGGATCCGAGCGCACGGAATCGTGCGCTACTCTAGCAGAGCGATAATTCAAATGGCGACAAATTTAAAACACAATCATGCTAACACGATCCGTCTTGAGGGTTATGTTTACACAAATTAAAAAATAACAGCAATTAAATTATCCAGCTGATCAAAATGTAAACAATTATGTTCTTCATAAGGATAACATGGGAACTTTAAAAGCCAATGGGGCAGAGCCCAAGGGACTTTTTCAAAAATGTAAGGCCAGTTTGCAAATCTAAGCGACACACTCTTTCCAATGAGCCGTCAATGATCAAAATCGGTTAAGAAATGACGGAGGAGTTCATAAGACAAATTTCGTGTTGGCGTATTAATTATATAGATTATAATTTTAAATATTGTTTAAAAAGTTTTTTTACAAACAAAACTTATTCAATTTTGATTCAAATGTTTAGCAGTCCTCTGGCGTAGATATTTTAGTATTTAACTTTTTCAAGAGATTTTCCATGAATATTTAAACAGGTAGTTTGTAAGGGGAAAATACTTATCTCTTTATGGGAAAATGGTATGTTGAAAGAATGTTGGCTGAAAGTGATGTCTTTCCTTGATCTTTAGAAAATGATTAATCATTATTTGGGAACTTTGTAGTATGTTACAAATTGCATATTTTCTGTACTGTTATGGACTAACTAATGATTTCACACATTTAGAAAAACAAAAAAGGACACAACTACCTCACTGATCTCTCCTTGACAAAGGGACAAGAAGATGAGATCGAAGACTTGAATAAGACGATGGACAGCAAATCGGAGGATAGAGTCCCTCAAATTCCCCTCGACAAGGAGATCGAGGAGTTTGAGGAAGCAGCCCATGAGATGCTGGACAGAATGGACACTATGTTAGTGACAGTGAGAGGGATCAACAGTGAGGCTGACCCAGGGAAACGGCTCGAGGTTTGTGGACAAATTTACTGTCGTTGTTTTGGGATTTTTAATTAATAACCTTAAGAATGATAAATAATTTGAAATTATATCTGCGAAAAAGGTAGGAGTTGATGGTCAAAGGGTCTTAAAAATTGTTCTTTGGTAGTTTTTTTATATTATTTTATTATAAAATTTATATCCTGAGAGTCAATGCAATGAGAAAGTAAGAGGGATTGTATCAGTGGGGTGTCTAAAACTAGTTGGGAATTTAGGAAAAGCCAGGAAAAAGAGTCACATTATTCAGGTCATCTCTAAACAAATTTGTGGCAGACGCTTTTTCAGAAATACTCTGGAAAGTAAATCTTGTTGTCAGATTAAATATATAAAAAATGCCCTTCTTATATGTACCTCATGTATTGTCATTGGTAATGGCTATGAGGTCCAGTTTTTCTAAGGGGAAAATTTTAATGGGCCAGGAAGGTTGGGAAAAAGTGTGCCGTTTTGGCAAAGTTGAGCTTCAATCTATCTATTTATGTGTTGTCTGTATAGTGAAGCATATGTTCAAGGGTTTTGAATGGGTCTGCGATTTGTTATTAAGTTCTACACTTCTAATTTGCTGCTTCTCACACGCCCAGTTGTATAGTTCTAGTCAAATTGCATGGCCCAGTCCGCCCGATTAGTCTTAGACAATGTTGGTTTTTGTATTTGCCTGGCGTGTTTATTTCTCTTTCCATAATTGTAAGCCAGTTGCTAATTGCAAGTCAAATCACTCGGCCCAGTTTGCGTTTGGCTTACAATTATGGCAAGAGAAATGACACGCAAGACAAATGCAAAAATAATCATTTGTCTAAGACTAATGGGGGGACTGGGCCAAGAGATTTGACTCAAACTACACTAGAGGCCGGTGCCCTGGGCCACGCCATCTGACTCGACCTGTACGGCAGGTGCTGGAGCGAGAGCTGAGCTGCCTGGCGCCGGACGCGGCGACGTTGATCAGCCGTGGGGACGGGCTGGTGCTGTCGGTGCACGCCGCGCAGCCCGCGCGCGCCACCGCCCTGCGCGCAGGCGCACTGGATCGGCTGCGCGCCAAGTGGGCCCAGGTCATGTCCGAGACCGAGGTGAGTGGCGTGTCCTCGCGGTAAATGGAATCTCTACGTCGATGTTTGTTCTCGTGATTCTTAGAGGTTAAGTAGATTTGAGTTTTATGAATATTGGTGTGAATGAGTATTGTGTAATGTGATATTTGCAAGTATTTAAGATTGTGATGGCTATTTCCTGGTGAGAGAAAAGATGATCGGTTACACTGGTACACCGAACCGCAGGAAATCACGTCACGGGTTGTCAGAGGCCTTGGAATCGCTCAGCTCGGTCGCTGGGATAATTCCAGGGGTCGAGGATCGAAATCACAGTAGTTATCAGATATTCAAATATGAGAGCTCAAATATATTCAACCTAGATGGCATTCAACTTAGGACAGACTAAATCTGG
This sequence comes from Flexamia atlantica, assembly GCA_035578135.1. Taxonomy (NCBI): domain Eukaryota; kingdom Metazoa; phylum Arthropoda; class Insecta; order Hemiptera; family Cicadellidae; genus Flexamia; species Flexamia atlantica. The sequence continues at coordinate 27,164,105 of JAQJVK010000012.1, forward strand.
AAACACCTTCTAAGTAAAATGCCCTCTGCTGTTTTCCCTAGCTCTGTGATATATCCAGAGTTAACACTAGTTACCCATAGTTAATGTTTACCCTAATCAAGAAACAACATTAAACTATTTCGCTAGTGACCAGTAATTACAGGAGCAGGACAGACCTTACACTCCTGTCGCATAGCGGGTTTGGACAAGACTAAGCCTGTTACGACAGCAGGAAAATCTAGGAATTAAACCAATGATACAAATCACCAATTACTCTAAATTGGTTTAAAGAATTTGGAAAATATCCCAAAAGGAAAACTAAATGATAATCGGCACCAAGATAATTAATTTAACTAGTCTTGGTTACAGCCAAGAGACGAGCAGGATAGGTCTCGGAACCCTATCCTGCGACGCGATCAACTTTCAGAAAAGTTTACAGATCGACTAAACACAAATTCAGAAATCACGCTGACGTACCTTTAATACAAAATGTATTGGAAGACGTCGAATGCTACAGCACTTAGCGTAGTGTCCCGGGGAAGAATTCGCACAAGAACAGAACTCGAATTACGGACTGGTCACTTCCGAAGCGCTGCCACAAGTGTCGCTCGAAGGGTTATCAGCACACAATGTGCTCACCCCTTCCGGTGATGAGTCACCAGCCTTTTTCCCAGTTGATAAAACGGCTGGTTAAAAGCTCAAAAAAAAGCTATATCCGGGGCCACTGTTTTTTGGTCTCTGCCAGAAAAACAGTTTGGCGCGCTTGGTGAGCAGAAGAAGAAGCAGCGCACGCTCTGTCGTCGTCTGCATAACGCAGTCGTGACGACGTCTTTTAGGTTATGTTGTTCACAACAACAACAACAACCGTAGTTCCGTTCGCAAATATTACGTTTCCCAAGAAGTGATCTAATTACGTGTCCAACTAAGTGTTTATATTAGATTATAGTCGCCGTTATACGCCTCAACACTTTGCTTTCCACATCAAAATCGGCGATCGTAGTCGGCAGTTATGGGACCGACTAGGTTAGCCTTCCGATGGTGATAATTAGGGTTATAACCATCCACCATAATGATGTGAGTTACTTAATCACTCAAAGGGTTTAAGTTAGGGAAATAGCAGTGTTTATATTGATTGCCAACACTCCCTCCATAGGCTGGACATAGGCTAGGTAGGCCTAGGCCTACTGGTCCCATGACTAGGCCTAATGAGCCAATTCTTACCCCTGTGCAAATTAGGCTCATTACAAGATAAACCATTGCAAGATAAGCAAATTTTATTCATGTTTAAAAGTCAATAACTTTTTGTGACACCAAAGGTATAACAATTAATTTCAGTAAGCGGTTTTCAGGTGTCTGTTATTCTTCTAGAATGTCATATTGAAATTTGTCAATTAGCCTAACAAACTAACACTAACTAGCCTAACAAACTTCAAAATAATGATCAATATTTGTTGTCATGTAACTCCCTAATTTAACAAAGTCAAGTTATTAAAAAACTGTAACATACATTTGTAACTCAAGAAGGTTTTCTATTTTTGAATGACATGTTTCTTAGGTGAGGATTATTAAAAGAAATAGGAAATTATTAGGAAATTCGTTCCTATTTTTTGGGCTTCACTCACCTTAGTAAGATTTCCTTTGGGGCTTGTCAATTGACGAAAACACACACGAATCACACGTAACACACACGACAAACATACGAACATTTAGAAGCGTCCCAAAGTCTAACCCGACGTTTCGCGTGGCCACGAATAAAAAATAACGCCAACGTCGTGGTTCGCCGTTTCGCCCGCGTGCGGGAGCAACTTAACCGGCTCAACCCTTGAAAAAGCGTGGCGTTATTTTTTATTCGTGGCCACGCGAAACGTCAGGTTAGACTTTGGGACGCTTCTAAATGTTCGTATGTTTGTCGTGTGTGTTACGTGTGATTCGTGTGTGTTTTAGTCAATTGACAAGCCCCAAAGGAAATCTTACTAAGGCGAGTGAAGCCCAAAAAATAGGAACCAAGAAGGTTTTATGTTGGTCAATCCTTCTAGTAAGCTTGTAATTACTTATTTTATCTAAATGAAGAGGAATTTTTTGTGAATCAACAAAAGATAAAATCACGAATCAAGGGTTTTCCCCTGAAATATAATTTTCTTTTTTAAGAATGAAGATGACCGAAAGGTCTGTCGATTGCAGGTGAGAAAGCTGCAAGCCCAGCAGGCGGAGAAGCTGCTTGTGGATTACGTGGACCTGTCCAAGAACGTGGTCCAGTGGCTGAGTGACATCTCCGGCCGACTGGAGCGGGCCAACAACGACGAGCGCGGGATCAAAGTTCGTTGTGTTAAATGAAAATTTGAAATAATTGAAAATCTAAATTATAACATTTACCGTAATAGGTTGTTTTAAACTTACTCAAAGCTTATTGCTATCATAAATTTGGTAAGGCAAATTTATGATGAAAATATAAGATGAGATATAAATACATCTCATAAATATATTTATGATTAAAATATAAGAAAAGTTTAATAAAATGTGTGTAAATAGTGTCTCTGAAACATAATTGTCACATAAAATATTTTCATTTTCAGTTACAATATTATATATCTCAGTTTGCCCAGCAGCAGTTTGTTAAGAGTATACAAACCCAAAAAGAAAACTTTCAAAAATTTAGTTCTAGTAGTATTGTCATCTTTAGTACTATTGTATTTTAATTCAAAACATTTTTTCGTCTAGTGAAGAACATCACATAGTGGCCTACAAAATTCCTATGATGAACTATTATTTTGACAAAGCTCCCTAGGTATTTTGCTGTGTGTATTTACAGATCCACACACATAAGGAGTGTATATTATGGTAATTTAACCCATTAGCCTATTTTGACGAAATGGTCTCGTCGCTGGTCGCGCGTGTGCTGTTACCGACGGCTTGGCCTAGTAGTTCACTGATTTGCCACCAGGCCAGTTACTCAAGCGGTTCAGTGAATTGCCGCCAGAGCTGTAGGCTTTAAGACTCAAACGAACACTGGTCTGATGGTACTGCGCAGCCGTGTGGTCTAAATCATTGACTGACGAACCAATGTTTAGGACATACGCCGCGGCGCGGGTTCAATACCCGCACCATGAGCAATCCTTATTAGGCTTGCAATTGTGTGGCTTAGTTGGAGGGAGGGCCCACCTAAAATAAACGGTGACCGGCTTGGGTGGAAGTTGACGGCAATTGTAGGTTTAATAGGGATTGCAGTGGACACCTGTTTTGCTTATTTTTACCCTTGTATAGCGGAGGAGGACACGTTTTTTTTTATTTTTATTGATTTGTCAATACATATGGACAGGTCATAACTAAAATATTAGATGAAATACAGACAAAATAAAAATATTACAAATAAAAATTGAGAAATATAAAAAAAATGGTAGGTCAATGGGTTAAATGAACACCAGGCTCTTCTCTACGAACTCTTATAAAAAGAATTTACAAAGGCTGCAATAAATTATATTAAATAAACTCTTTAACTAAGATGAAAAAAGTTCTCACATTGCGTTGTGTCAATACTAATTTATACGTGATTTGAATATCATTCCTGTCGCAGGAGCTGGCAGAGGAGATAAGCTCGCGCAAATTGGAGATAGAGCGGCTGAAGAAGATGTCGGCGGAGCTGGAGATACAGCAGGTGGAGCACGGCGGGCTGGAGTCTGTGGCCAGCACCTGGCAGGCGGTGCGCACCAACATGGCACACCTGGGGCGGGAGAGAGACACGGCCGCTGAGGTAGGTGTACAGCAGATGGAGTCAGTGGCCAGCACCTGGCAGGCGGTGCGCACCAACATGGCACACCTGGGGCGGGAGAGAGACACGGCCGCTGAGGTAGGTGTACAGCAGGTGGAGTCTGTGGCCAGCACCCGGCAGGTGGTGCGCACCAACATGGCACACCTGGGGCGGGAGAGAGACACGGCCGCTGAGGTAGGTGTACAGCAGGTGGAGTCTGTGGCCAGCACCTGGCAGGCGATGCGCACCAACATGGCACACCTGGGGCGGGAGAGAGACACGGCCGCTGAGGTAGGTGTACAGCAGGTGGAGTCTGTGGCCAGCACCTGGCAGGCGATGCGCACCAACATGGCACACCTGGGGCGGGAGAGAGACACGGCCGCTGAGGTAGGTGTACAGCAGGTGGAGTCAGTGGCCAGCACCTGGCAGGCGATGCGCACCAACATGGCACACCTGGGGCGGGAGAGAGGCACGGCCGCTGAGGTAGGTGTACAGCAGGTGAAGTCAGTGGCCAGCACCTGGCAGGCGGTGCGCACCAACATGGCACACCTGAGGCGGGAGAGAGAGACACGGCTGCTGAGGTAGGTGTACAGCAGGTGGAGCACGGCGGGCTGGAGTCTGTGGCCAGCACCTGGCAGGCGGTGCGCACCAACATGGCACACCTGGGGCGGGAGAGAGACATGGCCGCTGAGGTAGGTGTACAGCAGGTTGAGTCAGAGGCCAGCACCTGGCAGGCGGTGCGCACCAACATGGCACACCTGGGGCGAGAGAGAGACACGGCCGCTGAGGTAGGTGTACAGCAGGTGGAGTCAGTGGCCAGCACCTGGCAGGCGATGCGCACCAACATGGCACACCTGGGGCGAGAGAGAGACACGGCCGCTGAGGTAGGAGTACAGCAGGTGGAGTCAGTGGCCAGCACCTGGCAGGCGATGCGCACCAACATGGCACACCTGGGGCGAGAGAGAGACACGGCCGCTGAGGTAGGTGTACAGCAGGTGGAGTCAGTGGCCAGCACCTGGCAGGCGGTGCGCACCAACATGGCACACCTGGGGCGGGAGAGAGACACGGCCGCTGAGGTAGGTTTACAGCAGGTGGAGTCAGTGGCCAGCACCTGGCAGGCGATGCGCACCAACATGGCACACCTGGGGCGAGAGAGAGACACGGGCGCTGAGGTAGGTGTACAGCAGGTGGAGTCAGTGGCCAGCACCTGGCAGGCGATGCGCACCATCATGGCACACCTGGGGCGAGAGAGAGACACGGCCGCTGAGGTAGGTGTACAGCAGGTTGAGTCAGAGGCCAGCACCTGGCAGGCGGTGCGCACCAACATGGCACACCTGGGGCGAGAGAGAGACACGGCCGCTGAGGTAGGTGTACAGCAGGTGGAGTCAGTGGCCAGCACCTGGCAGGCGGTGCGCACCAACATGGCACACCTGGGGCGGGAGAGAGACACGGCTGCTGAGGTAGGTACAGCAGGTGAAGTCAGTGGCCAGCACCTGGCAGGCGATGCGCTCCAACATGGCACACCTGGGGCGGGAGAGAGACACGGCCGCTGAGGTAGGTGTACAGCAGGTGGAGTCAGAGGCCAGCACCTGGCAGGCGGTGCGCACCAACATGGCACACCTGGGGCGAGAGAGAGACACGGCCGCTGAGGTAGGTGTACAGCAGGTGGAGTCAGTGGCCAGCACCTGGCAGGCGGTGCGCACCAACATGGCACACCTGGGGCGGGAGAGAGACAAGGCTGCTGAGGTAGGTACAGCAGGTGAAGTCAGTGGCCAGCACCTGGCAGGCGATGCGCTCCAACATGGCACACCTGGGGCGGGAGAGAGACACGGCCGCTGAGGTAGGTGTACAGCAGGTGGAGTCAGAGGCCAGCACCTGGCAGGCGGTGCGCACCAACATGGCACACCTGGGGCGGAAGAGAGACACGGCCGCTGAGGTTGGTGCATGCCGTTGTATTGTTTCAGATATTAAACTGATTTAAATGTGAGATTTAATCAATCACCTATTTAATAAAAAATAGATTATTTGGTACATTATGAAAATTATAACAGTAGGACAAGAAAAGTAATAGATCAGTTGTCTTAACAATTTAGGATGTTATACAGGACGTTAAAAATAAAACGATCCAGTAGTTTGGGATGTTCTTGTTTACTAGCAATCATGCAGAAAATTTCAAATGATCATATCCAAGTTAATATGAATTGAAATCCTTAGTTTCCATCGGTCTGAATGTATTTTAAATAATCTGGTGTAACTTAAATCTTTTAAGATAACCAACTTCATACGAAGGTTTATATATGTGCAACAGGACTAATCCAATTTCAGGACTTGATGGTGTTTCTTTATTTCCACTTTTTATTCAGGATGGCGGCTGTACTCTTGTTTTCTGTACTTTATACTTTAAAAAACCAACATTTCTTCAATGTACAAAATGCAAATAATTAAGAAAATTACCCTCTTGAAAATGAGGTTCCTACAAGTTATTGAGATTTGATAAAAAACAAGCTATTTATTAAAAAAATTATTATTTATTATTTATCAAAAATTGTGATAAAATAACTAAATAAAAATTAGTTAACTAAATGGATCTGTAGTTTTTATTAAAGTATTTGTTTATTTTTTTATGTGGTGTATTTAATATTTCCAAAATTGAAATACTGTATAATTTTCAGGAGAAGGTGGAAGTGGCTGGAAGTGATATAGTTACAAGAGCCAACAAGGCGCGGGAGTCTCTGACGATGGTTTTGCGGAAACTGACATCTCCTCCACTGACAGGCCCTGACTTCAATAACTTTTTGACTCAAGAACCAGCTCTTAAGGTAGCTTAAGGATAGCTTTATTTTATTTTTAAGTTGAATTTATTTTCAAGAAAAAGTGAATTGGTAATGACATTGATTTTTCTCTCAGTTTAGGTTACATATTATGTATTTGAAGAAGTTGGAAATGCAAAAGAGAATTTTAGTACTAAAAATAATTTTCAAAAGGAAAAACCCTTTACAATTACAATTATTTGTAATTTACTATATTTGGTCACATCAGAAACAATTCATTGAACTTTTTAGGTTTTTAATTTATTACCTGTATGTAACTTTGTGGTCTTTCAAATAAATAATCTTTAATATTGAATATTGATATAAAGTATAAAATTGTTGATGTCAAAAGTTTTTTTTTGTTTTCAGAGTGTTAAAGAAGAACAAGCAAGACTGAAACCACTTGTCGAAAGTTTACTCGCTGAGAAAGTTTCTAGTCAAGAAAAAACTGATCAAGCTGCAAGAGTTTTGGATAAACTGCAGCAAGAATGGAGTCGATTTAACCATGGTGTAAAGAGAAGACAAAGGTAATCATTTTCAGTTAGTTCTACTTGTCTTCACAGCTCACTAAACCACTCAAAGAAAGATTTAATTGCTGGGTAAGTGATGTCCTGTACTATTGTAAACTTATAATAAGTTTACTTTGTAAATAAATACTGAGAATCCCAAAGGGCCTGGGCCGGCTTGAAAACTCTGAAACCAAATAAAGCAAGTTAAAGTTACTTTTCAGGAGGGTTTTGGCCAAAAACACTTTATGTTAAACAAAAGAAAAAAAAACAATTGTGTCAACCTGAGTAGTTTTAACCTTAGCCACACGACTGAAGATAAAAAGTCATTGACGCAAAATGTGTACAGATAAATTATGTGTGAGATAATCAGCTTCGACAATTAGGCTGCCATCAAATGTAAAAACTGCTGATGACTTAAAATTCATTTAAAAAAGGAAGAATCCAAAATCAATTGAAGGTTTAAGTCAGTGCATTTTAAATACTATCATTGATTAATATATAACAAATTCTTAAGTGGCTCACAGATTTTTGAATTGTTGTGTTTCAGCCGTTGGATTAAATGCAGAGAAGAAATGGACTTGTTTAACACAGAGTGCAACCAACTCTCTGATTGGCTCAAGGAGATGGAACCTTTAGCAGCAGACAAAAACAAACATCAGGATATAGAGGAACACGCCTTGATGAAAATAAGGTAATATCTAGTGGCTTGCCACGATTGAATGACTTACTTGACCTAATAATCCTTCTTTAATACAGTACTAAACACCTTCATAGATCCACATAGAACACTGGCTTTTAGATCCACCAAATTAAATTTATATCCAGTGTATGGTTTTAAATCAAGTTCCTGCCCCACATGTTTTATTTAAAAAAAGCAGACATTTTTAGATCCCAATGCTTTTTAAATGGCAGATATTTTACGTTATTTCTCATTTTCTAGCAAACTTCAGTATTTTTCCCGAGTCCGTGGGATCAAGACCTTCAATTTGAGCCCTCTTCCATCAACCTGTGACTTACCAAACGCCCATCAATTCGGCCCAAAAATTCCTCTAACATAATTATATATATAGATTTATCTTAATGATGGAGTGTAACTCGTAACTTTTAACCGAGGCAAAATTGTGGTTCGAATCCCACATTAAAATGTAGGTCCCTTAGTTGCCATTGGCTGTTGGGCTATTAATTAACAGTCCTGTCTAAGGAACATGTCGGCCTTAGTCAGTAAAAAAACTACAAGCGCCACAATCAGCCAACACTCATCTTTCACTCAAATTCCGGTTAAAATACGCAGCCAGTGCTGCGTCCTGGTCTTAAAAGGTATTGAAGGTATTTTGGTGTGTTTCTTTCCATACATTTTGTATGAAAAGAATTGGTTAACTTTTATGAGGAGAATATTAGAGGTTCCATACAATGTTTAAAAACCAAATTTTAAATACTATGTTCAAAGATGGTTTATTTGAAACCAGTTGCCCTAGACTGAAGGTTTTTCTGAGCGATCTATATTACTTACCAACACTGTCATAGAGCTGCTTTTCAAATGAAAACATTAATACTAGTTGAATTCGTCCCTTTTTATTTAATCCTTGAGCGGGCGCCTCACCGGTAAAACGGCAGCGGGCGCATGCGGACTTTTACTCCACAACACTAAATCGCACAAATTCAACCCATTTTACTTGTTTAATTACAAAATAGCGTACACATTTCATTGTTGATACAATTAACTGTTCAACTTAACAGGTGTAATAATTCAGTTGAAAATAGTACGTAATTTTATAGTATACAATAGGTATAACCGTCTGTGTTACGGGATAGGGCACTCTGCAAACTGACACGGCATCACTGAATTGCAAATAACATGGTACCAAGGGGGTGTGGCGAGGTATAACCGTATAACCGTATAACCATCTATAACCCAGCTTTAGGGAATTCCTGGAATGAGGCACGTGAGGTGCGAAGCTGGACACGACTGCCAACACCCATTATGCCTGTTAATATTAATAAAAAAATCACGTGTGGAGGAAAACTCTGCATGCGCCCGCTCGAGGGTTAAGTAGAACTGCATTTGACTTTCATTTTAATTTTCTAAAATGCCTAGCAGTGAGTTAAAATATATATTTATAGTTATTTATCAAAAAGAACTGTAATTATCAAAGTTTCTGATACTCTTCTTAAACCCTGCCTTTTTTCCCAGACTAGTCAGGAGTGTGGGAATGGCGGGTGAAGACATTGCTGAGAGAAGTGATAAGAAGTCTGCCGTTGAAGTGAAGGCCAAGGTAGATGCTCTTAAGAGTCGCTGGCTAAGACTGCTTCATCAAATTGGAGCCCATAAGAACAAGTAAGTACTGAGGGTATCGACAGTATCGACTTCCTAAAGCTTATGTGCAAGCCCAAAGACTGTGAAATTAGTGTCTATTTACTATCTTAAGTTTATTAATAACTTGGATAATCTTTTTAAGCAGAAATGTCTTGCTAGTAAACATCATATTTTGGTAAATTTAGCTGTAGCACATGGAGACCCATAAAAACAAACATTAAGTTCCAGTTAAAAAATATAAAGGGTGGTTTTTTATAATTATAAAAACCATAATAGTTTACTGCAGCACATAAAAAAGCTAAGTGAAAAAGGTTTTATTGAGAAAGATCATAAATGTGGCTTATAAATTATTAATTTAAACTATAATATTGTAGTCTAGGTAAAAAAAATTTAATGGAGTTTGGGAAGGCAAATTAAGGGACAAAGGCAATGATTTTATCATAGTTTTACCAGAAAATGGAAACATCTTAGTGCAGTATCTCAGATTTAAATAAGGTCCCACATGTGGCCTTTATTGGTTTTTTAAAGTTGATTAAGAATATTGGTTTTTATCTCAAGGCACAATCGTGTTTTAAAAGTGAGGGACATTCAAAACGGTTAAGAACCAAAAAGACACGTTTGCTTTGTGTGTTTCACGTTTTTGATTATACTTCAGAAGTAAGCTTTTATTTCATTAAAATTCTTATCATAAGTTTATTTTTGAGGTTACAACAAAATTTACAATGTTTACGATTCTGTTGTTGCAAACAACACTTTTCTTCTTGCAAACAGCGATTTTAGCATACATAAATGAATGAAACAGTAACAATAATTAAGGATTGATTGAGGATTTGATTGCACACAAAAAATAATCACAGCTGACTTTTTTGTACTATTACATAAAAGTGTGATTTTGCATTCTGTTCAGAGAACAAAAAACAGCCGATTTTCGTGCAAAATGATAAAAAAAATTATTTTGTGTGCAATAACTTTGCTAAATTCAAGTATTTTCAAATTTTGATAAAGAAAAATTGTAGAACATTTAATTGTGAACAAAAGGTTGTAAAACAATTATACATTAAAGTCAGCTTAAATATTTTACTCTCCATTAAGATACGACATTATTTAAGTGAGCTGCCCAACACAGTTGCGGACATAAATTGTCCAAAAAAATTGGTTTCCTCCAATAAACTACTAATGATAGAACCGAAAGCCACGTTTTATCCAGCACCAATGCGGTGGATGTGGGCAGCAGAATAGTTTGATGAATGAGTCAGCTCTACACCCAGTTAGCCCGACAGGTGATACGATGGCTCTAATGTCTGGTCGGAGCCCTGGCCGCGTGCCAACACTCTGTTGTTGTGTCCAGTCCACGCGGCGCGGCCACGCAGCTGGCACCACTTTGTGTCTCTCCGTTTCACCGTATTTTGCTCATTGTTTTAATATTTCTTGAAATACTGTGTCAATTTAGTTTTCTAGGACTGTAAACCAGTTTTTTAAATGTTGGTGTGAAGGTTTTTAGTTTTTGTGTTGTGGGCGATAGTTTTAATAAGGGTTTTTCTTAGGCGAGATGTTGTAATAGTTTTCATGTTCGGGGGTTTTAATTTTGTCCTCTTCTGTTAATGATGACTAGAAGAATGTTTCAGTGCTTTGTCTGGTCTCATTAAATCAACTGTTTCCATTGGTTTAGCGTCCACTGGATTTGTTTTTCGATTTAAAAGTTCAACAGAGTGTGGTTGAAGTATCTTGGTATGTTTGATTAGTTTATATGAACTGTTTATGTTTTGGTTTGTGTTCTTCAAGAGGTTCATTTAGAGTGGTTCATTTTTGCACATTTATTGTTCCCTTTAGCTTTTATGTTTGGGGATAAAAAGGAAATAAGAATGATCTACTTCATTTAAAATGTTTTTAATGAGTTTTCGTTAATTTACAGTAAGCAGTTGTAAGCAACTAGATGATTAACAGTTATCTGTGTGTTGAGTGAGTAAAATACAAAATTGTCTCATGAGTGAAAATGTTGGCTCCCGAGCTTGCTGAGGACAACAGTTTTTACGAGGGAGTTAAGTGCTTTACTCTCGAAATACAACCAACATTTTTCTCCTACCTGCAATAATAAATATACTGACGAATATCATTCTATTAACTTAGTAATTAATAAAAAATATCCATTTTGTTTTGTTGTTAGCGCCTACATCCAAGTAGCTGCAACCATCATATACCAGGGATCACCTTATTGTTGCAAACGTTCTTACATGCTCAATTCTTAGTCGCTCTTCCAGATGATTATCGTTAATGTTATTCTTATTTGATTATTCCTGTCGCTAAATCAGCTCTTAGTACCTGCATTCGTTGAGCTGCAACATTTTTGGATGTGTGCCTGGAAATTTGAAGGCGCTCTAATTTTTGAATGAGTGATTTCAGTGTTAATCTTACTTACTCACTTACTGCAGTGGCCATAGGTACCCCAAGTGGTACTTGGCATTGCCAACACATTGCCTCCAGCCTTCTTTGTCCTGCGCTTGCTCTTTATTTCTCCCCAGCTTCCTCTAATCCCGTCACACCTGGTCCCTCCATTTAGTTAGGCCTGTCCGGGGGCCGTCTGCCTTCTGGGTTGTTCTTTAAAACACTGCTTGTGCTAGTGTTATCTTCTCTTCTTAGGACTTGACCTGCCCACCTAATATGTCTACTTTTTACTTCAGCGGTTATATCTGGGTCTTTATAAAGTTCCCTTATTTCAAAATTATGTCTGATTCTCCAAATTTCATATTCTTGAGTTGGGCCATATATTTTCCTTAGAATCTTGTTCTCGAAAGTTATTAGCCGTTTTTCAGATCTTTTGATTAAAACCCAACACTCTGATCCATACAGCAGTGTTAATCTAATTATAGTTTTGTAAACTCTTAATTTTGTGTTGCGGGATAATAGCTTTGAGCTCAAAATTTTGTTACATGCATGTAGGCTTCTGTTTGCGGCATTAAGTTTGTTAGTTATCTCAAGTTCTTCATTGTTATAATTTGTTAATAGGACTCCTAGGCACGTGAAGTTGTTCACTTTTTTGAAAATATGGTTTTCTATTTGTCGGACTTCATTTTTCTCTTCTTCTTGGTTATCTTGTCTACCACATTTCATATATTTTGTTTTTCTATAATTTATTTCTAGGCCAGCCTTTTTACTTTCCTCCATCAATATTCTAATTAGATCTTCTAAGTCTTGTTTTTTATGTGCTAATATTGCAACATCATCTGCAAAGGCTAAAATATTTATTTTCTTTCCTATCTTAATCCCTACTTCTGGACTTTTAACTTTCTGTAGTGCTTCTGCTAATGCAATGTTGAACAGTATTGGGGATATTCCATCTCCTTGTCTCACTCCAGTGTCTACTGAGAAGGCTTCTGACACTTGTCCTTCCACTTTTACTTTGCATTTTGAGTCTTTTACACTTAATGATTCCATTTTTATAAGTTTTTTTTGGAATTCCCTGTTTTTCCATTGACAGCTTTTGTGAAGTGTATGAAAATGCAGTAAAAGGATTGTTTAAATTCATAGTATTTTGCTATTGCTTCTTTTAAAATGAAAATTTGATCTATGGTAGATTTTCCTTTGGTAAAGCCAGCTTGATTTTCTCCAGTGATGGTTGGTGTGTACTCTTCTAATTTTCTCTGCATAATTTTTGACAATGCTTTGTAGGTTACATTTAAAAGCGATAAACCTCTGTAATTATTACACTCCTGTTTACTGTCTTTTTTGTGTATGGGGACTACTAAAGCTTCCTTCCATTCATCTGGTGTGTCTTCTGATTCCCATACTTTTGTGATAAGCTTGTGAATTTGTTCTGCTACGCATTTATTTCCTGCTTTTAACATCTCTGCTGCTATTCCGTCTTCTCCCGGCGCTTTGTTGTTTTTCATGTCTTTTATTGCTCTTGTTACCAAGTTGGAGGGGGGGGGGGGTAATCTGAGGTTGTACATTCTGATATATTTCACATGTTCCTTCTTCTCTTTCTTGGATTTCTCCATTTAAAAGATCTTGGAAGTATTCTTTCCAAACCTTATTCCCTCCTCATTTTGAATTACGATTTGTCCAGTTTTATCCTTGATTCCGTAGGTGTTTGGGGTGAAGCCTTTTTTAAAGAAGCGAATGGAAAATCTCTGGCATTGTTTGCTGTTCTATCATCTTCTGCTTTTTCTAATATTGTGTTGATCCACTGTCTCTTTTCCCGCCTCAGTATTTTTACAGTTTCTTTGGCTTGCGTTTTATAGTTTTCTTTAAGGTGATCTTGTTGGTCATTCATCCACTTTACTTTTGCCTCTTTCCTTTTTCTTACCCGCTGGGAGACTAATTATTATTTTACTCATGTATTATAAGGAGTAAAAAGTGTCTAAACATAGCAGGGGTGGGAAAACTCCATTGACAGATAACAAATTGCAGTAATAGTCTGTGTTCCATAGTTATTTTTTGACTTCAGAAACTACACACAGGATTTATGAAGGTGAAAGGATGCCAAATAAAATTATGAATAAGAGATGACATTTTAACATGTTTACAGAAACAATTAGAAAGCTACTGTTGATGTAATTTTCTATTTATATAATTTTCATTTTCATTTTTAAAATAGTTCAAACACTGGTAGTGTCTTTTAGTCTTTAATAATTATATTTTACATAAGTTATGTCCTGAGTAAAAACTCAGCAAAAGCTACACCTAATCAAATATTTTTATTTATGGAGGTCTATTTAGTTTCATAATAAAAATAAATTTACATTGTTTTAGTTTGTATTATTTTCTACAAGATTTTTAGACTCAATATGAGAGGCTTAAATTATTAATTTTAAAATAGATGAGCTACGTTATATGTAATCTAACTATAAAGTTGTGCCCTAATACTGGATGAAAATAAAAAATGTCTTACAACACTTAAAAATATATTTACACTTATACTGTATTTACAATCCATGGTCCTAATACCTCCCTATTCTTTTTATGAAAATCAATCAATTTTTGGAATGAAAAATATTTAATTGAGGACTACCCAATAAAAAAAATTGAACAAAAATAGAAGAGTTCATAGAGTCTCTGTCAAAAGTTCACCTAAAAACAAAATATCGCCCAGTTTGTGTTTGCAGCGGCATGACCCACATTGGTGTTGCAGGATGTTCGGGCTGGAGGGACCGCCAGAGATGCAGGTGGCGGCCGTGGAGACCAAAATAGCCGAGGTCAAGACCCTCCTGTCCGACACCGTGAATCCTTCTGACGACACGGCGCTCTCTGTCCGGCTGGGCAAGATCGCTGTAAGTCTATCCGACCGTACTGTCCCGAGTTTGGGGTGATTTAGAGATAATTAAATATAATCAAAAATGAATACTTAGCGTAGGGGGTAAAAATAGCATTTTACATTCTATTAAGATATCACACAGTGAGGGCAGCTAATCGATGAGAAAACGGCATGATTTTTCAAATGCAAACAGGTTTTTAGCAATCTTAAAAAATAAGAGTGGTAAAAGTTTCAGTGGATGTAAATAAAAAACATCTTACAACACATAAAAATATATTTACACTTATACTGTATTTATATACAAGGTGGTAAATATACAAAAATGGTGGAAAATGGCGATCGATTTCGGTTGGTCACACCAACCATCATCAGGCCCAATGAGAGACTGGCAGATCCATCATGGCGTCCGTCTCTTATCCTATTGGCTGCCGGAAGTTCCGTCGAAAACAGGTTCTTGAACGTACCACCAGAGTCAAAGTTCACTTGTTCGTCAATCAGTTTGTCTGTATCTTTACATTTTTCTTTAAATATTAGGGATGGTCGGGTCCGGAAATTTCGGGAAATTTTCGGGAAAATTAAATTCTCGATTTTTAGGCAGGATTTTATTTACGTTGGGAAATTTTTCGGGACGGGATCGTTTTAGCGATCGCAAATAAACAGCGGGTTAGCTTCGCAAAACTCGCGATCGGCCATGGAAAACGATCTCGTGTATTCTCCGATCGCGAATAAACGGCAAATCCAGCTTTGCGGAATTTATGAACGGCCGCGTCTTTGCCGATCGCAGATTAACGGCTGATGTTGCTTTACGAAACTCGCGATCGGCCGTGAAAAATAATTGCGCGTATTTGCCGATCGTTGATAAACGGCAAAAGTAGGATTGCTAACTCGCAATTGGGTGTGAAAAGCAATCCTGGTTTTTCACTGATAGCGGTTAATCAACGGAAATAACTTGCTATAAGGCATGACAGTGATGATTGTTCATATTGTCGGCCACATTGGTCTGCTACAAATTGTGGTTTTGCCCATTGATTCAATTTTCTAAACTAAATCAGATGTCTTTGAATCCCAGCCAAAAGTATGATTATTTTTCATAAATAAGTAAAAAAATTACAAAAGTAAAGACTTTGAGATTTTTAAGAAATTTCTAATACATAGGTAATTAATATTTTATGTCCCTAACTTAAGAAATATTATGTCTGGGAGTTGTGAATTTCAAATTTATAGCTTTAAGCTTGGAAAAACTAGTTTTATGGTTGTCATCTTGAAACTAACTTTATTTTTAATTTTTTTACCGTAGTTTTAAGTGCTAGAAAAATTATGAGTCATAGACTAATTTCCTAAAACAAGAACTCCAAAGCCCAAAGTTACAATAATTCTTTTTTTTAATACTAACATGTTTACTGAATATACTTGACAGTATATTGTCAACATGCAATAACCACTCTAGTATTTTCCTTTTGGCTTTTTGGAAACCAAACAAAAAATCAAAAAGCAGAAACATAAAAACTATTGTGTTCTATCAAACATTAAAAAATGCATATTATTTTTATTTATTCCTTATTTTTTTATATTATTTCTATTTTTCAATGCATTCAAATTAGAAAGAATAAAAATTCAAATCTAATGAATAATAATAATAATAATAATAATAAATGAATAATACATTTATTTACCATTTTTATATAAGTTTTATTTTATTTATAATTAACAATGTCATTGGGTTACTATTTTTTATGTATTTCTAATGTTTGCTATTTTGTCAATTGCATACAGCCTAAGTTAGTATTTTTTCACTTAAATTTATTTCTTGAAATTTGTTGAGTTGGGATGGTACAAACATTTAATATGACAGTGTTTTTAACCTATTGCTATTATTTTTCGTGAACGAGCATTTCCCGAAGATTTAGGGAAGAAAAAAATCCCGTCCCGTCCCGTCCCGAATTTAATAGGGAAGAAAAAACTCCCGTCCTGTCCCGTCCCGAACTGAAAATCCAATCCCGTCCATCCCTATTAAATATATATAATTCTTCCCATAAGTTCAGTACATTTACCTTTTTACAACATTTCATTATCTTGAGATTTTCTTTTATATTTCCTATGTTATGTCCATCTTCATATTACATCTTCATGTTACAAAGTTTCAGATAAAATCAAGAAGACAGCCATATACTTGTTAGTTCTTAGTAATCGTAAAGTAGATATTATACAGTATAACTTTCATAAGCGACAATATTTAAAAAATCTGTGTATGCTAAAATATGTTATCAAAAATATAAATTATTAGTGATTGTCTTTTAAGCTGTTATTTTTCGGGTTTTTACATTTTATTTTTCACAGCAACACTGCACCCGCCTATTATATGTGATCCTTTTCTTGGCAATGTTTCAACTGTCAACTACGTACGATCGTTTTTTATGGATAAATTAATTTTATAGATTTTGCACAATTGTTTTTTAGCTTAGTTAATTCTGCCATTTACCCATGATCTAGTGTTTCAATATTGAAGTATTGATACCGACATTTTACCTTTGCTTCTCGGTGCTGTTTATTTTTAAGATAACTGGAGTTGCCAAAAATTGATCATTGCTACTGACACATCGCTAGTAAAAATTTATTAATATTTATACAACAACCCCTTAAGTATCTATTAAACTTTATGAACGTATTTATCACTGAAAAAGGGTCCCAGCATTTACAAAGAGTTATTATTTTTATTAGTGGTATGTTAAATAGAGGTAGACTTAAAAATTGATACAAGGATCATTCAAATTATTTTTGAATTAAAACCAATTGCTTGATACTTATTTAATAAAATTTGTCTCAATGTTGATAAATAAATAAACTACAAGTATTTCATTCCAACTGTTACTGACTATTAGCCAAATGTGTTCAGTAAAATGTAATGTAGCCATTGTATTAAATTGATTTTTAACCACCAGAGCATTAAAATGGAACAATAGCTTTCATTGTTCATGTAATTGTAATCATAAGTAATTGTATTCATTAATGATTTATAATATGTTTCTTATTTATATAAATATGCTGTGTTTTTTTAACAAGTTGTTGCAGAAGTCTCAATGTTAAGGTTAGAAGATGTAACGAAAGGTTACATTTAAATAAAGGTCGTTCCATACTATAGAGGATTTATCTTGCAAGTTACACACTTCACCTTGACAATGCTCTATTGAAGGCTTGCCAAACACACGTTGTAACATACTGGGAGATTGCTGTGAACACTTGGCCAAAGTTGAAAATATCATCCTAGCAAATTTTTTTGGAACCCAAAAAAGTCTGCATATTTTATTTTTTGTGTTATTTTGTTGTCAGTGATTTAAATTAAGGTACATTTCAGTTTGCGTGCTGAATCATTGGAAATCCCATTAATATGGAAAAAAATCATTTTAATTTGGAGAAAAAACTACGGATCCATAAAAAAGAAAAGTAAATGACAATTATAAATGTTAAAATTGTTGGTTTTCAAAAAAAAATTATTTTATAATATTATGTTAAAAATATAGATTACATCACCTAATTTATCAAAAATGTTGTTCAGCAAATCAAGTTTCATTGAGTGCAAAGTACCTTGATCTACATTTTATTGATGTTGATATCACCTTGTTGCATTCTCAGACGTTCAACATGTCCTTCTTATTTCAGTTACCTATGAAAATACGTCTTAAAATTTTATTTTATTTTTTAACATTTAAACAGTCAAAACAACAACTTATTTAAAATAAATAAAATAAAATAAAATATATAAAGTATTAAAATATGTTGCAAGGTGAACCAAGTTGCAAGAAATGGGTTTCAGTAAAGTGTATGGTTGTGGTGAACTAAAAATATCTGTTTGGAAGCTTGGTGTGAATTATGTGGAGAACAGGCATTTTTATAGTTCTCCGACTTAAACCCATAGAGAAGACTTGTGGGAACTGAAATAGACCAGTTTCACTTGTTTATAAATAATTTTGGTGGAAGGTCTAAACTTTTACAATGTTGTAAACATTGTTTGTAAACAAAAATGTCAACTATTCTCTGTTCCAAGTTCACCTTTAAATATTAAATTTTCATGAACCAGGCTTTTAAAATTGCAGTTTAGGTTGCGCAAAGTATCTAGTGCAAAGCACCTAGTGGACCTGGTTAAACTTTTTAGTGTTATAAAACATGGACCGCTTTAGTTTTGTTAAAGTTTACATTTTGTGGTGATTTTTTGGTGCCAATTTGACTACCAATATGACCTTATATTAAATTTTAAGAACTCTCAAACAAACTTTTTTAAATAACCATATTTTTTTCTGGCCAAGAACTTGCATGGAAAATGCCAAAAAATAAATTAATTTCAAAAATTATCAGGAAATCTTTAGTTGTTTTTGAAGGGAATGGCTAGAATTGTGGGCTTTATAAATAAATTCCCTCCTATGTTTCCTGGGACAAAAAGCTAAGTTAATGACACCTCCAAACATTCATTTCCTCTCTTGTTAAAAATTTTTCACCTCCAAGTAAGTATGTATCAATCAATGTGAAAATATTTTGAGGGTAAATACTGATTTATCTGCATTTTGATTTTACCTAGAAAATGGTAATTTCTGTAAAAAGTGCATTGTTTACACGCTAATAAAATCTAATTTCACCTATAAAATGCATTGTTCTCTTTTATTATTAGTTTTTGTCCCACATGATAAAAAACTATTTTATCACTTAATACATACAATTACGATAGTTCTGAAAAATATCATTTATACATTTATAGAAGGAGTAGAAAAAAACCTAGTAAAAAAATTAAAAGGAATATTGTAAAAATGAAAGTTAGGAGCCTAATAAATATAATGCTCAGCATGAATGTAATGATGTTTCTAAAAAACAAACATGAGATTATGTATTGAATCTTGTATGAATCTTTTAGACAGTACTTTTTAAAAATACCTCTGTTTTCTCCGTTTTCCATTTACTGTATAGTTGTTCCAAACTAATTTTAGGAAATAATTTTATATACGAAAAGGGCAAATATAATTCTGAACTGTGGTTCTAATTATTTATTGACAAATTATTTGGGAATTGGTAAATTTAACTCAAACTATGAAATTTTTAGCTTCGACTAAACTATTTCTGGACTTGTTGAAAAGTACCATTGTTTGATTGCTGTTGGTGAATCAACAAAAGCAGTGGATTCGAGACATTGCTCTTCCAAAATAGCACCAGATGACATAAATAGGCTACTCAGTCCCCTGCTGCTAACCTGCATTCCATTGTTGTTTTTTTGTGATCAGTTAATAAATGGATAACATTTTGTTTTGGGAATTTTTTGTAAAAGTTTGTTTTAACGTTTTTTTTTTAATGGGGAGGTAATAACAGAGAAAATTGATGTTTAATCTAAATTCTGAATTTATTTTCTTTTTTTTCTAGGCAAAAGAAGAGGAATTGACAATTAAGTTACAGGAACTGACTAGCACCAACAGTGAGGATGAATCTGCAGTCAAGACGATTGCTGAAGCGAGAAAGGTTAGTGATCAAAACACATCCAAATGTGTTTTGTTTCAGGGCCAAATAACTCCTGGCATTGCACTGAACTGCAATGAGACAAAAACATTTTATTTTGTTTATTTTAAAAAATGAGCTCTATAATTATTTAGTCAAGAGGTATAAGAAAGGTGAAGTCCAGACGTTCCGTTTTTTTTTATTTTTTTAATTTTAGCCACGTGTCTCATCCCGTTTCTTTCTGGGGATGCCTATTTGTCTTTTTTGGCGTTCTTTGTACAAAAATACATTTAAAAAATACTCAATTACAACAATTCTTAAGTAAAATGTTCTTCAGTTCTTTAGCAAACTAATTTTTTATATTTTTTATTTCCTATTTTTTGATTTTGCAAAAATATGCTCTTTTAAAGTGTCTGAAAACTCACCAAAATACTCCTATTCTTTTCCAAATTTTAGGTTAGGTTTTTAGAGTTATCCCTCTCTCTTGGTGGGGAGTATTTCATATCTTGAAGATCCATTTTGTTTTGCAAAACGAGGTTATGCTTTGTTTTTGGCAGATTCATTGCTTTTAATCCAACTCAACTGATTAAAAGCTATCTGATTTCTGTTTTAAATTGTCATATTTTTCTCTAATTTTTAAATATTAGCAGGTTTTAGGGGTGGCAATTTGCATGTTGGATCAAAAATGTGAATTTAATTCCAGGTTTTAACATCACTGACTGAACACCGAGAACAAGTCACAGCAAAACTTGCATCATTAAAGAAGCTGAAAACTCAACTGGAACATGTAACTTCATGGGTAAATGAAACTCTGACTCGCATCAACATTAGCAAGGAACTTCCTCCAACAGAGAAGATACGAATTGTTGACAACATAATGGTGAGGGAACATTTTGGAAACAATCAAACACATATGCTGCAAATTATTATGTTTTTGGTAATGCAACAATTTGTTTGCACTTATCTTTGCTATGGTATAAAGCTCTTCACAGTTTAACTATATTTTATTTTGGAGAGAAAGATGAAAATTGTAGTTCAGGGACAGTTTAACTTATATTTTTACATTGTTGACAAAGTTGAAAATTGTAGATCTTGAGGGCTTAACCTATTATTGTTTGTTGTTTCTCATTGAAAAGAAATTATCTCTAACAAGTTTTGTTCTCTTTTTGTTATTTCAATTTATAGCCCATATTTTATTTTTAGACTATGGTTTATGACCGTGAAATTGAAGTGAAAGACTTGAAAGAGAATTTTACCAATCTCGAAAAAGAGTGCCAAGCAGTCAAGCAACCAGTGTCCTCTGAATTACATGTAAGTATTAAGAAATATTTTAAAATAATTTATAATACTAATTTAAAAAATAGTGAATGAATTTCAGGCTTGTCATCAATAGCTATGGACTAACACGCCCTAACAATTAATTTATGATGCACTCTTCACATGATTAACTCCTTCAAAACTTGAGGCAATGATTTTAGATTCTTCTAATTTCAGCTACACCAATTATCATGTTTAAAAATTAAAATACCTGGTAGTTCGCTGATGATCCTGGTTTAATCCTTAAAGGGTTATGCGCATTTCGGCATATAAAAATATGCCAAAATGTGCATAATCCTGTAAGGACTAAACCAGGATCATCAGGTATTTTAACCTTTAAAGTGTCTACAATTGATCCAGAAACACAATACATACAAACGATGTTTAAAAGCTTTTTAAATTTGTTTATGTTTTGAAATGAGTGGTATGAACAGCGGATTGTCAACATTCTTTTATTTACTTGTTGGATCCTGTATTTTTATAAAAACTAGAGATCGCCAGTGGTCGAAAATTCGACCAATTTTTAAATCAAGAAATAGGGATAGCTAATTTTGAACTTTGCATACACCAATGTGTTTCATAATAACTTTCATATGGTACAAATTTTCCTCGTAAACATATAATAGAACCAAATAGGAACCACAATCAAAAGAGAAAGACTCAATCTTTGACTAATTATTTTGCCTCGCCACTGGCACATATTTATGACATGGTTTGTAGTAATTAGTATTGTACAATATAAAGATTCAATGTTTATTTCTTTAACACTGAACTGGTTATTGATTCAGAGGACGGTAAAAATTCAGTCATCAAATCAGTTTATCCCATACACCCCTTACTACAGTTCTCTCCCTCACTCCCTCCATTAATTCCTTCCCTTACTCTCTATGTACTTCCTTCCTTTCGACCTTCTTTCTACTTTTCACCCCTTTTCTCCTTCATCCTCTTCTTACCATCTCTCGTCCCTCCTTTCCTACCTTTTAGGTCTGAAATAATAACACCTAACATTTATGTGCCTAGTTATTATTTGAGACCTAAAACTCCCCTTCAAAGCTTTTTCCCTCCTTCCTTGCCCTTAGAACATTTTCCCCTCCTTCCCCCTCTCACTATCATATTACACATATTTTACACATTCTCTACCAATAAAACACACAATTTGAATGTAATATCCATCTGTACTGCAGTTGCACGACAGTACATCGGATGGTAGAGACTCAACTTCATGTTCTTTTTTCTTATCAGTTGCCGTTCTTTTTTCTTCTCTCTATGTTCTTCCCTTTTTATCAGCTAATTTTTATCTCTTAATCTTATTGAAGTGAGCAAACTTTATTATTTGAAACACATTCAATCTTCTCTAAATAGCCCTGGATTTCAATCAAATACTATATTTTTACTCCATGCCCCAATTAAACATGTGGCTTGAAATTGTTTAAAAATAATAGTTTGATGGATTTTTTACTGGACAAATACTAACTCGTGTCATTCGTGAATTCCTTACATTTGTTTATTGCTTGATAAAAACTTATTATTGTTTGGGTTTTATATCTCATCAGATGACAGAAAAAACAGCGTAAATTTTTGCCAACTTTTCGCCCTCACATAATATTTCTAAATCTCATCTTTACTCTACGAAAAATAGCATGTGATAACAGCTACATATGATGACAAAAGCACAGTTCTGTTTTGTTTTTCTATCACCAAAACAGCAACTCATAAGACCAATGTTAATTTTTTTGAAATTTTAAATTGAATTTTATACTTGCCTAAAAGACTAATATAAATTTCAATGGGATTCTGCACATCTACAGGAAAAAACAATTCTATCGGTGTGCTTAGATTTTTGCTACGATGCACACTGGCTGAGAAAAAAGGAGTACAAAAACCTTATGGAAAAAAAGCTTGTCTATTAATATAAAGATATTGTACCATTTTTAGTTGAGGGTAAGAGGTTGAGGAATGAAAATTATTCTTAAGAACTAAATTAGATCTATAAATTGGTCAGAATTTATTATTGAACAACATATTTATATAAAAAAGGGAAAATATGATACAGTAAAATCTAACAAATTCGATGCAAAACGGACTTTGACTCTGTCGGCTGGGGAACCTCGAGTTTCCAGGATATATTTGGGGGGGGGGGGGGGTTTGAATAAAATTCAAGATTAGCTTTAAAGTTTATACTGGATTATACTTAAACATAATTTATGTACTTAAGAATAAAATAAACATAAAACATAATTAATGACTAGAAAATGAAAATACGTAACAAACTACATTTTCCTTGTGCTAAAAATTACGTATTTGTAGTAAAAACTGAAGTGTCGAGTTATTCAGAGTGTTGGGTTTGTGACTTTTTAACCCATGTGCCTACTTCAATGGACGGTATCTGCAAGCCATCATGACCCTACACAAAACTTCAACGGAGTAACTCTGTTGTGCGTCGTTGCTCAAAGTTCCAGATTGCAGCACATATTGGGACAGGCTTTGTTGTAAGACATTCTGCACATATTCACTGACATTTCTATTGCTCTTACATTGGCTTAACTGTACGCCAGGCGAAAATAACTTAGTATAAACATGACATGTACTTATGAGGTTGTGTTTTGAGGATTTATTTTGAAAATAAATGAAAGATAAAATATGGTGTATTTCCTACGGATTAACAGGCACTGCAATTTCGGTAGGCTAATGGGTTAACATGAAACACTAATAAATCGTAAGTAAAGCGTGCTGAATATTAGAATTCAGAAAAACAAGCATAGCAGTGAGGTTTGACTGGTCTAAGTCGTTCTCTTCTGCAGAGCAAAGTGACGCGGTTGCTGCGGGACTGGAGCGTGCTGAAGAACCGCGGGGAGGCGGAGGAGCCGGCGGAGGCAGCCAGGCCGACCACGACGGCGGCGGCGGCAGCCGAGGCCATCCGGACCCTCACCACGCCCGCCAAGCCCTCGCCCGCTACTGCCAAAGGTGAGAGTGTAGATTGGTTTGCCGGTGGAATGTTGTAGTTTTTTGTGTGTCGAGTTAGCCAAAATTCAAACACAGAGCAATGTCTGGAATTGTCTCACGAGTGAAAATGTTGGCGTCCGAGCTTGCCGAGGAATAATTTTCACAAGGGAGACAGTGTTTTACTCTTGATTTTTCTCCCCCACCTGTAATAGTAAATACCAAATCTATAAACATCTATTTCATTAACTTTCTAATAAAAAAAATAAAATATCCGTTTTGTTTCAATCTGCAGTTAGTGCCTGCAACCGAGTAGCTGTAACCATTCATGCATTAGTGATCAGCTGATTGTTGCAGCATTCTTATACACATAACTCTTTGACATTCTTACAGCTGATGTCAGTGTTTTTCTTATGTGATTATTCCTGCCACTTAATCAGCTGTTAGCGCAAACAATCTGTTAAGCGTCAACATATTTGCATGTCTGCTTGGAAATTTGAAGACATTTGATTTTTGAATTATTGATTTCAATGTTTCTCTCATGGTTTTCCTTTCTTGTGGCGGGAGACAAAGTAATCACTTGACTCACGCTGGAAGACAAAGTGTTATTTTACTCATTCATTACAAGGAGTAAAACATGTCTTAACATAGCAGGTGGGGGAAAAAAACCATTTCATATTTCCAAATAAGACGCCAAAGCCATCTAGACGCATTTTAAGACAAATATGAGTGTGCAGGATGAGTGTGGGATCGATGAATTATCGGCAGTATTACTGAAGTAGACCAGCTGATTTATTTTTCAGGGTTTTTAATTAATAGCGTAATAACCAAGGGCAGCTGGGTCTACTTCAAACCTTTGCAACATTTTCTCGGGGTCTTACTTAGGATCGATCTGGCGACCCTTAGAAGAAGCGAGCACCTATCACGGGTACCTATCTGCTACCCAAAAAGTTAAATTAAAGGGACAGAAACTTGTGAGTAGGGAGAATGAATTGAAGAATTAAGGTTTTTTGGGGTCATGCTAATGAGTCATAGCAGTAGAAAATTATTTAAGCCATAATAAAAAAATTCTATTTTGAATTAAGCAGATGTTATACTTATACTACGAGGTATGTTCGGAAAGTAAGTTCCGTTTGGAAGCAAAAAAGTTCTCAATGCGTTTGCAACATTATTATTATATGCATCTTATAGAGCGTACCTTAAACTACTTTTCTACATAGTTTCCACAATATTTAGTTAATTGTCATATCTAGAGAGAATCTTTTCAATTTATGCTGAAAAGAATTCTGCAGCCTGTGCACGCAGCCACCCGCTGACACCATCTTTAAGTTCACCGTCATTCACAAACCGGCAAAGGTTACAATGTTGCACAGAAGAGTTCGTGAAATTTGTGGGAAACACTCAGAGAGAATTTTTTTTCCAGAACTGTATCGTTCATTTTGGCAACGAGATCGTCAGTAATGACAGGGCCGACCCTAGCAATTGCGGGGCCCTGGGCTGATCTGAGTTGCGGGGCCCTTCCAAGTCGCTGCGTAGACGAGTGTTAAAATACCGGTGTAGGCCTACAGTGCTTAGCGCTTCAGCATACATTGCAATGGATTTTGTCTTTTAGTTAGCACTACTTTTAATTTTTTTTAATCACTAATTACTTGGTATTAGGCCTAATGGCCTACAATATGAATTGTGAATTTAAAGTAGTGACAAAGATCATTGATTAAAAAGGGTAACATTGTTTGCGGCGAAAAAACACAGACAAAAGTACTGTCAGAGTCAGTTACAATCAGTCAAATATTTTATTGAGGCTGGTAAGTGAAGAGAGTACCTACTTATGAGAAAAACTAGTGAAAATAAAAAATTTCCAAACGAGTCTTGCCATAGAGTAACAATGCTTATTTCACCAGTTACTCATTTTAAGAAATAGATTACTGATTATTATTATTATTAAAATAACTATAATTGCCAAACATTAACTTCTTTTTTTAAGATTTTGATTATGAAAATCAGCCCATAGTAGTACAGTTATGATTTTTGATTGGAAAACGTAGAGGAATGCAAAGAAGACAAATTTAATAAGAATATGTTTATTTAAATCCAACTAATAAAAGCCAACCCTCCTTGTCTTCCTTTCGGCAAATTCGTGTAAAAGGTCATCAAAGTTCATTTAATTTACAATCTCACGTTCAATAACAGTTATGGAGATATTTAGTAAAATTCAGTACGCTATTTGAATGTTGGGGAAAGGGTTTCCAATTTTGCTCAAGTATTTTAACACTTTCACGGGATTGTCAACATCAATCGATATCATTTCCCTAAACACGTTTACTTTGACAGTAAGAAGTTCTGAGCTTTCGATGTCCTTTGATATGTGTCCATCTTCAGTACTCGGCCGCTGCAGACGATTGGGGTTTTTTGCCGGGATTGTCACGGCTCTTCGTCTACTGTAGTGCTAATGTAAGAAAGGCCTCGCCTTAGTCAATGCAATTTTAATCGTATTTCTGAATTCGCTCTTGTTGTGTTTATTAACATTTTAATCACGTTTTGAAACTAATTAAAATATCATTCATAATTTTCATTTCTTTTGGAATATTTTTCACGCGGAGTTTTCGAAAGCGCAGGGCCTCCAAAAGCGTGGGGCCCTGGGCAGCTACCCCGGTTGCCCCTACCTCGGGCCGGCCCTGAGTAACGACATATGGTTGGCCACTCCTCTCGTTATCGTGGACATTAGTGCGACCATCTTTACAGTTCGGGAAAAAAGGAAAATCAAAATTACTGATCTCTCTGAGTGTTTCCCACAAATTTCACGAACTCTTCTGTACACCATTGTAACCTTTGTCGGTTTGTGAATGACGATGAACTTAAAGATGGCGTTAGCGGGTGGCTGCGTGCACAGGCGGCAGAATTCTTTTCAGCAAAAATTTAAAAGCTTCTCCCTAGATATGACAAGTGACTAAATATTGTGGAAACCATGTAGAAAAGTAGTTTAAGGTACGCTCTTTAAGATGCATATAATAATAATGTTGCAAATGCATCGAGAACTTTTTTACTTCCAAACGGAACTTACTTTCTGAACATACCTCGTATTATACCTAAAAGTATTATTGTACTATTAAACATTATACTACTTTTGCACATATATTGTACGATTATTATATTACTATACATTTGGCTTTTTACAAATTATTTAATTAGATTTTAGGACATCATTATCATAGCTCAGAACAAAGAACTATTTTTAAAAATAAATAACCATGTTGGTATCAGATTGTACTAGAGCAAAATTTCTTCAGTTATCTCTTGAAATGAAATAATCTCTTAAAATTAAAATTTTAAAATCTATCTTTTGAAACTTTTTGTTCAAGGATTTTGTTCAAGGATTTTGTTTAGATTTTTTGCTTTGTTATGGTGGTGTAGTGGAAGTTTGCAAATATACAAAACGCAAAACTGTATTTTATATTATTCAAGATTGATCCAGTAAAAATAAGTTAAGTTTTTTTTAAAAACAGAACAGGATTTTTTTGGATAAATTCACTTAGTGCTCTGTTACCGACCCTTGAAGTTCACTTTTTAATCAACCTCTGGCCTCTAGCTATTATTCCTAGAAACAAAGCCTCCGACAATCAGGTGGACCAGCTTTGTTACCTTTCTCTTTGTTACCTTTTATTCTAGTTTTTGCCTTTGGTCTTGTTTGTATGTTTAAGTTCTGATATAAATACATTTATAAATATGTGATTCCTAATAGTTCAAAATTATTAATTTCACTAGTTCAAAAATCAAACTTAGAAAGATTTACTTACAAATGTTTAAGTCATCAACATTTTTTAACAAGAATACAATTTTCAGTACATTTAGAAGCTACCTCCCCACCTCAAGATTATAATTAAGAGAATGAAATGCACAGTCCAATGAAGATGAAAAATAAGTACCATCCAAATAATATTGAATTAGATCAAAATAATGTATGAGCATTAGGCCTATGTATTTTTCAAACCTAAAAAATGAAACTCACCACAATGTTATGAATACATGATGTAATACATTTGCTACTGGCTTTGAAACTGATGAAAAAGAACTAAGTTTTTACAACAATGCTTCATAACAAAGTTTAAAAGTAATTAAAAATGCAGAGGTGACATCTCTAAATCACCTTTTATTTACTTTTTATTTTGTGTCTAACATTTTTATACGTGGCGTTATAGAGCTCTAACATAGTGAGGGATTTGATTGTAATGTATACCATAACCATTGCGATTTCCCAAAACAAAACAAAATAAAATAAATTTGAAACTAAACATCCAAATCAAGCAAATTTAGTTTAAAACGTCTAATTTCACTGTAAATCAGAAGTTGATTTTTTCGTAGGTAATTCTATCAAATAAAATCAACTGCATAAACCCTCAAAACTAATAAAAAATATGCATGCACAGTTTTAAATGACACATTTCCTATTGCCTACATTAAAAGAACTTGGGTAATTCAAAATATATTATTTTTATGTTAGGAGAAATTATCACCTATTCACACTGTATCACAATGGATCCAAGACTCAATGTCACATTAAGAACGAGGGAGATCAGACATATGCTGAGTGTTCATGACCCCTGTGAACGCGGTTTGGCGTTTCTCAGCTGGGGATTGTGGTGTAATTGTGTTCGGTGTTCCCCACTTCTCTCGCAACTCCCTTCCTCATCAGCACCCGTCGTGAGACATTGTTCTGTTTTTAATCAAACTCTCTTAGCCTCGGCTTAGTGAACTTAAGGGTAAAAATTCCCTTCAGCTTCTTCCATGAAGAAAAAGAATTAAGAGGAAATGGGTGTTATTCCTGTGTTTTCATCGCTTCTTATAATTTTAATCAGAAAGATTTTTTTATCATTTACGAATAATATTTTTAGGAGCTTATGGTCGTCTTTACAGTCGTTTTAGTTTATTATATATTTTGAACAACAATTAGTTAAATAAAACTGATTAATCTTTTATTGTTATTTTTATATGGTGAATGAGAATATTTTATTAATATTTTGTCAACAATCTGAATTTTCCAACAAGGTAGTTATTCTGTTAAATATTTATTTTACCTTTGCTGTTGAGTGTTGACATAGCTGTCATTTTTTCGTTGGTGGACATAAACAATCACAAATACAAATTAATACAATCACAGGCAATCACAAATACTGTAATGAATGATGAAGTAAGTTATTGGCTCTTAAAACTAGTAAATTATAAAAGATACAATCCCTGAAATAAAATTAAAATGCTGTAGAACTTTTTGTAGTTAACCTATTGTGTTATAAGTATTCTGATTCCTTCAATCTGTTTTTCTTAAGTCAAAAACTAAGTGATAAATAGATATACATTTGAGTTTAAACATAATTTTGATTTTGACTACTTCAAACTTCCCCAAAAACCTGATTGCCAAATCAAATTTCAATTTGATAGTAAGAAACATAAATTTAAATTTATCACAACTTCTATTTTTAAAGTTTTAATAATCCCTAATAATCATAAGCTCTAAAAACTGATTACTTCGGGCATTAAAATGAATGTGCTGGGTCCATTAGTTGCGAGTTATTGAAGGTAGTTGTGGTAATTATGTTAAGCCCTGGAGCAAGAGAGGCTGTTTGCCCATGATAAGCTCAGACACCCGCTTGTGTATGTATGGCCTGACTAAATGAGCCCATTTACATTTCTCTACTATTTGATACTATTTGATCACTTTATATTTGAGTAAAAGTAAATTAGGTCTAAGCTTATTATTCGAGATTGTAACTATAAAAAAATTAATTTTATTAAATGTTATTTAGTTGAAATATGTTGTTATTCCCATGATTCCATGATGTAAAAAACTTTTGAAGTTGGTCAAGGGTGAATTAATAACATTAGTTCCTGTTAAAAAAATCAAATTATTCCTTGAGTTTGAAATATGTATATATTTTTTTGAATCAAACTATGAAAAAAGTGTCTAACAAGTATATACTTTTTTCTAGGTATGTTAACTACAAGTACAACATTAGTAAGTACCTTCATCAAAGATTTCCTTAATTGTTTTACTAAAACTCATCTTTTACTAATTCTCATATTTTTTAAAATTATATTAACGTAATAGTAAAATTAAGAAAGAAGGAAATAAACTATTTTGAGAAGTTAAATTTATTAAAATAAAAACAAAAAAACAGTAAAACAATGTAAAACATATTTATACAATTTATCATGCCAAGACTAATCAGAAAACCTCACCTATGTCGTCAGATGATTTCAAGCAGCCATTACTTGTATTTTTGCAGACTAATTTGATTCTTTATTTGTCGTCATTGTTTGACCTGTAACTTTTTAATGCATTAGTACACTGCTAGCTAACAACACTCATAGGAACTTCTATAACAAAAATGTTCTCTGGTATCACAATAGAAAAAAGTATGAATTTAATGAATTCATTGTCTAAAACAATTTATATTATATAAATTAAAGGAAATAAATCATAATGAGGCTTGGACAAATTATTTATCATTTAGGATGTGGGAGTAACGATAAAACTCAGTTTAGGGCAGGACAGCAGGTGGTGGTTAAACGGGGCGGCAGAAAGTTGTTTTGCCTCAAAGTTTTGTGACCATAAATTTATTCTCTAAAACACTACATGGCTTGCAAAACAAGCTCCAGATAAATTCATCAAAAGGTTATTTAAAAGGCGCACTTGAAAAATCACATGTGATTTTCAATTTTATTTTATTTACAATAATTCTGTGGGAGAATATAAGATATGCTAACTGTAACTTCCACAAACAAAACCTTAAAATTAATTTTAAAATATTTGTAGGTTCCAAAATTTATTTGAAGGATTTAAGGTTTCCTTGTAACTTGTAACAAACCACGTCTTGGTCGGTACTATTTATTTATGGATCTATTACTATGGATATGGTGAATGTAACAAATAAGCAACTACAAGTATACAAAAAACTTTATTTATAGATTTTTTACATTGTTTATTGACTGAATGTTGCATTGTGTATTCACAGTACAATGACTGCAAAAAATTCAAATTGCTGCTAGGGATTTAATGTGATTTTTCGATGTTGTTCAGACATAATACCATCAGTAGTAGTGAGATAAACACCTGTTACTGAAGCTGAGCTGCACTGCCTTTGTACACTTTGTGATGATAAAGAATTTTACTTTGAATTTGATTCCAATATAAAATAAACTTGTTTTTTGAATTTATTGGTTGAAAAATGAGGGTGGAAAATTATTTGTTAAGTTAGAAGCAGTCAAAACAGCAAATTGTGTGATTGAAGTTAAATTAAATTTTAACAATGTGATAACATTTGTGTTGAAGTATATTTCATAAGAAAATCATAGACATAAAATACAAAAATAATGATGGCAGAAAAATTCTCAGGCTTTTCACAAAGATAAATATTATAGGTCTTAATTTTTCAGCTTTCAGTTTCGAATAAAGTGCTTTTAAATACAGTGTAGGTATATTGTAGCCAATCAAGTACCATATGAATTTTTTTTAGCATCTAGGCCCATATTTTCTACGACTGGAGTTCTTTCTCGAACATTCTGGCTTTTCTTCTTAAGAGTGGTTTGTATCTCTGAAAATGTCATTCCTTTGGTTTCAAATACTACAGTGCTTGTAAATATAACAGCAATTATTGAGCAAATCATGAAAAAAAGGAACATATAATGAACCCCCACTGTCATTTTTACATGTAAGTAAATTTTGTTTGTGAAGAATGACGAAAGAGCATAAAACACTGCAGTGAGTGCATTAGCATAACTCCTCATGTTGGCGGGGAAGAGCTCGACAGTAATAACAGGAGGAATGTTTCCTAAACCGATGGACAACATAATACTGTAAAAGATAATACCAAAGTAGGGCACCCAATTGTAATCCTTAACATCAGTAAATGTGTCAAACCAGTAAAACAAAGCACTCACACCCGTACTGATGACACAGCCAATGCTTGAGATAATTAATAAAGGCTTACGTCCAAAAATATCAATCAATGTTGTACAGATTGTTTGCCCCATGATCATTACGACTGCAAAAAATATCATGTAAACTTCTGGGCTGAAGTAGCCTCCTGTCGGGGGTAAGGTGACGGTAGAGTAGGCGATGATGCTCGTGCACCCACTCAGCCGTTGTAACGTTGCAAGTCCTAAGGCAATCAAAGTAGCTCTTTTCGCACTCGGAGTGCTCACTAGGTCCCTGTAACCTCCCGTTTGCTTTGATTCTTCCGACACATTTGTCGAGATTTGTTTCAGTTCTTGCTGCAACACTGAAGAATCCTCGTCTAAGTTGCGAAACCAAGCAAGAGATTTTTTAGCCTCCTCCTCTCGTCCTTTCATCAGTAAGAAGTAGGGTGTTTCTGGAAAACCGATGAAAAATAGGAAAAACAAAACCGGGAAAGGAGAAGATATTATATTGAGCATATCGTAACTGGCAAACGAACCGATTAAGAGTTCAAAAAGCATTCCGTAAGCCATCATACCACCAAATATGGTGCCGACGCCCCCTCTGACCTGGGTGCTTGCGATTTCTCCGAGGTATATCGGCACGACAATGTATGTCAAACCTTTGCTGAGTCCGACCAACAAGCGTGCGATGTACAGATAGTAGGCATTGGTTCCGAAGATCGCCAATAACCATGTGACGAACAGAACGACAGACAGCATGATGAGAGTTAGCCTACGTCCGAGCCAGTTGGTGAAGTAGCTCGATGGAATGGGGCTGATGATGTTGCCGAGGTCTAGTAGAGCCACGGCCCATGACACTTCGTCTACAGAGATGTTCAGTTTTGTTTCCCCGGCCAGAATGTGTTTCACAGCGGGGGAAGGCCAGGACACCCAGTTTCCGAGAATGAACATGGATAGTCCAGCTGTAAGGTTGAAAAATAAATTTGTCTTAGTATTTTTGTGAAGGGTAGGTGAAAAGTGAGATCTTAAGAGGTCCCCTGCATAATATTTTTGGTTCCGTTCTCATTGTTTTAGTTATAATGTTACAATGGGTAAACTAATTTCCTAAAGTTTATTATTTACTTAAGTTTCTAAATTACTATCCTACTAACATTAAAATTGAACAGTTATTGAATTTGTCTGAT
The DNA here is from genome assembly GCA_035578135.1 of Flexamia atlantica. NCBI lineage: Eukaryota > Metazoa > Arthropoda > Insecta > Hemiptera > Cicadellidae > Flexamia > Flexamia atlantica. The sequence goes on from JAQJVK010000012.1 coordinate 27,197,537, forward strand.
TTTGGCTCCATGACACCTTAACTGCTGAACGAATCTAGTTGATAATTGGTAAATAGATTGATTATATACACTTGAGTAATACCCAGGAATATTTTTATTTCAAAATAATTCCTTATAAAATAAGTCTTAAGGGCTTCTACATTTTCAAAGTTAACTTTGCAGAAAAAATTCTCTCTACACAATTTCAAAGGTTAAAAAATCTTAAGTATTTTAACCTACATAATGAGGCAATGCATGTAGTATTTTATTATAAATAACTATATTTTATTCTTTATTTTAATTTTTGAGGGTCAAGCTTCTTTTGTTTCTTAAATAAGTAATTTTTCTCTTAGAAACAACAAATATTCCTGGATACAAGCACTATCAGACGAAAGAGATACAAAGGTCAACCAAGATATTTTTGTTTATATCTTGGTCAGTTACGTAAACGAACTGGTCAGACCATCACTGCATTAGTTATTAGAGGCATAATTTCTTATTGTTTGTTTTACTCCTAGGTACATAGTTTGTATTTGTTTAACTTAACTATATTGGTGGGGAATAAACTCGCATCTTACAAAAATATTTGTTTTTTAAACTGATGCAGGTCATTTACTATTGATAAAATGACTTGAGAGGCTGTATAAATTACTCCACAGCATTAGACAGTAATTTTAACCACTATTTTTTAGACTTCCTTTCCTATCAACTACTTATAAATCATATAAATCAATATTGAAAAAAATATATCTAAAAGCTAGCTCATTGGATATGTTATTAGAGACTTCGTTGTCATTTAAATCTTAAATATTTATGTACTCGTTGCATTTTAGAGTGGTATATTGTGAACAGTTCCACTTGGCAACTTAAAGTGTTACTAAACAATGACAATGAAGATGTTTCACTGACCTGCCACAGCCGCCGCATATTGACGCCGCACTCCGGACGTGGCTGACATTGTCGGTGCGACTCTGCCCGGTCCGCCTCTTGCGACGAGACAGAGATAGCGATGTAATTAACACGTTCAAAGCTCGCTCTCGTTTCATAACATCTTGTGTTTACTAATGAATGAAACAATCAACTCATATCTTTCTGAAGTAATATAGTAATTTGTTTACTAATAATTTATTACAGTTAAATAATAGGTCTGCATTGTACTAAATTTGTAGTGCTAAATTTGATTGATTTACCTGGTTTAGTTCAGTAAAGTATATTGAAAATCCATTCTTTTATTTTGTATATATTGCTCAGATTTGATTAATGAAAAATATATGCTGATATTCGTAAAATGCATTTACAAAAATATTTTTTCCAAAATTTTTGCTTAAATATTTTATAAATTAGTTAGTTTTTTATGCTTTAAATATTAATCACATAATTGAAACGTTTTATAAGTTTTCTATGAATGCTCATTGTTGTTGGAGTTAATGAATTAATGTAAGGAAATATCATGAATTACATTTATAATGAGATCCAGATAAATATGTTCGTTATCTTATTTCATTTTTACTACTTTTTACAAAAGCAATATTAAAAAATAAAATGATCATATATATCATTGCTAAGTGTTGCACTTGATGAGGGAACATTTTGATTAATCGAGTCATTTAGCCAGATTGCTTTGGTGTTGGTGGTAAATGTACCTTCGGTGCTTGTGGAGTTAATTAACAAAGTGCTGTTCCCTCGAGTTGCTGTTTACAAAACCAGGTTGTCTTGTCTAAATTCTCCTTATTATGTTGTATTGTGTTTGTGCTACCGAATCCTATATACTGTTGTACTATTCCCTTTGGTCTTTTAATCATGGTTTTCCAAGTATCTTGGGTTGAGAATAGGTCTTTTTTATAGTTAAGTTTTTGTAGCCTTTCCTTGTATATTCAAATACTTAAAATTATTTACTGTTTTAAAAGTTGTATTCTGTGATTGTAACAATCTAATGTCTTGTTACCCTCAAAGTTTGACCTTTTCTTCAGTAGCACCCTCAATCAATTTTTCAAAGACAAATAACAACTGGGTAAAGCGTACAAGTACTTATTATAAATTTGATATTTCATTAATGATGCTCTTGTTGATGTTCTGACCATCTAATAAAAAGTAAAAAGAATTAATTAAATAACTGTCTTTTGAGCCAAAAAATAATTTCCTAAAAATTTAATAGTATTTGTCAGGAAACAATTTCACTGAAACAAACACCTTTTGAATATGTTAAAAACAATTATTAATTGAAATAATAACCTTTTAAAAAAATTCCCAAATCAAACAAAAAGCTTCAGGCGACAATTAATTAGTTATAGAAACTAAAGTTAAGAGATGATTTTCAGAAGACTAAAATGAAAAATAAAATAATATGATAAAAGTGCAGTTTACAACTAACAAGGCATTTAAAGAATTAAAGTTTTCCTGTGGGGCAAAACCTTTTTATAGAATAGTAGAATAGGAAATTAAAAAAAACATTAGTGAAGTGGAAATAACCCTGTGTATATATGTTTTTAACTAGAAACTAAACAGTTTTGCATTAGATTTTATTAACTTATTGAATGAATATACATACCTATGCAATGATCTTATTTACATTTGGGGTTATCACTTTAACATCACAAAAGAATAATAGTGAAAATTTTCCTCTGTATGACTAAGAACTGAGTTTACACGACACGGTGGTACGCATCCATTTGATAGGGAAAAGATAAGAGCTTTGTTATGTAAAGAAATGAGACTCAAGAAAGTACCATTGAGTTATCAGTTTGATTGGTAATAATTAGGAACATATGAGTAGCATTTTTTTTTTTTGAAGTAGGATAACAAAAAAACCCAACAACAAACACAAAATAGCTTTTAAATTTTTTTAATATAAATTGTTATCAACAGTATATAAAGAGTATATAACTTAAAATACATAAATATATATAGGCTATGAAAATAATCAGTATAAGATAAGTTGAGAATATATCTATTAGTAACATCTTTCATAATTTGTTTCTTTATTGCACACATATATTCTTTGTCATGATTTTTTTTGGAAACATGGTACATGATGTTATACTAAAGAATATGCCGAACAAATATATTTCAGTGCATATTTTGAGAGACATATAAAATTTTATTTAAAAATAGATATTTAAAATATTTACATAAATTTTTGAAATAATCATATACATTTCTCCTTATTTTAACCCAAAGTTAATAAGTCCTTTACTTTATTTTTCGCTGCACTCTTTACCTTTGTTTGTACTTCTCTTCTTAAGTGTGGTTTGTATCTCAGTAAATGTTAAACCACTCGTTTCAAAAACAAAGAAACATATGAAAATAATACATACAACTGAAGAGATACAAAAAAATAAATACATCCAGTAAACTCCAAATGTCAATTTGACTTGGAGATAAATTTTGTTTATAATAAATGCAGATATTGCATAAAAAATGGCAGCCATTGCTGCTGCATAACTCCTTACATTTGCCGGGTACAATTCAGCACAAATAATCGGAGGAATGGTTCCTACACCTGTAGAGAACATAACACCGTATAAGATAACGGCAAGATAAGGCACCCAGTTGAAGGCGGACATATCTTGTGACTCGTCTAGCCAGTAGAACAAAGCACTAGCACCGGTGGAGATCGCACACCCGAAACATGACATTATTATTAATGGTTTCCGCCCAAAAATGTCCACAAGAAAGGAGCAGATTACCTGCCCCAGGATCAACGTGAAGCCAAAAAACACCATGTAGACCTGAGGACTGAAGTAGCCTCCGGTGGGGGGCAGAGTAGTGGTGGAGTACGCGGCTATACAGGACGTTCCGGACAGTCTCTGCAGGGACGCCAGGCCGATTGTGATGAATGTGGCTCTCCTAGCACTCGGAGTGTTGAACAGTTCCAAGTAGCTTCCTCTCTGCTTCAAATCTTCCTCTACATTCGTGGCGATCTGCTTCAGCTCTTGCTGCAAAATAGGAGAATCCTCGCGGAGATTGCGGAACCAGCATAGAGACTTTTGAGCTTCTGCCATACGCCCTTTCATAAGCAAGTAGTAAGGTGATTCTGGGAATTGAAAGAAGAGAAAGAAAAATAAAATCGGGAAAGGTAGTGAAATGAGGTTTAACGTGTCGTATGAAAATAGTGGTCCGATGCACAGTTCGAAAAGCATTCCATAATTCATCATTCCGAGAAACACAGTGCCAACGCTTCCCCTCACTTTGGTACCAGCAATTTCTCCCAGGTATATCGGCACGACTGTGAATGCCAGACCCTTCCCAATACCGATGATTACACGAGCGATATACAAGTAGTACACATTAGTTCCAAAGATGACCAGTAGTGAAGAGATAAAGAAAGACACTGATAAAGCAATCAGGGTCGGTTTCCGACCGAGCCAGTTGGAGATAAAACTGGAAGGCACTGGGCTGAAAATGTTACCAAAGTCCAGGAATGCGACGACCCACGATAGTTGGTCAGCTGTGACGTCCAACGAAGTTTCCCCATCAAGGATGTACTTGACGGCTGAAGAAGGCCAGGATATCCAAGTTCCCGCGATGAAAACGGAAAGCGCAGCTGAAACATTATTGGGGAAGTTAAAGTTTTTTTTTTTAATGTTGAACTTTAATATCTATATGATGATCTATATCTATAGTCAATGCCGTTACTTTGCTGGTCGTTTTGTAATTTTACACACAATTGTTCATAGATATTTCTTATTTAAAGTTATTGTTCTTCACTTGACATATGAAAGGATAAATTCAACACTTTTTGATAAACATATATTTTGTTATTGTATGTTTTCACAAAAAAAATCCAATACCAGTATTAAATATTTTCTTTTTGATTTGAAATCTCAACACACAAAAACATCACACATGAAATCTCCAGATTGAGTATTGATGCCATTGTTTTGGAAATATTTTATCCTTGTAGGGTGAGTAGGCTGTAAATTTGGCATCTACTTTGTTTACATTAAACCAGTGATGATTATACTTGATTTAAAACCACATACTAGATGTTGATGAATGGTTTATATAAAATCCAGCAAAATAGGATAAACAAATGACGTTTTTTTTTACTTTTAAATTTTCTGTTTTTATAATTCAGGGGCTTTAACATTCTCATCATTTAAATAGGTAGAGGAATTAAACATCTGTTTTGTTTACATTATATCATGTACTAGTAGCTGATGCTGATCTAAAGCCAAGTTATTTCAAATATTGAACACAATTGAATAAGCACAGTTTATGAGTACAGAGTAGACTTCATTCATAATTTTTAAGGCCCACCTCTGCCAGTTTTATGTGCGGTCGGAAATGGTCATAGTTTTGACCATGCAACAACAGAGTGTGCTGCACTAACAGCGATTGAGTGCAACATAGATTTTAAATTTTATCCTACCAAGAAGGTTCACCTTTAAATTCACCAATAATAGTATATTTAATCTTGAATCCACCAAGCAGACAAAGCAGTATTTTCTCACGGGCAACCATAAAACGTTAGAACGTATGGTAAAATCTATACTAAGCTCGTGGTCCAGAGGCTGCAATGTGGAGCGTGGTGGAGTCATCAACGGGAGACCATTTTCTGATTTCATCCTTACCTATTTGCCTATTGAGTAAAAATGTAGCCTCAATTGGAGCTTTCCACAATAAGTACCCTTTAACTGTCCAATATGTTCTTTTGAACCAGGTGGTTTAAAATGTTCTTTTGAACCAGGTGGTTTAATATGTTCTTTTGAACCAGGTGGAGTTTAAACACGAAATTTGTTGACATTTTTGTGTTAAATGTCGTTACTTGGGAAATAAATCAAGTGCTGCAATCTGTGGTTAACATTAAGAACTTCTCCAAATCGTGACCATATGTTTAATTGTAAACAAAGTGAACTGAGTTTAAGATCGACGGGTAGTTCCACTGTTCCTAAAAAATTCAGCCCTTTACTATACTGAAGTGACGTCCTTTCTTAAAATTCTGATACATATTAGCAAATGTCAAAATATCATTAATATTAGACTTAAAATCTGTCAAACCGTTACCGATTTGTGAGTGTGAAGGAAACATTAAATATTCAGCAATTGTATTTTATTTATAGGGGCTCTTACCCCTAGCCACTAGTATAAATATTCAAACCAATAGTATTTTTTGCTTCCAGCGGCCCCAAAACTAAAGTCTATCTTGGTATTGGGCTTAGGTCTTACCATGAGACCTACGGTAATAGCTTCTTCCCCTGTAGGGGAAGTTTGCTAAAATGGTTTTAAAATGTGGTGTGTGGTTGTGTTCACTCCCTCCAAACTCAAACTTATAAAAAAACATTTAATCATACAAATATGCAAACAATCATGTTCTTTAGTCCCTGAAATAAGCAATGCAATAATCAACAATGAATTTAGCAACAGCACAACGAATCATTATTATATCCAGAGAATCTTGTATTTCTCAACGTGCCATTGAAATACTAAAAAGAAAAATTGTGGTTTTGTATCCCCGAAACAACAATTGTGTGCAAAAACTGTAATTTAATGGGTATGATTATTAAAATCTTTTGTGAACAATCTGTGGCAGATACTAATAGAAATTTCAACAGCCTATGAAACTTAACCAAAAAACTCGAGTGCACATTGAGTTAAGATGCATTCCCTTGTAACATTAAAAACTCTATGAATTTTGTCTTCTTTTTCTTGCCTGTTTATGGCTTAATACAGGCAACTTAACTGCAGTTTAAAATTTAAATATTTTACTTAAATCACAAACACCCTGTACGTAGACCAACATCCTCTTTTATAAATACAGATTAAGTATTGTGAAAAGAGACTTACATTAATTAATCCAAAGGATTCTCTCCAAAGATATAACTAAACTCTTTTTATAAATATTGATTTAGTATAATGAATAGACTTTCATTAAGTGATCCACTAGACTGTCTCCTCAGATATAACAAAACTCTTTTTTTCTGCAAAAGTGTATCTTTATTGGTATGATGCAAGTGTCCCCAAAGCATTATTCCATAATATATATGGGACTGAAAAATATAGTTTTTCAAAATTACAAAACTTGCTGGTTGTAATAATGCTAAATGAAGACGCCGCTTTTAATAATCAAGGCAGAATACTGCTTGATATACTGTTTATGTATTTAAAAAAATAAATCATTCTGTAATTTGGTTAACCACTTTGTCACTTGATACTTAGCCACCTCAGATTACTATTTTTACTATGGGACTTTGCCGTATTCAGATTGCTGAATAGGGTAATTGCCCACCAAGGGTTAGGGTTAGGGTCACATCAATAATTTCTTTACCAATGAAAGTTTTCTCCATATAATGAACAAACATTCATTTAAATAATAATTCACTGAAGGAAATTAAACACCCTTTAGAAGTAAAGCTTACGGATTAAAAAAATGGAGAAACTGACCTGAGATGGCGGCTGCATATTGTCGTAATACTCCTATGCTGTGGGACTTCATCTTCAGCCACGAAGGTGTCTCCGGCTTTGAGGTCGGTCGCAATCTCCCTGGGTAGATTTACGGTTAGTTTTATCAGTCGTAAAAGAATGAAAATCCTCCCAAGTAATTTGGCAAATTGTTCACTAATTATGGAAAATTATACCCTGGGAATAATTGAAGATTTGAGGAAGAGCTGTGAAAATATTCTGTGATGATATAACAACTGAGATATTACATTGTCTCAAGATGTACCCTCTAGTGTACATACTTGTTCATATATTGAATAAATTTTCTGCATAACTAATTTTTATGCAAGTGAATATTTGAATCATTAGTAAAAACATCTGAACCGCTAATTTATGAATTTCAAAATTCACTATATTTTGTATTTTATTTCTATTTAGAGATTGTGATGATCCACGGAGACAATGCAGAAATTTATTATAACCAGCGCTATTTAAGCATGATACTGCCTTTGTTCAATATCAATAATAATTATGACCAAATTGTCAATTGGAAATAACGTGGACCTAGTTTGCTCCAGTGTTGAAGGAAGTAAACTTTCCAAATATTTAGCCTTTTCCTGTACATAAGTGATGTCCTCTAGTAAAATTCCGAGACATTTTAACAAATCTACTTAAAAATAAATACTTTCAACTTAACACGTCAGATATTAAAATCCATCCAGCCGTTCTTGAGTTATAACCGTGAAATAAAACCCCATGTGTATTAATCAGCGAGCAAAGACTGATATTAATATATTGATGACAAAAAATGTAAATTGTAAATGTAAACTTAGTCAAATCAGTTCAGGGACAATACAAAATGAATAAATTATTACAAAAAATGTAGTTCACCACACAGTCTAAAGTATTTTTTCAACCCTCGCTTGTTTTCCCACCTCGTTAAACTTGAGAGTGTCACGTTATGCCCTAGTACTGAAATACACTACTTTCATCTTACTTATTTTTAGAAATTTTCCTTTACCGTTTTTCTCATACAATTTTCTTTAATTTTGTTTCTCTAACGTAAAGTACTTTGGGGTGTGGATTTTTATTCATGTTAAGAAAAAGTCATGATTGAATATAAAATATGTTTTCTAAACCTCTTAAACTATCATGCAATCCTTTGCAAAGGATCTTGTACGTACCTGTTTTTAACTTAAGTTTAATCTGGGAGCAGGATGCAACACATATCAGTGTTTCATCAATTTGCAAGGCAGGTCAGCAATACTGATAAGCGGCACTAAAATGGGACAGATAGATTTGCTGTAGATAAGCTTAAACTTTCTTCTTGCACTGATATACTGTCATGCACGTCAGTTGAACCCTCTCTTCATTCGAGCCCTAATAGCTATTAAAAGGTTCCTGAACTATGTTTGTAAAAATTAAACTTGTTCACACAAATTTTAATACCTTTCCTTATTTTCCTTTTATATACAACAGTTAGAACAAACAATATGGTTGTTGCCATTAAATTAATTTTGTATAAGGTTTGGGGCCTTTTTTAGTTCAATAATTTACAGATTTTTTAATCTAAGTATCCACCTTTTTTGGTGGACTTGTTTAAAATTGGGATGCATGTCCTTTGTGATTAGTGAGTTAAAAAAATAAATAAAAGGAGTAACTTGAAAAATAATAGAAAACAATTAAAATCATTTAAGTAGAAACAGTTTTGAGACACATTAAATGAATGTTAAAAATGTTTATATGAATTATTAACATTCTGTTTTCTGTCACTGACTCACAGGATGTGATAAGGCATCGGCATCGTCTCAAGTGGCACATTCAGTATGAGGATTTAAAAGAATGAAGTTTCCATTTAGTGAAGTGTTTGCTGTAGTTGTTATATTTTTTCCTTGTTAGTCGTTCTCCGTTGTAAATTTTAAGTCTTGATTTGTTAATCTTGCTTGTCTATGAAATAAATGAGGCTCTCTGGACCGCCTTAAACTGTATTATTTTTTATAAATTCTAGGAGAGAGCGAAAATGGAAATTTATATTCTAGCAGAGATGGAAATTTATTTTTATCTTCCATATTAATCTATTTATTTTTCCAAAACTACTGTGTTCAGAAGGCATGTAGATTTTAAGGATTTATAACTTTCTGCAAACATACGACAGGTTTTATGAACTAATTTAAGAAATGTTTCAACTAAGATTTTATATTAGTTTACTGGGATGAGTTATGCCAGTAATTTTGTTAAATTTTTCCTTAGTCTTAAGGATTTCTTCAACAGTTTTAATCTTGTTAACGCTAGATGAACGTTTATAGTTTACACAAACCATTGCTTTGGAGGTCACATATGAAAATTAGGGGTAGAGAAAAATATGTTCAACTGCTTAATTATTCATTTGAATTTATTCTAATAATACCAGTCTTGCAGAAAACTTAAAGCTAAATAGTTCAATAAATTAAAGTATGACTATCTTGAAAATATTTAAATCTTTTGTTGTTTTCACAAAATGTAATACTTGATTTTGAGAAAAAAACAAGTTGTCAGTTATTGAGTAGTCAAGCAGTAATGAGGATTACTCTAAGAAATATATAGGCTACTTTAAAAATATAATATTTTAAAGAGACATTAACCTAAAATTTTATTGTATGCTCAAAACTAATAAAACAATATAGTGGATAAAATATTTGTTGATTTTATATTTACATTTTTATATTAACAACATTTACGACAATCAGTCTCCTACAACTTCCATATTAGTGCTGATAACTAAAACGATCAATAAATATAAAATTTTATTTGGCCTACTTTTATTTAATTTGCAATCAATTTTTAATATTATATAATATACAAAATAAATGCAATAAGAAAATAGTAAAAACATTACATAAATGCCAAAAATAAATGAAACTTTATAAATATATACACATTAACTTTTTATAATGGAGGAGTATAGTCAAGACAAACCTAGCTGGCAGTCAGAGAAGTGTGAATTACAAGTATATTGGTCGCACTTGAATACTGTCAAAATGTCGAGGAGTCAAAAAACTAGTTCATCATAAGAGGTTCAGGCTGTGGCTTCCTCTTGTTAAGCTTATCTTGAATCTCCGCGAAAGATTTTCCCTTAGTTTCAAAAACAAACAAGATGGTGAAAATTACAGATGATATACTACAAATCGTAAAAAATATAAACATGTAGTGAACACCAAAGTCTGTCTTGACCAACAAGTAAAATTTATTTATTGAAAATGAAGCTATAGCGAAAAACATAGCTGCGACAGCTGAAGCGTAGCTTTTGATATTTGTTGGGAAAAGTTCTCCAACGAATGTAGAAGGGATCACTCCGATGCCAATTCCGTAGGTGATCCCGTACATCACAAAGCAGAAGTAAGGGACCCAGTTGTAGCCAGGGATATCGTTTAAAGGACCGGACAGCCAGTAGAAGACAGCCGACACACCGGTCATCAGTGCACATGTGGAGCAAGAAATTATCAGTAGTAGCTTACGCCCCGCTCGGTCCATCAACGGGGTTCCGATGAAATTGCCTATGACCATTGTAAAGCCGAAGATTATCATGTAATATTCTTTGTTAATGATTCCTCCGGTGCTGGGAAGAGTCACCACAGTGTACGCCAGCATGGGAGAGACCCCTCCGAACCTCTGGAAGGCCGAAAGGAACAAAACGATCATCAAAGCTCTTCTTGTGCCTGGCGAGTTGACCAGATCCGACCACCTCCCCTTCTCCGCCATTTCTTTCTGCACCATTTTTGACATATTATCCAATTCTTTCGATAGATCTTCATCTGTCGTATCAGCGTTCCTGAACCAGGCTAGAGATCTCCTCGCTTCTTTGTGACGTTCTTTCATCAGTAGGAAGTATGGGGAGTCTGGAAGCATGAAGAATGTGATGAAAAATATGATCGGGATCACTGCAGAGACGATGTTCAACATATTGTACGAGAGGAAAGGGCCGACACAGTATTCAAAGAGGATTCCTGAGTAGAGTAGCCCCGTGAAAATCGTACTGATAGCTCCTCGGACTTGCACCCCGGCTATTTCACCGAGATACATCGGCACCACGGTGAACGCCACTCCTTTACCCAGTCCCGCACCGATTCGAGCGGCGAACAAGTAGTACGCGTTGTTCCCGAAAATGGCCAGCAGCCAGGTGACAGTGTAGAGGAAGGCTGTCATGAGGAGAGTGTACTTGCGGCCGAGGCAGTCGGACATGTAGCCCGCAGGGATGGGACTGAGGATGTTGCCGAAGTCCATGAGCGCGACGATCCATGACACCTGATCGTGGGTGATGTTGAAGTGGACCTCTTGGTCGACAAACTTGCGGACGGCGGGCGACGGCCAGCCGAGCCAGCAGCCCGCGATGAACACCGACAGAGCCCCTGCAACAGCAGATCATGTTGTAGTCTTGTTTCTGTATTGCTCGATTTGAGTTGAACTACATTTGAAATTGTATACAACTTCAAAGAGAGAACTAACTCTTCTCTGGATGTATACACTTTAAAATTTGGATTTTAAGCCCCAAATCTTGAAGATTTCTTTTTGTATCTGGAAATACCTTGAACTGATCTTGATCTAGTTGCATGTGTTTCATACTTGTTCTGGCCAGGTAGGGAAAAAGTTACAGCATTAAGCCAACGACTGTACAATGCATGTTTGGACTGGTGTTTAAAATAAATATTTACTGAGTTATAGTATTTCTAGAGATAGAAATATTTTTCGCAAGAATTGACAAAGAAGGAAAATATAGATAAGACATAATCTGTGTTTTAATTGTATATAAGCTGTTGACGAACAGATTCCATGACATGTGCTGGTTTTTAAACTTAATGTTCACAAATTTTTATAAATTTCACCTGCATGCCACATAATTTGACGATTATAAACCAAAATTGTAATTTTTAGTGATTTATAAGATACCCAGATAAGTGATTTAGTTATAGTTATACATTCATCGATTGACAATAACCTCGGGAAATATTATTTCAGTTAATATTTAAAAATTACACCTAATATAATTTATGAAATAGAATAATTCATAAAAAGGAGTAGATTACAAACATTGTTTGATGGAATATTATATTTTTTAAATTTATTTTTCATATAAAAAAATTGATGCGGTTCAATGAAGTATTTAAACTTTTCGTATAAGACTAATAAAGTTTATTTTAAGATTTCTTTATCAATCATTAAAAAACTCAAATAATTAAAAACATAATTTTAAATTAAATATAATAAAACATTTAAATTATTATTTGCACTCAAAATCAATTTAAGTGTAGAAAGATTTGCAATTTGATTTTATAAATTCTTTAAAAAGTGTACACAGTAACAATTTTTGCTCTATTACCTGAGAAGGAGACTAAAATTTGTATCAACACTCCTACCTTGGAGACAGCCATCCTTGTTTTGGGGGGTTCTAACTACTCTTTATCATTTGATATGCTTCTTAGTATCACTTTATAGTGGGTCATAAATAAATTTATTACTTCATCACTACTTCAGTGAGATACAAAGCATTAAGTTTGATTGTATTTTTAGTAAAGCTCAACTTTTAATTTAGATTATAATTTAATAATAACCTAAACAAATTTTATAACCTAAATTTTAGGTTATGATTTGTTATGGTTTAATTTAGGTTATTTAGGTTCCAACTATTATTTTGTTCTGACCATAAAAGCAAAAAATATTTAAAGGCATTAATATTTTTTGTCTTTCTTCAGGGACACATAGAATCAATGCCATAAAAAAGAGTCAAACTTTTAAAGTTTTTTACATTGTATTTTTATCTTTTTTTAATTTATATTTCGAAACATCTTGACCTTTTTAATCCTTAATTTTGAATAATAATCTCCCAGATTGAAGTTTATGCCGTTTTTACTTTTCTTTTCTTGGTTCTTTCAAAAAACGGGTCTTTGAATTACAATGTAAATACAGTATATTTACTTTTAAATAACTTCTGATTGAAGTACAACACAAGTGAGCAATCAAATAATGTCAATGATTATTTAGAAAAATATTGAGTATACATAGTGCAAATTTCACAGGCTCTATAGTATTTTTTTATTGACACAATTTTTTGTACTGGTCATTAGTTTATAAAATATTATGACACTTTTAGAGTGGGGGACAGCTTAAATAATGTGTTGAAGCAATGATGTACCTAATGAAGTGCATCCAATGGTCATTGGACCATTATAATCAACAAATATACACAAAATAAAACGCTTCAACTGCTTCGTTTTTTATGAAAAGGTCATAATTGTGCATTCACAGTTCAACATGTTTTCTATTCCGTTTACAAAAACTAATTTCGCCAGGCAAATTATATCGGATGCATACTATTTAATATGCTTATAATAGTTTAAAACTTGGAGATACAAGAAATCTAGAGATTACCTACGGGTCAAAATTCAACCAAGAACTATTTAGTTTATTTTTTGCACTCCTTGCTGCAATAAAATATGTAACTGGATTTGTTAACATTTCAGTGTTATTCCACAACCAACGTGGCAACCCCTTAAAGCAGACTTTTTTAATGTTATGTTAATTTTTCTAATTTCATTTAAATCTTAGGTTAGTATGGTGGGATTGTGTACATCTACTATTATTATTACTATGATTATCTACCAGAAGATAAAAAATAAATTTGATAATTTATCATTCAATATTTTTTGGACTCCCAAAACAACAGTTTTTCCCCTGGGGAATCGATGTTATTGTGTGACCTTTGCTTTTGTAGGCGCGGCTATCACCATCTGGTCTATGTGTTATCAGTGACCCTTCTCTGTAGCTGTGTTAATGAGAAACGTACGCACTTAGATTCCGAAATATTTTCCATTATGACTTAGATTGCGAAGTTTTAAACCTAAATATGATTATCTGTTGAAGTTGACCAGCAGTTTTTATCTTGGAATGATGAATTCATACTATACAATATTTGATTACGTTCAGCTCTGTAATTATAGTTTATTAAAGCTGTATTAATATTTAAAGTATATAGGTGGAATGATAAATAACAAATTAAACACTTCGAAAACTCTTTTTAAAATATTCCCTAGGGAACGATTCAGATGAAAAGAGGTAAATTCTTGTGGTAAATATGTTTTTTGGCTATAAACAATTGATTCTTCTTCTGTTTGATCATACGTAGTTCACAAGGGCAGATGTTTTAAATATCTTTCCTCGGATGTAACAATAAAGCCTTCTTGCAAATATTAAAATGTGCTCGTTTTTGTTAAGATTATGAGTAAACGCCAAAATCCCGGTAAGAACTGGAGGAAGATGAAAGAACGCGATCAAGCAATTGAAAAGCCAGTAAATCACCCGCCTAATGACGTTGTACTGTTAGTTGTACCAGTTGAAGTCATTAAGTCGTTTAAGTCCTCCAATGTAGTAGTTTATGTCATCGAGGCGCTCGAGTGCTCGTCGGCTCAACAACTGTTTGTCACAGGATTACACAGAGGCAGTCGCGCGCAGAGCGATGTTACCATTGCCGTCACAGACTTTTAACAGGTTATTATATTTTCGCAATACTTGTTAACTTTTCCTTGCAAGTTGAATCGTAAGAAAACTCGTGAAAAAAAGTTTGTTTTTTATCATGAAACGGAGTGTAAGTTTTTGGATGCAAACCGTGGGAAATTAAATACAATTCATGGTGTATGATAAGTATTCTTTCACGGAACGTTCGTTATTGATAATAAATCAACTGTATACCAGAATTCCTCCTGGATTTGGTCCTAGCGACTTTCTAAGGCTATAATTAAACGTAATTAATTAATTAATTATTGACAACCATTACGGTTCTGTTACACAGTTTATTTATATGATCAATCGATGTAATGAATTTATTATTTACTATACACCATGTTTACCACTCAACTGATATTAAGTAAATAATCAGCATCATAACTAATTCCACTTCAGTATCGGGAGTAAAACTGGGGGTCATAAGATTTTAAATATTCGTTAACATTTTTTAATGAAGCACTTAAACCCTGAAAAATTACCCAGTGAATATAAGGCTTAAAGCTTAAAATATTAACATGTCAAGGCATTGCTCATAAGTAACTCATCAGCAAACATGGTTTACCAAAATGCTCTATTACGGAGGTACCCCAGCATAAGTTTCAAAATCCAACTGATCGAACTAAAAGGAAACAAAAATTATGTTTCACCAGAAAATTATGTCTTCGTGACAAACGCTTGTGGCTGGGCCGGGACGCATTTTTAGTAGTTGTCTGCAGACGGGAGATAAGAGTGACGTGAGTCAACATTTTTATCAGCCGTCTCCGCTTGAAGACAAGTGGCTCGATCCTCCTGTTCGCCATTCGCACTCGTCTCTGTCTCTGACCAGAACTGACTCTGCGGTTTCAGTTTCGCATGGGCTATTTAAAGGCAGGAGATTTCCTGAAGAAGTTTTACGTGGTCATTTTGCGTACCTAGCTATGATTTTTTTGTTAATAGTCTGGTTGCAGTTGAAAAAACCTAGAAGTGAGGTCTACCCGAAGTTTTTTGTTGATTTCTGTTTCTTCAAGACCTGACATAATTCAGATCTGCCGGGTGCCACTTTGTCACCCTTGAGCAAATTCGGATATCCAAGATGGCGGCCAAGATGGCTTAAAACCGTAAAATTTTTAAAATAAGTTTCTTCACTGCATTTTTACGTGCATTTTTCGAGATATTGACCAACGCCTATCATCATTAGGTGGCTAATCCTACATTTTGACAAGATAATATTTTTCGGCCGCCATATTAGATCCGCCATATTGGATATCAACTTAATTTTTTTAAATGTAAAGATGGTGTTGTGACGCATCATTATGATCTAGATTTTTATGCTGATTACTATGCTGAAATCCGTTTTTGAAAATATGCATCCGTTAAAAAGATAAACTCAAATAAAATTTTATCCCTATACATTTCTTATGGACGTTTCGTATTTTCAATATTTTTTGGGATTATTTTCCTGCCGTGAAATTGGTTAAGGTTTAAACTAATTTTAAGGCTCATTACAACAATAAGATTAGTTATTTTTAAATTTTACGCTTAATAGTGGATTGTAACTCACCCCGAACTTGTCCGAATTCAATTATCACGGTCTCAAAGGAAAGCTGATATTTTACTGAGTCTCTTAAAAATATCCAGAAATCCAGACCTTTCCTGGAACTGGACACATGAGTCTTTATATAAACGAAAATGTCTGAAAATTTTTATTTTTAATGGGTTTTAGAACCACAACTCTCCTGAAACTCAATTGTTTTAAATAATTTATGACTCAAATGAAAGCCAATAATCTACTAAGTCAATTAAGGCCTTAACGATTTTTGAGTCTTCTTTGGAACTAGAGAAATCCTTAAAGAAAGTAAAATTATGCAAGTAAAACAAATTTATGTTGAATGAAAGCTCAAAAAGTCACATAATCTTTAGTCCGATCTTATTGAGAGTCAGCTTACTTGAGAGCTGATAGTTTACTGAGTGATTTAAGACCAAAATGAATTTAATACCTCATTTAGAACCGGAGGTATTAATACTTGACTAAAAACTAATTTCTGGAAAAATTGATTCTTAACTTAAATTGAGCCTTACAGCTCATCTGTCACTCGCCCGATGTTGATAATTGATATCTCAAATGAAAGCCGGTATTTCACTGAGTATTTTAAGACCAAAACGAACTATATATCTTTATTATAATGAGCGATAGCAGGAAAATAATCCCAAAAAGTATTGAAAATACGAAACATCCATAAGAAATCCTATAGGGATAAAATTTTATTTGATTATATCTATTTAACGGATGAATATTTTCAAAAACGGATTTCAGCATTGTAATCAGCGTAAAAATCTCGTTCATAATGATGCGTCACAACACCATCTTTACATTTAAAAAAATTAAGTTGATATCCAATATGGCGGATCCAATATGGCGGCCGAAAAATATTATCTTGTCAAAATGTAGGATTAGCCACCCAACGATGATAGGCGATGGTCAATATCTCGAAAAATGCACGTAAAAATGCAGTGAGGAAACTTATTTTAAAAATTATTCGGTTTTAAGCCATCTTGGCCGCCATCTTGGATATTTGAATTTGCTCAAGGGTGACAAAGTGGCACCCGGAAGATCTGAATGATGTAGGTCTTGAAGAAACAGAAATCAACAAAAAACTTCGGGTGGACCTCATTTCCAGGTTTAGGTTCAAAATGCGTTTTAGAAACTAGACTATAACTATTCTTATATCAGTGAAAAAAAATTCATAAAATATTAAAGGCCTTTTTTCGCTGATTCTGGAAATTTTAGTGACAAAATTTGCAAAAAAATCAAAGGCAAGGGTTTTTTTAGTTTCTTGAACACTGGCAGTACCTAAATAATATTTTTTGCAACTTAATCTTGAAAATACCCCCCGTTGCAGCGGACCTACATACTCAGCAAATTCCAAATGCAAAAAACATATTTCAATCCAACAAAGCGAGATATGATATGTTTTTGTAAACTCCATTAGAATAACTTTGGGAGTGAGTTTGCAGGTTCGCTGCAACACTTATGTTAAATTGGGTGGTTTTAAATAAGATCTGAACTAGAAGAAGCGATATACTAAGATTAATCAAAATATATATGCTAAGAAATAAGGAAGATACAGAATTTTATATTTCCCACAAGGATAACGTGGGGAATGAATATGCAGGTTTGCTGCCACACAAATGGAAATATCGGGGAGTTTAGACTATCACATACCAGATATCATCTAAATTAAGCCACAAACCAAGTTTTATTAAGATATGTTGAGAAATAAGCGAGATTTGAAATTTTACTTTTTTCCCATAAGGTTAACATTGGGACAACGTAGTGTAGTGGATTTACCACTCTCAATATCTCGGTAACCAATATACATAGAGCAATGATTTAAAATACCAAATTAATAGTTTTTTCAATCTAAATTCAACGGTCTAAACCGAAATAAGATTACATTATTTTTTATGTGTAAAAATTAAAAAAAAACACTTTCGGGGGTTATATATATAAATTTGAACGAATGGTGTTTTTGGCATATGGGGGTCCCAAAACAAAAAGCCATGATGGTACCGGTCTTAGGTCTTACCATGAGACCTGTGGTAATAGCTTGTTCCCTGCAGGAGAAATTCACTAAAAGTTAGGAAATGCGTACTGTAGTCAGTTTAGATAATTTTGGCTGTTCGTTATTGGAAATGTTTTATATATTCCCCAACTTGTCTCAATGAAAACCTAGTTTTAAAGGAGCCAAGGTGACCGTTTCGTCCATTAAAACGTGGCTAGTTTTTAAATGGCTAATCAAGCAACTCAAGTTATTGATTAAGGTCTAAATCTAAATGTCTAAACTTGTAGCCGTTTCAGCCCAAGTTTGAGAGCACCTTGTTCTCCTGAAACTAGTTTTATTGTTTCAATCTGTTTTCAGAACAGTTGACGTTCAAACAAGTCTCCGCTCATTGAAAATGAAATCTACCTACTCGTATCACCAACTCCAACAAGTTCTGTTACGTAAATTTTACGCATAGTTTTAGCTGCGTCACATCCCATGTAATGTGTACTTCATCAATGTATATCATTTAATATATGAGAAGGGCAGGTTCTTTAATTACCATAAAATATGTGAAATCAAATTAAAAAATCTAACTTCACTAAAAATATTAGTTTTCAGACATTTTGTTGTGACATTAATAACGTACTATTGTGTAAATCAGCAAATTTAATGTTCTGAAATCACTCTTACCATAATCCATACTTTAAAACAAAACTGACTATTGGACGGGTAATCTTGTAAAAAGGATAAGCGATTTGTAACTTAGCATTTATAGGTAATAACAGCACGCCTCTTCATCAAACTGTTGTGGTTGCAAAAGAAGTAGTGTTGATACAGTTGTCTCAATGTATCTGCGCGCATTAAGAGATGCTAGTCCAAGAAAAAAACTTAAGCCAAAAAGAGGATGAGGAGGGGGTGAGGATTTTTACTGACTTATAATTAGATGCGAGCATGAATCATAAGAATAAGAATATTTATTTTTCCACATTTAACATTCTTACAATAGCATTTAAATTATATGGAAATGAAATAACCACCTACAACCAGTTTTTGGTGGTTATTTGGATTCACACAAATTGCAATTTGTTATCAGTCCATTCAGTCTTCCCTTGATAACATAACTTATTAATAGTTGCGGTCTACTTGAGCGTATGCTAAATTATAGTACAATAATAAAATTTTAATCGCTAACAAAGGATTACTGTAAAATTACTAACTAAGGTTTTTACTAATGATTTTAAATATATAAATACTGAAAGATGTTGTGTTACAATTTTAAGCGGTAATAGTGGTAAAAAAGCTAATATCTTAAATTGTCATGAGCCAATTCTTAAGTTTCTTGGAAAAGGTTTATATATTATTTTCTGTTTTAATGTTTTTAGGTAGTAAGTTAAAACACTTTGGCCCAAGGTAGACAAAAGATTTGGAGAAAAAAGACTTATTAACTTTTGGTCTAATAAAATGCTGCCGGGTTGTACTTCTTGTTGTGTAATTTAAATTTCCACCTACCGCTAAATTTCCGCTCATTTGGTAAAACATCTCTAAAACTTTAATAATGAATAAATTTTTTATTGGCAAGATATTCAAATGTTTGAAAAGAGGACCTGAGGTTTCCCTGTGTTTCTTGAAAAGAATAATTCTGACAAAGTATTTTTGGGTGATATAAAGTTTATTAAGTATATATTCGTAAGAGCCGCCCCAGAACTGGATTCCATACTGAAGACGAGAATCAATCAGAGCAAAATACAACGATCGCAAAAACTGTTCATCACAAATATTTCGTAAAAAGTAAAAGGTTCTTACAGATTTTCTCACTTCGGAATGAAAGTTGTTTATATGAGTCTTCCAAGTAATTTTGTTGACCTCGTAAAAGAGCTGGAATATTGTCGGTATATTTTTGTTGTAAAAACAAAGAAGTGCTGCCCTTCCTTTAACACTGTTGCGCCTGAGGTATTGTGCCTGAGTCATGTCCAGGGGGCTGTGGTTTATTGTGTGTAGTAAATTGTTTTTGCTTTTTTTTTTAGAAAATTACCTCTTACCCCTTCGCCCACCAGTCAGCTGCATTATCTGTGCGCGGAGACTTTGGGCCTGCTGTATTTAATAGGCGTTAGGGTGGGATTAAACACATGTCAGTCTCAGATCTATTTAGCTTGACTACTTAGCTCAGGCCAAGAGGTCAATTGGGTTGTGGTTGGTAAGTGAATTGCTGGCTCCTTTTGGCCCCTGTGTCGCCTCACGGGCTCGGAGATAGTTTTTTGTCGAATTCCAGTCAAGGAGTGCCGTTAGGCGGCATTGTTTGGGAGCGCTCAAAAAACCCTGTCGTAGGGTTATTCTAGTCCGTTATATGCTGGCTTTAAAAGGTTTCAAAAGAAAACAATATTTTAAAACCACAATACCTAAGGCCCTACACACATACATTGGGGTGGTTGTATTT
The DNA here is from genome assembly GCA_035578135.1 of Flexamia atlantica. Taxonomy (NCBI): domain Eukaryota; kingdom Metazoa; phylum Arthropoda; class Insecta; order Hemiptera; family Cicadellidae; genus Flexamia; species Flexamia atlantica. The sequence goes on from JAQJVK010000012.1 coordinate 27,218,387, forward strand.
ATCAGCAGAATGCTGAAATATATCTTGAACGCATGTGACTTTTATTAATAATAACGTTAACATGGTTTCAGAAATGTTGTGCTAGATTGGTTGTTTCTAATTAATGATATGTATTAACTTAACTGTCAAAGTAGTTTGTTCGGTTGGATATTAGATAAACATGAATATTTTACTACATATAAGCAAAAGATAAAGTGAGCAAATTGATTTTAAAGCTACAGAATTGTCACAAATGAATGATTATCATTAAAAAATAAGGCCATAGATAGCTTGGATCGCTTGGATAGCTTGGTTAGTTTGGATCGTTCCAAGTGTTCCAGTGCCTGTCTTATATTAAAATTTCATTAATAATTATAGACTTAATCATTAATATTATGTCTTCACGTCTAATTGTCTTTTATAATAATTTTTTATCGTAAATTTCATGTTTATTGTAAAAAATAGTTTCAATTTAAAAATTTTGTTTGAGAATATCTTTTTATAAACCGAAGCAAACTTACGGTATTCCACCGACTCATATTCCGAAACCTTTCAATTTAATTCTGTTTGAAACTCCACATTTTATGGATTAAGCCACTCAAGTTCAAGTAGCCTGGCCGCAGTCCAATACAAACCGGCTGTTATCCGAGATTGCCAAGGACCTGTGCAGCGCGGCCGATAGGTAGCGCACGTGTGTGATTCTTTCCTCATCCGAAGATGGCGGATTATTTGTTTACGTTGTGATTTCATTTATTTTATACCGGAGATTATTTTAGGGTCGCCCCAAAAGCCCACTCTATTCACAACATGCCGCGTGTCTTATCAGAAGGCGGTTGCGATAAGAGATAAAATGCGGCTGCTGAGAGGAAAAGTATTTTAAAATTTTTGTCGGTGTTCTATCTGCTTTTTGATGGCACTTATGTAAAAATCTGAATTACAAAAAATCGGTTTGTTTATTACTGTAAAACGAATACATACATATTTTTTTACATATTTTTTTTATGAAATACATATTTTTTTCTTCATTACTAGCAAAATTCAATCGAAATTTTTAATGTTCATCCAAAGGGGTACATTTATAAATTGTTTGACACCTGTCACAGATTATTTATTTTCGATTGACATGTTTGTTGTTTTCAAGCCCCAGGCGTAATTACATCAGGTCCAATTGTCTTTTGTCATAACAACTGTATCAACCCCAACAACTACGTTGTTATTGCAAGATTGAAACCTTTGCAAATATTTCCTTATTATGGATCGACTTGATATGCTATCATGTTATCATTCAAGTGGTATTAATTAAATGCGACAAATCCTCACTCAATTGACAATCCTAGATAAAATAAGATTAGGTATGTCGCTTCATTGTCATTTTATACTCGGGATATTAGTGTATGCCACTGATTTGAACTATTTTATTTCATTGAATTACAATATAGATAGTTTTTTCATAAGCACATTTTTAGGTCTTATCCTCAGACCTACGCACATTAGATAAACATGAATATTTTACCAAAAATATTCATTTTCCGTTGTATTACATTACTTTACGATACATATCGACCTATCGGTCAAGCCCTTTGTTAGATGTGTCTCAGCTCGTTACAGATGACGTTATGAGATAGATCGTACACAATTGTTTCATTATATGGAGTAGCCTAGCTGTTATCGATTGTTTCTGTTCGTGACAGGACTTGTATTGAATCAGTTACGCGAAATTTAAGCCGGTTAAATAAAATACAGCTAATTTTTACAATCAATTTTCGTTTTGGCTTACTGCATACTTTTTTTTATCGTGTTACAATACTCGTGGTTCTGTAAACGACGTATGGATTATGCGTTGTACTACCGGTATACAGGCTAATGTGTTGAAGGCGAGTGGTGTATTAAAGTGCACCCTCGTCCCCTGCAGACGTTACCTGTTGCCCCCCCCCCCCCCCAACACCTGGACCTGATTACACACACCGCCGAGCCCTGTCAACGTCAGTGTGTGTATGTGAGTGTCAGCTCATGGCAGGCTGCGCTCCCCGATTGATAGCTTGTCGCTTTTACTTTGAACGCAATATCGTCCATGTCCAACCAGTCGGGGAGATTGGCAGCAATTATACTTTGTTTGGTGCTATATTCTCATGTGCGAGATTGTGTTTGACAGTTTTCAGGAGAAATCGAAAGATAAAAGTCAGTTTGGATTTTGAATTCTGTCTATGTTCAGTATGTGTCATTAGTAAACACAGATATTGGCACGTTATGATGGATTATGTGCAGTTAAACCATGGTTAAAACCACTAATACTTAAAAACAATCCTTGCAAACTCTCAACAGATGAAGTGAAAACTATATAATGCAACAATCGGATTCGCCTTTATAAATACCATCAACAAACAGTTTGCTGTCTCGTCTATGTTCCGGATTATTTATATTTCATTGATAGAAATAATCTTGATAAGTAGTGCGCATAAGCGTTTCTGTGGCACCCATTTACATCATGATTCACTGCGGTTGCATTGATTGATTGCAGAGCCTATCAAGCTCTATCAGTTATTTTCCTTTTTGAACTTCACGACTGCTGCTGTTATTGTTATTCCAGCATGCACAGCCGCAGATAAAGATACGTTTTAGAGTAATTTATCACTTGAAACTAATTCTCTTGAGGAAAGAAAACTGAATTAATTACATGTCTGTGTTTATAGTTCATATGCATTACGTTTAGTTCCGTTTTACCCGGAACCCAACATCCGGCACTCAAACAAGTAGTTAGCATTGACACCAGTTTTCGCAGAAGTATTACTGTAACAACCCATTTAGAAGCAATTACTTGTACCTCTCATTTAAAAGCATTTCTTAAAACGTTATTCATTGTCCTTCTGTAGTATACGAAAGGAATGGTCCTTTTATAAAACAGGAATTAATTATTCCCGGTTATTAAATCGTAGTCTGCTTCCCAAATATTAAAAAAAATATTTCTTACGGTTAGATCCAAACAATTTGAACAAAGCACATAACCATTTTTAACTCGCAAATCAGAACTTTTCCACATACTATTTTTGCTTTTTTGTGGTTACTGTCGTTTAAATACCCGAGATGAAACTTAAGTGAAGCTTTTTGGCAGTTTAAAGTACATTGTAATGAAGTTGTTTTAACGAAAATTACATAGCCCAAAGTTTTAGTGCGGCAGTCCAATATTTATTTTCAACTTTTTATTAGTGTTCCATAAATAACAGCCGGTGGTTTAGCTTTATAATAGTTTTCATTGTAGGCAAAATGTTGAGTAATATTTCTACATAGCACAGCTACATTGTGAATAAACTATAAGCTGATGGTGTCCCGCTCCGCTGGGAATATGTAAATATAATCAAATGCATCAGCTGTTCAGTCTTTTCCTTTATATTTGTGACCTTAGGAAATATTTTATCAAAAAACTAATATGTTTGCTGGGATTTTCCACCTAATTCTTTCATTCAAATACTAGGTTGATGAGTGTCAGGCTTGGGTATTTTTCAAAAGTTAAGGTTAGTTTGGGCTCAATACATATATAAATGTAAATCGTTAACAGTTTGAAAATAATTACAATCACCATGCTCTTTTTTGATATCATATCTATTTATGAAACTGGAGAATTTTAAGGTTAAGTTTACTATTTATGTTTACGTCTAGTTATCAGTTATCGGCTAGGTTATGTATGCGTTTACCTGAAGTGCCGGCCGCGTACTGCTTGATGACGCCGATCGTGGATCTCCTCATGATTATTTGTCGAAACACTGAAGTCACTCACTTAACAGACCCTGCTACAAACACATACTGCACGACTCACATGTACTAACTACTTTTAGCTTCCACTTCCGTTGGACACAGACGGAGTTGAAGTTCTGCGGATCTAGCGCCAGGCCAGGAACCGTCTACCAGCTGTCCTCCCCCTCCCCTCCCTTCCCCCCGTCCCTCCAGGGCCAGCTGTTCGATGGTAAACAATGGTCACGTGACACTGCCGTACACGCTGAATGAAGTGTGGGTTGTTGGATTTTTTCTATGAAACATGATGAGTAGTAGTATTGGATTTCAGCACACCGCGCCGTGTTGATTTTCTGCGGTTACCCATCGTACACACAGTCTTTAATAACAATCAATTGCGTTAACAGTTAGTTATTGTTGGAAGTATCCGACAGTTTACTGTACAATCTTCTCATGAATGAAAAAATTTACCCGAAAGGCAAATATTTTTAAGATTTTTTAGTTTAGTATGATGCAGTTTAATTCGTTACTAACACTTCATTCAAAATCAATCAGAAATAAAATTAGTTTGTTGGCTAACAAACAGAAAAAAAACTTTCATTGATGAAAAATATATAAATGTTTGTATAAACAGGATGTTGTATTTACAGTTACACAATCTTAATTTGACATTGCTGACCTAAGTATTTTGACTAGCTCTATGTAACCACAGGCACAAAATAACAGAAATTTAGTAGGGTTTTATTGAAACGGTCGATTAATGTTATGGCAGTGATTAAAAATCTTAATTTTTAGCTGAAACGTTGTAGGTATTATTTTTATTGGAATAAGTCTAAAACTGATGCCAAATACACAAGTTTAATGTTAGTGTTTTCAGTAAAATAACACTGGTTGTGAAATGCGTTAGTTGACTCTCTCCTAACTAAAAAATAAATAAAAAAACAGATGCACATGTTCATCTAGTCGTTTTCTTTCGTCCATGAATTTCACATTGCAAGATGGAACAATGAATTTAGCAGTGACCCAACATATCTTTTATACTTCTAGATAGTCTTTGCTTCCTCGCCATGTCATCTGATATTAAGGAAAGATAACTCTTTTGAGTGACCGAAACAAAGATCGCTAGCAAAACCTCTTATTGAACTGAATTGTAAACAATCGGTGTCAGAGATTGATTTGAGTTTTACTGTAACATAGCTTATAAAACTTACCAATATAACTCGATGAGTGCACATTAAGTAAAGATGTATTCCCTCAAATCATTACAAACCCTATTAATTAATGCTTTTTACGGTTTAAAACGCCAAAAACTCAAACTGATGTTTAAGATTTAAATTATACTAACATATAAACTCCCGTATTACTCCCCTGATATGATGTGGACTGTGTGGACTCAGATGCAGCGCCATGGCTGAGAGATTGTTACTGTTACTGTACTAGGAAGTCCTGGTTCGAATTTTAAGTCTCAGATCCCAAGGTACCAGCTAAGCTCCTTATTTTGGATGGAAGAATCGTTTGTTCGTCCAACTGCGAAAAGTGTGCATGATTTTTTTAGGCCAGAAGAATATACATCATTGAAATTTTTAGTGATGCTGTAGCATTTTCTTGTATGTTATTTGTTACTAGATAACTGCTCGTGCTCCGCTACGGGAATAATTTCCGTAATATTTTATTTAGAGCCTGCTTTATTTTTGTACATAAAATATTTCTGTTATGCTTACAAATAAACCTGACTTGCAATATTTCCGTTATCCAAACAGATTTCTTGTTTGGACCAGAATGAATGCTTAAAATTACTTCCAGTTTCATTGAATATATAATGAGTGATCTGCTCAAACTCATAATCTAATGTTACAATGTTGTCCAAATGTTTTGTTTGTGGTTTCCAACCATATAGTCACCAAATGGGAACAACAGGGGACAGACCAATAGGCCCTGTAGTGACCCGAGTCAAAATTGCACTAAACATCAAGTCACACACTTCTTCGCCAGAAAAGAAATCGTAGGTCACAGTTTCTCCGTAACTTCCATGTGCTCGAAATAAATAGTTAGGATGTAGTTCACTGATGCATTGTAGTTCCACGTATCCAACGTACTCACCATCCCGATCGAGGAAGTAAAGTTTGGTACTGCAGAACGTTAAACACTGGTCTTGAGTTGGATACATCACCCACAATTAAATGTTTATACGCATCCCACTGAGTAACAATTTTCTGTACAACTTTTAGACGGATTTCCCTATGATTGTTCTGGTGGCCGTAAAGGGTATATGATATTGATCGGAACAAACAGTTTCCGTCCCCTACTGTGGATATTATTTCACATTCCACCCGTAACTTTTTTGAAATTTTATTTAATAAGTTTTTAAACACAAAAGAAAATAAAATAGGTTGAACCCAAATAACACTTTGCTTCAGATCACTTTGCGGGAGCAAAAACACGGATTATTTAGATATAAAAAAGAAAACACAAAAAGTAAATCAAGGTAAAATAATATCACAAATAATTCGATTATTTAGCAATAAAAATAGAAAAACTACATACATACAGTAAATTAAGGTACATTCTGAAAGTGTGGTTAGAAAAATAATAACAGATTGTTCACAGCTGACAAATATTTAGCAGCTGAAAAATAATTCATAATTATTCCTACATTTCATTCTTCCATAAGAATTGTATTGACTCGTCCTTTAAAGGGCTGTAGGGCGTAGCCCATAGAAAAATCGAAAATTCTGAGGAAATTCAGCAAACCGTTCGGCAACGCGTTATCCCCTTTAATTTGACATATAAATCTTGAGGATCGGTTCAGTAGTCACTCAGAACTCAGTCTTTCAATTGCGTATTAAATAAGAATAAGAATAAGAATGATTTATTTTCTCCATATTTACATTGCATTAATTATTACATTAACAGATTTTTCCTTTATCAGAAATCAAGAATCGCACAAGAACATAAAGTCTTCTATATCGTCCTCTCAATCTCCTCACAACACACTCATCAGACTGACTAATGAAAGAAAACTCAAATACAACTACTTATTCACTTAATACATTAAAATAAACAATGAAAATCAATATACAAAAACGAAAAATCTGTCGTACACTGATCAAAGAGAAAATATAGGGCTTCCAAGGCTTAGCCTGTTTGGAGGTTCCTTCACTTCAAGTATAAAAAAAAACATTCAGCGTTCAGACAAAAAATACCATATTAACAAATGTGATCTCCTAATAATAATTAGTGCCATTTGATATAATTTACAAATAATAAATGACTATATTATCTAATATATGTTTTGAATCTTCAAAACGCGTACCGCACCTTGCTACCAGGCGGCTCATGGCACTTTCCCTGCGGTGCCGTCAAAGCTCATAGCATACAATGCTTAGTCCCTGAGCAGCAAGGCTCGCCAAAGTACGCCCTTATTATTAACCAATATCTAGCATATATTCACTTTAAAATAAAGAACAAAAAATCTACATCTTCTAAACTATAAAGCCGTTTTTTCAATTTTTTTATAAAAATTGTTTTGTTTATAGAGTTTTTTATCTCATCTGGTAACAGATTGTAAAATTTTGGTGCAACAAAGCTGTAGGTTTTCGTAAAAAAGTATTATTTGATCTAGGTAAATCAAGATTGCGATTGTTTGTTGCGGTTTGTGGAGACGTACGAGTGATTGGGGCATATACTACGTTTAAATCAATCTGAGGGAGATTTGTTTGAGGTAGCCACACCCAGGGTGGGGGGATCAGCTAATGCTCGCCCACACCAACCATCAATCCACACATGTTAATCAGGCGTCTGCCTTGTATGTTAACATGATTGCAGTTTCTGCAAGAATAATGAACGGATTTAAGTAAAGATATAAATTAAAGTTTGGCGAGTAAATGCCATCAGTGTTGTGGGCCTGTGGGAGGAAACAAAACACGACGACGGTGTTAGGAGTCGAGTGTTTAGATGCACAGTAATGTTAAACAGAATAGATATAACAGTATCTTTGGCATGGTGATCGTATAAGTTTCCTCGGGCGACAAAGTAAGTGCAACTTTGGTTTTATTAGGTTCGAAACATCACAACAGCTTTGCCCGAACTATACTACACTCAGCCCTTTGATATACTTTGCCCATGATAATTCACTAGGTTTTCTATTGACCATGTCAAAATCATCTCAATAAAAAAATAGAAGTTTGATATAATAGTTTACTGTGAAAAGCGTCCACACTTGTAGAATGTATAGGGTTGAAACCCCGAATAGGCTATTTTATAGTATTTCGATTGTAAGATAACATATTTAATTAATTGGTACTTTTGTTATGAAACGGAAGTACCACAATTTGTGCGTTGTTAGATGGAAATGTTTTTGAAATAAAAATTCGTTATCAATTTAGAATTGTCGTTAATAACATGATTATTTAACTAGTTTAAACTTTTTAAAGTTATTTTACTTACTAAAACCTGTTTTACTCACCATTTGAGGCATAACGCTGAGGAGTAAGGTTATGTTGTAGTTTAAGTTCGTGAGTTATACCTTATTAGTTTTTTATGCCTTTACCAATTAGTGAATGATATAATGAATTAATGAGTTACATGCAGTGACTGCGGTAAAGAGATGGATAACCGTTGCTTATCGGCGCTTACTTCTTATTTGTGAATCCATTTTCATCTGCGACTTGTGATGCAGATAAATTAATACTATTCGAAGTAATTTGTTTGTCTTTGCTTGTTAACAGATTCGTTAATGTATCTGCACACTTTCTCTAGAATCGAAATAACTTTAAATAACGCGAACGTAGCTACATTGTAATTTCTCCTTGCGTGGGTAATAACTAATGGAGCTTTTTTTCGTGATGGTAATAAAACATTGTTGTTGCAGGTTAAAACTTTTTTATCTGTCTTTCTTTACCGTCATCACATTGTGGGTAAATTTTCATAATCTAGGTATATCGCAAAAAAATATTGATTGAGTTTCACTTCTATTTTGAATTTTATTTTTGATTTTTAGAAATAAAATCTAATATATTTTTAGTGTGATTATTTTCAATTTAATATTCATCCACCAATAAAACATGTCATTCTTTAGATTCACTTGCAAATTAATCCAGCAGTTAGTGCTTGTGACGTCAGATGAAAGGACGGAAGCAGTTTGAGACGAGATTTGCCACCGAGACGAACGTTGAATATTCCAGCCAAGGCCGGGGGATGAATATTCATCAGTTCGACACAAGATCAGCTCAGACGTTCAGACGTTCAGACGTTCAGACCTGTCGTTACGGGACTTTTTCATTCAAATCACCCTCCCGATTCAACCGAAGATTGGTCTCAGGCAATTAGTTCTTGGGGAAAATACCGAGTGTTGAATTGTTAAACGGAGAGCGGTTGTTTTAAAGCTGTTTGTGAAGATATTTATTACACAAATACTGTTAAATACGCGAATGTAGAGTGACTCAACATGACAAAAACGATAGAAGGTGACTGAATGTTTGAGTAATTTGATCAAAATAATAGTTTGATAATTTTCTCGGGTTTCATTTGTCACTTGTGTGTACCTTCATTATAACTCGGAATCTTCTGATTCTCGGAGTTCTAACGTTTAACTTTTTTTTAATAATGATAATACAATGAAAATATGCATCCGGTGGATACAAACGCATTATAAGTTGTCGAATTTATATGTAATCATAGGTTGCGTTTAACTAATATTTCGATTAGTAATCGTGTTGATTAGGCTGGAAAACTGAGTTAGTTATGAGTAAACCACAAAGTAACGCCACAGTAATAAACTATACAATTATTAGCTAAAGTGTATAATAAATTGTGAACAGTGAATTTTCTATTAATATTAAGCATTTTCATGGGTCATCAATCGAAGTGGTTAACTTATTTATCTTTCGTCTAACGTTTTGTTTAGGAAACCCATGTTTTCGATCTAACAAACATGCTTGTATGCTTGCGATGTATGCTTGAGTTGTATTATAAGGGTTTTTTTCTTCAACTAGATTTAGTTAGTCTGAGGTGATAGTGAAATTAACTCAATGCAGTGGTCACGCAGAAAGGAGGTTTCAAATTATATTTCCAAGTTATTGAATATGTTTTCTTGCCCTCATGAAATGATAAATATTTCCCGTGATGATCAAAACCTTTTCTTCACATTTTTAATTGTTCCCTAGAAAACAGTGCCGGATTCTGCATCATCTTTAATTTGCCTACCAAGCGCCTACGTCGCTTGATATGCAATCCGCATAGCGCAGTCACAGGTTCGAAGTCGTTTCAAAATTGAAGGCGCTCTGTAGAGAGCATTGTTATGAAACATTAAGTTTAAAATATACGTACTGAAATATAAAATTCAATTTGATCATTTGAAATTTCTGTAAAAAATATGTTAAACGTAAACGTAAAAAATAAAAATAATTGACAAACGCAAAGAATTTAATTAGTGTTATCAAGAACTGGGATTGAATTACCCCTCAGTCTATAAAATTAAATGAAACAATTTTTTATTTACCCGCATTTATTTAAAGCACAGGTCTTTGTTTTTCATTACAACTGTTGCCATGGAAAATAACACAAGAAAACAAGAATAACATTAAAAACATTTTCCACCAGTGGCTAATTACATTATAATTGAAATAAAATGTTTAATTTGTGTTGTATTATAGTTGAATGATTTGAGGTCAGATGATTTGGGGCAAAAGAGATAGTTGAAAAACACAGCTTTGGTATATGGACAGGATGTTCGCCTTTGACCTTTACTCACAGATGTAATCAAGTTTTCTTAGATGAAAGAAAACCCCATAGTACGGTACAGTAAGACTTAAACCGGACATCAAAAAACAGTTTTCTAGCCTGCGTCAAATTGTTCAATATATTTCCCCTAGTGTGGAAACAAAAGTTACACTGATTTGAATGTCGGGTTTGGATGGGAGAGAAGTTAATAGTAGAGGAAATAATATATTTTTTTTAATTTTTGGGAAATATATTGAAAAAGATGCGTTTTTTTGCTAAAATATTATACTGTGCATAAATAATTTACATTAAATTATAAACAAAATGGTACCATGTTATTATATATCATATAACGGACCCGGTTATTGAGATAATGAGGGGTAAACGTAATTTTATTATCTTATATCAACTAAATGCCTCAAAAGATTCACTTCCCATGCTTTATATTGACATTTTCCATTATTTTAAATAATATGTTACTTGTGGGAATCATTGCAAGTATGGGGGGGGGTTTGATCCTTCCAAAATTCAACTCCTTCCGTCAAAAAAGTGGGAGGTTAATCCTTTGGAACAGGAACCTTTTAATTATATATATCTTTTTTAAAGAACACAATAAAAGAAGATGAATGGTGAAAACTAGAGACCTCTAGGTTTATCCTACGAAAAGATAAAGCAGTTTTTTGGTATAACGTAAAAGTTTGATTTGTTGTAACTTTGTCTATGATCAACGTAAAGACCTCTTGTTCTTACCATTCATCTTCATTTGTCGAGCCCAATTTAGACGGAGGGAAAAAATTTGGAAGGACCAAAATCTTCCATCTTCATTTTACTTCGGGGAAATGATTCCCCGAAGTAAAATGTTATTTAGAGTCATGGAAAACGTAAATATAAAGCATGGGCGATGGATCTTTTAAAACATTTGGCTGTCATAAAATAATAATAAAATCACATTTTACCCTCCGTCCACGTTAGATAGTTAATGAATGCTATCATTTTGTTCGAAATTTAATGTAGGTTATTTTTGCAAAGTATATTGTTTTAGCAAAAACGAACAGTTTTCATGATGTTTGCCTAAAAGTCAAAATGCAACCATTTCCCCTTCTATTAACCCCCCTCCCACAAAATCCGACGCTCAAATCAGTGTAACTTTTGTTTACGTATTGGGGAAAGTGTTCTGAACTATTTGGCGCTGGCTAGAAACTTTTTTTTATGTTCAGGTTTGTCCCTTTTTAAAGCTGATTGCACTGTACAATTAAGGGAACTATTCTCAACAGCAGGCGAAGTAAAAGTTTTTAAATTTTCCTGGGTAAAGTGTTCACGGCAGAGCACTATAAACAGCTGGGGAGAATACAGTGCGAACAATTTCAAATTTGGTATCAACTGGAAACACGAATCTACTCAAGATATGCCTCTCACGTTCAGAAAAGCTTAGCCTGCAGCCGAAAGTGACACCAAGAAAAAATAAACAGGAATAATAAATCACAGACAGATAATACCTTGTCACTAAGAAGAACTCCATGATCACAATCCTTGTTTTGTAATCCCCAAACTATACTAATTTTTATTTTTGTTTCAGGTAATGTGTTTTGTTTTGGATACAACATACTGCCTTTTCAAGCGGTGAGTCTTTTTGCATTAATCCCTTTACTGTATATTTTTCTTGCGGTTGTTGCATTTTCTTTATTTACATTTTTTGTGGATATTCAATTGTTTTTGTAGGCAATCAAGTAGTTCAGTTAAGAGAATGTGGTTACCGCTTACCAAATCTTTTGTGAATCATTAACCACACACATTTAGTCCCTCTTAAGATGCAGTCTAATAATTAACATAAGTAAATAAATAATTAAACTTCATTTGGGGGTTATAGGAGTCGAAAATACTGGATTACTAACACTGATATTCTTAATGAATTAATTATTGCTCACGGAAGTCCTTAATTAAATAAATGTTTTGATCGCCTTGTTGAAATTTGAATGAACCGGCTGTATCCGGTATTTAGCAGCGGCGCTCCTCCCTCTATTGTTGACTGTTACTGTTGTATTCTATTAGAGCGTTCTCAGCAGCTACAACCTCAGTCGGACAGAGCAAGTCAAAGGAAACATGTTGATATGCTATCTCTTTGTCGTCGCTGCGATGAATTCCCTTCTCCCTCGCCGATGGCGGTGGTGGGGGGTTCATGTTAATTCCTCTCAACAATGAATGTTAAACAATGTTTTACTTGGAATATACAGGGTCCAACTTAACTGTGCCACAATTGTCATTTCAAAAACTATTAGATTTCCAAAAAAATCTCTAAATGGCGGTACTTCACCTGTTTTTTAAGGAAATCAAAATTATGAATTCCATTTTCTTGTAAATGGTTGCCATTTTCCAATGTGGCGGACAACTTTGATTTTTCTTATAGAACGCACCCTGTACTTTATGGCGTTTTGGGATTTTGCGATTCTTTTAAAGAACTTTTTATTTTTTACATTTTTCCCAATCTTAATAGTTGAGGAGATAGACCTATGAGCCGTTAAAGTTTGATTTTCTCCATTAGAAATATGCATTGGAAAACTGTCGGTAGTCTGTATGGCGTTATTGAGTGGGTTAAATAAAAGATGTCAAAAAATTAAGTGACCAAAAATGTGGTTTTAGTTCAGATTCAATCATACAATACTTTTTAGTCGAGATCCACTCGTGGAAACATGTAATTTTGATTATTCATTTACTTCATATAAGGAATGCACAGGGGGATGGCACAGATAAAATGGAACAATGCAATTCTAATGGGGAAAAATCTTACTTTAACTGCTCATATCTCCTTAACCATTGAGTATAGAAAATATGTAAAAGAATAAAGAGTTCTTAAAAATTAAAGGCGGAATAATTCAAAGACGTCATGAAATGCAGGGTGTCCCGTAAGAAAAGCCAAAGTTGTCCGCCCCATTGGAAAATGGCGGCCATTTACAAAAAATGGAATCCATATTTTTGATCGTTTGGAAAAAGTAGGTGAAGTCCTCCATTTAAATTTTCCTCTATATCTAATATTTTTTGATATGGCAACTATGGCACAGTTCAATTCATTGATTTACACATAATCTTTCATCCTTCCAAACAAAAAAGTAATTAAGTTCAAACTGCTGTTATTGTGTCAAACACCGAAACGTCAACATATTCCTCACTAAGTATAAGCATACTAAAGACCCACAATATTATGTTGAAACCGTAAATATAATTTTTAATGTTACCGCAGTGTAAATTTGGATTTTCTAACGCAGAGTAGAAAATTCGCATTCTTTCGCGAAGCGTTATCTCGTGCACAGATGAAGAACTATAGTTCTTCATCTGTGTCTCGTGTAAGGAATTGCATATCGGGACTGAGGAGTCAGTGACATTTATGGGCTCTCTACAGAAATATATTTAGGAAGGATTACCGGATTGAATTACTGCAGATTAAAGGGATCAATACATGTGAATGCGGGATTAACCTTATCACACCATTTGAGTCTGTGTTTGAAAGATAATTTGACATAAGGAAGTTCAATGTAAAACTCAAAGCTTTGCTCACTATGCATTTTTATAACATGAAAGTCTAAACGCACTCGCTATGTAAGTTTGTTCTGTATTCTTTCAAATATCTTACCTATTTTTGAAAAGATTCCAGACGTATTCATAGTAAGGTGTTGTTAATTGCCATCACCATAGTAAATGTCCGTCACGCTAGTATATTTTAAAAAGCTTGATTTGATATCCTTACTTACGTAAAACAACAACTAAATGCGCCATGCATTCAAAAATATCACCTTGGATCTATAAACTAAAACTGTATAGAAAGATCGGTTCCATTTCTAGAGAATAAAGCGGTTTTTATTTTTCACTAATTGTTTATTTGTGTTTCAATGTATTTATTGGTTAAACAACAAAAAAAGTACGATTTTTAACGTTGATTTTTCAGTTTATAATTAGTATTGGCAATGACGACGAAGACACAATTAATGCAATGTCAATTGTAATCAATTGTATATTGTTGTCAATTGTATATTTTCCTGGGGACACCCATAGTGATTTTTATATCGGACTAGCTGATAAACCCCGGCTTTGCCCGGGAGATAATTGTTTCTTCTCGTATTCTTGTTGTCTCTTAGAGCTGCATTCTGTTAGTAACCATAATAGCTATTTCTATTGGTAAACATAGCAACTATTCAACCTTGGCATAGGTCCCTTTAGGGCGATCCTGGGCCTAAGCCCTTAAATGTATCAAAACCAAACCACCATAGTGCACAATCATGAAATTCCAAATTTTAATTTGACACCAAGATCAAGTGTCTACGACATGTAGTTTTGGCTATAGCCCGAAATATACCAACACACAACATATATATATATATGTTGATTAAGTAAAATCAATTCCTTATTACTCTTTACGTTGTAGACATCTGGGAATCATAAGATCGACTTGATTTAGTTTGCTGTTCAATTTGAAAATTTGTAAATAAATTTGTTACAAAAAATTTATTACGGACTTAATAGTTACCATTTCTCCCATATTCACCGTCAAGTACGCTGTGGTTGTGACGTAATGATCCGTCGCTAGCCACGCTGGCTCGACGGTGCCGGGTCGTGTGGGCGTGTTTGTGTCTCCAGGTGGACGTCATCGCTCTAAACTCGGCCTCTTGGCACCGTGTGGCCGTGTGGCGGCTCGCTCATACCTCTACCTACCTTACAGTTATCTGGTTTACAGTTGTTTACATTTTGGGACGTTCCTAAGATTATTGACAAGTTTGAATAATTTTTGACGCGCCTACCTTTACTATTGTCTGGTTACAGTTGACAATTTTATGCATTTGGCCTAGTAAGATTCTTTACATACAAGTTTGTATGATTTTTAACGCTATCGATTTATTTATCTCTTTTCTTATTGCTTATTGCTACATTGAATTAGTTTTTGGGTATGCCGTGCTTAAGCAATCGTTTCTAGATAAATATCAATGTTTCAATATAGTAATATTGCTCAATCTCCGGAATAAAATATTATAGTTTAAGAGCGGATGATAATTGGTAGCAAGTGGGCTATATTTTTCAATCATGCACTGTAAATATAAATAGTCTATTAATTAAAGAATATAAATAGCCCGATTCCTTGACCAACACGCGTTAAAAGAGCTGTTTTAATAGTGTTTTTTTTAAGTTGTACCTTAAATCGTACCTGTATCATCCTTTGTGTGTTATGCAACGTTGAGGGTTTCTTCGCTTTTGTATGGTGATAAAAAGATCGCACCACAATCATCCTTCACTCATCTGTTATTCATACTTGGCTTAAAATACCTACCTGGGTAGGTCGCCATTTCAACTAATGTATCTAAAAAAGTTAATACTTGACATCTTAACTTGCATTTACGTTACGTAATTAGATAACAATGACGAACAGCTTTTAATTGCAGTATTGTATTTATAAATATTTTTTACTCTCTTGGGTTATAAACTCATAATTTCTATTGAATTGTGTTTTGCAATATAATATGTTTTTTGATTCACAACCCATGGCCAGTAAAATTAACAATTGCATTTATCGTATGGTAATAATTTTTAAATTAGAAAGTAACTATTCAACAGGAGAATTTACTTGTAAACGACTGCCGAAAATTATATCACATGCAGGAAGCCCACAGGTATAGGTTTAAAAAATCTCGGGACTTTTATAAAATCTCAAATAACCAACAACAGATATAAGTTTATCATTTTAGTTTTATTTTTTCACTGTTTGTTCACAAGCACTAGCCTGAAATGTGTACGAGTTGCCACAATAAGCTGGTACCCAAGTTGCAATGAATGGGTAACCCAATCTTGTGCTAAGTCAACACAACGCGCATCGTGGGGCTCGTATAGCGCGTGGACCACTCAGAGCGACATGTTCAACAATATTTGTCCTCAGAAAGGTACGTCTACCACTTACTCGGCTCTCTTATTGAAGTGTTTCTTTCACTTGTATCCATCAGCTTGACCATCACCTATAAGCCCGAAAAGTGATTGTTATTCCTTTAAGATCGATGAAAATCACTGTTTTGATATTTTATTTCTACTGTTATTAATCAGTCAAGGGAATTAAATAATAATACATTGATTATGTATATTTAATCATACTTTGGTAGTTACAATATTTACAAGAAGTATATTTTTAATATGCACTTAGTCTAGGAACTTTCGTGTAAAATCGTTCGTGCCTTGAACAAATCGGTTCTCGATAAATGTAAGTCTAATATATAAATCACTTTGGCTAAATGACTAAAACTAAACACGTTTTTTGCTGAAAAAATATTTGTATTTACATTTTTTGAGTGTAATGCTAGCTAATTTAGCACATAGAAATAGTTAAGCAATCTTGACAAAAATATCAGATCTTTGGTATCAGCTGTTAGCTGCCGGTGTAAATTTTCCCCATAGTCCTCCTACCGAGAGATCGTCACCGTTTCTCCTTCAGCACGCTCTGTATCTCGGCGAACGTCTTGCCTTTCGTCTCGAAGACGACGTAGTAGCTGAAGAGCGCGCAGACGAGGCCGTTGAGCGAGAAGAAGGCGAACATGGCGTGGACGCCGACCTCGGCGGCGACGGTCGTGTACACCTTCAATTTCAAATTCAAGATTTGTTTATTTTCAGAAGAGTACAACATGTGATGACAAATATAAAAGGACATAATATACACATTTTTCTTACAACTAATAACAAAGAAATCGTGGAAATAAGCCAACATGGGCGGATTGCCTGTGCGTAGGCTTAGTCGTTATTAGAAAGCCTATGATTAACTTTTTAAAGTGCAATGTTATGTAACAATATTTGAATATATGTTGGTATTATTATTTTTTTAGAAAAAAGTAAGGTTGTGCAGAAGGGTTTGGGCAAGCGCAGAATGGAGGAGGTCTTGCTATTTGCATCGTGGAGAAGGACGATTTCAGCATTACCTATCAGTTGACGAGGGTGGAAGGGAGGGGATCAGGATCAAGTGCAGTGGAAGTACATGAAAGTGCAGTGGAAGAGTTAGTAGGGTCAAGCAGGTCCGCTTGAAAGCTACTATGATAATGAGCTCTGAATTAGAAATCCCTTACTGCAATAACCATTGACACGCTTTTTAAATGAAAAAAAATGAAGGAGAATAAAAAATATTATTCGGTTTAGGATTGGACATTAGATTACGATACAAAATGCAAGATATATAAGAAAAGTTAGTCGTGGAATACGTTTTTGTTAACTGAATTGTAGAGATGCCAATATTTTGTCAATATAACGGGTAATAACGGAGGATGAGTACGTTGGTAAAAATAGTTCCTTGATGTTTATAAATCACCTTGTTGATGGCGAAGCTGGAGAGGGCGAAGGTGATGGCGGCGACGGCGGCCGCGTAGCACTTGACGTTCTGTGGGTACAGCTCGGCCAGCAGCGTGTGCGGGATCACGCCGATACCTGCGGGCAGAGTGGAACATGTGTTATTGGTCTAGTTGATGGCGAAGCTGGAGAGGGCGAAGGTGATGGCGGCGACGGCGGCCGCGTAGCACTTGACGTTCTGTGGGTACAGCTCGGCCAGCAGCGTGTGCGGGATCACGCCGATGCCTGCGGGGAGAGTGGAACATGTGTTATTGGTCTAGTTGATGGCGAAGCTGGAGAGGGCGAAGGTGATGGCGGCGACGGCGGCCGCGTAGCACTTGACGTTCTGTGGGTACAGCTCGGCCAGCAGCGTGTGCGGGATCACGCCGATGCCTGCGGGGAGAGTGGAACATGTGTTATTGGTCTAGTTGATGGCGAAGCTGGAGAGGGCGAAGGTGATGGCGGCGACGGCGGCCGCGTAGCACTTGACGTTCTGTGGGTACAGCTCGGCCAGCAGCGTGTGCGGGATCACGCCGATACCTGCGGGGAGAGTGGAACATGTGTTATCGGTCTAGTTCTTGTACGATAACATAAATTCCTTGCAAATTGCTCGTCAGGTTCAGCGTTTTAGGGAGTAAGACCGTAAGGCCTCTGCAATATATTTTTTCTTTCTCCTCTTAGTAATTAGTTCGATTGTATTGTGAATAAGAATTACCGATTTCTTAATTTTGGCTTTTGTGAATTTATCAGTGTCTAACGTGGTTATTAACTTATAACTTAAGAAGAAAAAAATGTTTGCCGTTGAAGGCTTGTACCCAGTTGAGATAAAGGTTTGTATCCATTGAAGAGTACCCAACAACTACTTACCTATTGAATGGGTCAGGCCGAACACGCATATGCAGACGTACGGGACCCAGACCCAGCCGCTGACGTCCACGTGGGTCTTGTGCTGCAGGTAGTAGAAGACCGCGGTGACGCCCGTGGCGACGCCGCACCCGGCGCCGGAGAAGATGAGGAGCGGCCGGCGGCCCAGGCGGTCCACCAGGGGCGTGGCCAGGAAGTTGGAGAACGTCAGGATCAGGCCGAACACCACGATGATCTCGGAGGGTCCGATGAAACCTCGGGTCTGGGGGAGGGTGGTGGACGAGTACGCCAGGAGCGGGGAGATCCCGCAGGTCCTCTGGAACATGGAGATGATCACCACGATGGTCGTGGCCCTCTTGTTGCCCTGCGTGGAGACGAGGTCGACGAAACTGCTCTTGTTCTGCATGTCTTCGCTGACTGTCTTCTGTATCAGTTTGAGTTCTTGACTGACCGGATTTTGCGTCCCCGACTCTTCCGCGACGTCCGGACTGTCCCTCAGCCACTTTAGCGACTTCTTAGCGTCGTCGTCCCTCCCTTTCATGACCAGGTAGTACGGCGACTCCGGCATGAAGACGAAGGTGAGGAGGAACATCGCCGGGACGCTGAGGGACATCATGATGAGCAGGTCGTAGCTGACGAACGGCCCGATGCCGAACTCGAACATGGTGCCGGCCCAGAGCAGCCCGGCGAACATGGTGCTGACGGCGCCGCGGATGCCCGTGCTGGCGATCTCGCCCAGGTACATGGGCGCCACGGTGAACGCCACGCCCTTGCACGCGCCCGCCAGGAACCTGGCGACGTAGAGGAGCCCCGGGGAGGAGGCCAGCAGCGCCATCAGCCAGGAGACGGTGAACGCGAGGCCCGCCAGCAGCAGCACCACCTGCAGAGAAATATCGGGAATTCAAATACTATTTTGTAAATATATGTTTTTTCTGTAACAACCAAGAAGGTTGTTCTCGGTACATAACCGTGTTCTATATACATTGGGAACGGCTTTGATTGGATTAGTCGAAGTTTCAACCTGTTAGCCGATTGTCCAACTTTAAACCCATACATACGGAAGCATTAAAACCACGCTTTACATTGTCCAACTTTGTTAATAGTTGTGGAAGTGGCGTTTATCTAATGCAGTCATTGTTAATAGTTGTGGAAGTGGCGTTTATCTAATGCAGTCATTGGGTATTATAGTCGTAAAGAGCTCGCTACATAATTCTAGATAACTCGATTGGTCTTGAGGCATTTTCGTCCTAAAAGGTGCTTGCGATGGTTCGACCCAGATGGTTGAATCCCGTTTTTACTTGTCATTGGGACAGCTTAAAAGACTTAAAATATTCTCTTTTACCAAAATCAGAGTTTGATATGGTCTTTATCAAAATTATACAAATCACTGGCGAAGTTACCACATAACAATAGATAAAAGATTTTCACTCCTTTTGAAACTTACATTCTCTCAATGAACCGATTCATTCGCAGAGTCCACCTTCTATGCTCTTAAAAAACCCACCTTGTATCAAAAAATCATACGAACCCTAACTGCCGAAGCTGAGGTTAAAAAGAATTACGTTTATGGACACGAATTTGAAAATTGCTTATTGACTGACCTTTCGACCAACGACGTCCATGAGGATGCCGGCGGGCACGGGACTGACGGCGGACCCGGCGTCCATCAGAGACACCATCCAGGAGATCTGGCTGTCCGTGACCGTCAGCGCGGTCTCGTGGTGCTCCAGCTTGGGGATGGCGGGCGAGGGCCAGCCTAGCCAGCAGCCGGTGGTCATCACCATCAGAGACGCTGCAACAGTCAGAGACACTGTAGTGTACATCAGAGACACCATCCAGGAGATCTGGCTGTCCGTGACCGTCAGCGCGGTCTCGTGGTGCTCCAGCTTGGGGATGGCGGGCGAGGGCCAGCCTAGCCAGCAGCCGGTGGTCATCACCATCAGAGACGCTGCAACAGTCAGAGACACTGTAGTGGACATCAGGGACACCATCCAGGAGATCTGGCTGTCCGTGACCGTCAGCGCGGTCTCGTGGTGCTCCAGCTTGGGGATGGCGGGCGAGGGCCAGCCTAGCCCAGCAGCCGGTGGTCATCACCATCAGAGACGCTGCAACAGTCAGAGACACTGTAGTGTACATCAGAGACACCATCCAGGAGATCTGGCTGTCCGTGACCGTCAGCGCGGTCTCGTGGTGCTCCAGCTTGGGGATGGCGGGCGAGGGCCAGCCTAGCCAGCAGCCGGTGGTCATCACCATCAGAGACGCTGCAACAGTCAGAGACACTGTAGTGTACATCAGGGACACCATCCAGGAGATCTGGCTGTCCGTGACCGTCAGCGCGGTCTCGTGGTGCTCCAGCTTGGGGATGGCGGGCGAGGGCCAGCCTAGCCAGCAGCCGGTGGTCATCACCATCAGAGACGCTGCAACAGTCAGAGACACTGTAGTGTACATCAGGGACACCATCCAGGAGATCTGGCTGTCCGTGACCGTCAGCGCGGTCTCGTGGTGCTCCAGCTTGGGGATGGCGGGCGAGGGCCAGCCTAGCCAGCAGCCGGTGGTCATCACCATCAGAGACGCTGCAACAGTCAGAGACACTGTAGTGTACATCAGAGACACCACCCAGGAGATCTGGCAGTCCGTGACCGTCAGCGCGGTCTCGTGGTGCTCCAGCTTGGGGATGGCGGGCGAGGGCCAGCCTAGCCAGCAGCCGGTGGTCATCACCATCAGAGACGCTGCAACAGTCAGAGACACTGTAGTGTACATCAGAGACACCACCCAGGAGATCTGGCTGTCCGTGACCGTCAGCGCGGTCTCGTGGTGCTCCAGCTTGGGGATGGCGGGCGAGGGCCAGCCTAGCCAGCAGCCGGTGGTCATCACCATCAGAGACGCTGGAACAGTCAGAGACACTTTAGTGTGCATCAGAGACGCTGCAACAGTCAGAGACACTGTAGTGTACATCAGGGACACCACCCAGGAGATCTGGCTGTCCGTGACCGTCAGCGCGGTCTCGTGGTGCTCCAGCTTGGGGATGGCGGGCGTGGGCCATCCTAGCCAGCAGCCGGTGGTCATCACCATCAGAGACGCTGCAACAGTCAGAGACACTGTAGTGGACATCAGGGACACCATCCAGGAGATCTGGCTGTCCGTGACCGTCAGCGCGGTCTCGTGGTGCTCCAGCTTGGGGATAGCGGGCGAGGGCCAGCCTAGCCAGTAGCCGGTGGTCATCACCATCAGAGACGCTGCAACAGTCAGAGACACTGTATTGTGCATCAGAGACACCACCCAGGAGATCTGGCTGTCCGTGACCGTCAGCGCGGTCTCGTGGTGCTCCAGCTTGGGGATGGCGGGCGAGGGCCAGCCTAGCCAGCAGCCCGTGGTCATCACCATCAGAGACGCTGCAACAGTCAGAGACACTGTAGTGGACATCAGGGACACCACCCAGGAGATCTGGCTGTCCGTGACCGTCAGCGCGGTCTCGTGGTGCTCCAGCTTGGGGATGGCGGGCGAGGGCCAGCCTAGCCAGCAGCCGGTGGTCATCACCATCAGAGACGCTGCAACAGTCAGAGACACTGTAGTGTACATCAGAGACACCACCCAGGAGATCTGGCAGTCCGTGACCGTCAGCGCGGTCTCGTGGTGCTCCAGCTTGGGGATGGCGGGCGAGGGCCAGCCTAGCCAGCAGCCGGTGGTCATCACCATCAGAGACGCTGCAACAGTCAGAGACACTGTAGTGTACATCAGAGACACCATCCAGGAGATCTGGCTGTCCGTGACCGTCAGCGCGGTCTCGTGGTGCTCCAGCTTGGGGATGGCGGGCGAGGGCCAGCCTAGCCAGTAGCCGGTGGTCATCACCATCAGAGACGCTGCAACAGTCAGAGACACTGTATTGTACATCAGAGACACCATCCAGGAGATCTGGCTGTCCGTGACCGTCAGCGCGGTCTCGTGGTGCTCCAGCTTGGGGATGGCGGGCGAGGGCCAGCCTAGCCAGCAGCCGGTGGTCATCACCATCAGAGACGCTGCAACAGTCAGAGACACTGTATTGTACATCAGAGACACCATCCAGGAGATCTGGCAGTCCGTGACCGTCAGCGCGGTCTCGTGGTGCTCCAGCTTGGGGATGGCGGGCGAGGGCCAGCCTAGCCAGCAGCCGGTGGTCATCACCATCAGAGACGCTGCAACAGTCAGAGACACTGTAGTGGACATCAGGGACACCATCCAGGAGATCTGGCTGTCCGTGACCGTCAGCGCGGTCTCGTGGTGCTCCAGCTTGGGGATGGCGGGCGAGGGCCAGCCTAGCCAGCAGCCGGTGGTCATCACCATCAGAGACGCTGCAACAGTCAATAATAATAATAATAATAATAAAATCTTTATTGCATTTGACAATATAAAATTGCATTACAAGCGTCAGTATATTTATCCTTTTGAATGTTAGGAAACACCAGTGCCAAATTTTAAACCGCGAAAATTCCTAGAGTTTCAAGAGTCCCAGCGGCACATCATGAACTCCTCAACCGAGTACAGAACTTTAGACACCAAAAGGCGTTTAAGTCGAGTCTTAAATTGATTTTGATTTTGTGATTGTTTTAAGCATTCAGGGAGCTTATTCAAGAACTTGACTCCAGCCTGTGACGGTAAATGATCAAACGCCACAGTTCTGTGTTTTTCGAGTCGGTAAGTGTCTCTGCCTCTAGTATTATACTGGTGGATCTGACCGCCCTGAACAAGTGAGCATTTATACTTGCAGTACAGTGAGACCTCCAGGACATAGAGGCAGGGCAATGTAAGTAAGCCAAGCTCCCTGAAAGCATCCCTACAAGACTCTCTTGGGTGCAATTTGCAAATTATTCTTACTGCTTTTTTTTGCAGTCCAAAAACTCTCTCTTGCCTCGATTTAGCACAACTACCCCAGAGCCGTATTCCATAAGAAAAATAGGGGTAGATTAGGCCAAAGTAGGCCATTAAAAGCACGTCTTTTGAACAAAATTTTGCAAGGTTACGTAATGCAAAAATACCGGATGTAACCTTGGCACAAATGTGATCGACGTGATCTTCCCAAGTCAGCCCGCGATCAAGATGCATTCCTAGGAATTTGGCGGAGTCAGTTTCCTCTAAGAGGACATCATCCACCATGACAGCAGGCTGCAGGCTATTTTCCTGCTGCCGGTCAGAGACACTGTAGTGTACATCAGAGACGCTGCAACAGTCAGAGACACTGTAGTGTACATCAGAGACGCTGCAACAGTCAGAGACACTGTAGTGTATATGAGAGACGGTACAACAGTCAGAGGCGCAGTCTGGGCGAAAGGACTTTGATTTACGCTGTCCACTGTAAATTAATCGTCTGTCACTGTGTTACTGGTAATTTGTGTCTAAAGCATTTGATTTCGAGCAGAGACATCAACACTTCAAAAATTGCCTAATATTGGATGAACCTCACCATTCGTTCTTCCTTGAAACGATTGTGATGCCTTCGTTAATGTATTAAATACAGTACAGATATAGAATACATTTTTCAGTTTCTGCTTAATTGTTTAAGACACGGACTCGTGTAGTAGGAAAGTTAATTGTTTTGTTTCATTCACTGAAAACAAAAACTACATTACATTAAATTGACCCACAACTTTAAACAATATTTTTTGCGTATTAGCGAAATTACTTTGCGATTGAGAAATAAGTTACAATTGTGAACAATTGATTGTGTTTCATTATTGAACAATCGATCTATTATGTTGCAATAAATAGTGCAACGCATTTGCGTAATTAGTGATCGGCGAGGAAGTGTAGCGACTCGTGAAGGACGCGAGATGTCCGCGTGTTGTGTGTTATCACAAGGTCGCTGCATCTGATAGCGGGGCAACGCTCGCCGCCGTCGACGTTTGTGACGTTTGGCAATGACTTTTGGGAAACTCGAGGGCCTTGTGATAATCGTAGAGCTAAAGTTCATCCGGATAAAAACAATAGTTTTCTATTTGTAGTCAATGTTCGGTTCCAACAGCTTTTGAAAATACAAAAATAAAGAATGAAATGAAAAAAATTACAAAAATAATACAAATCTATTCATCTTTATATTAATAGACAAGCATTTTTTCCATAAGGTTTTTGTACTCCTTTTTTCTCAGCCTGTGTGCAACGTAGCAAAAATCTAAGCACGCCGGTAGAATTGTATTTTCCTGTAGATGTGCAGAATCCCATTGAAATTTATATTAGTCTTTTAGAAATGTAGAAGATTCAATTTAAAAATTCAAAAAAATTAACATTAGCCTTATGAGTTGCTGTTTTGGTGATATTATAACAACCAAATGTAAGCAAAGTTAGCAGTTATCACATGCTATTTTTCGTAGATTAAAGATTTGATGTAGAATCATTAAGCCACAGTTAATTGGGGCATGGAGTGAAAATATAGAATTTGATTGAAGAGAAGATCAGGGATATCATACTCAAATGTGTTCCATTTTACATATATACCCGTATGGAAAAATAAAGTTTACTTGCTTAAATAAGATTAAGAGATAAAAATTTTCTGATAAAAAGGGAAGAAAAAAGTACATTAAGTTAAGTTTCTACCATCCAATGTACTAACTGACATGCAACCGGCAGGGCCGGCGCCGGGGGGGGGGGGGCAAATGCACAGGGGCCTGGACTCACAGGGGGCCCGGATCCACGCGAGATTAGTAAAAATGGGGCCCAGAATCGAGATGAGTAAAAAAGGCGGGTTTCTCAATTGCACAGGGGCCCGAAAATCCTGTCACCGGGCTTGGCAACCGGAGTATAAATGGACACATTATATTCAAATTTTGTTTTATTGGATAATGGGTAAAATATATTTTACATTTTAGTGATAATAATAGGAAGAGAGGGAAGGAGGGAAAAAGTTCCAAATGGTAGGAAAGAAGGGAGGAGATATGGTAAGAAGAGAATGAAGGAGAAAAGTAGGGAAAAGTGGAAAGAAGGTTGGAAGTAGAGAGTGAGAAATTAAAGGAGGGAGGGAGATAACTGTGGTAAGGGGTGTACAGGATAAACTGATTTGATGACTGAAGTTTTACTTTCCTCTGATTCAATAATTATTCTTAAAAAATAAACATGAAATCTTAATAAAATAGTCTTTATCTTAATAAAATACTAATTACTAAAAACCATGCCATAAGCCAGAAATGAAGTAAAATAATTAGTCAAGGACTGAGTCTTTCTCTTTTGTTTGTGGGCCCCCAGTTTGGTTATATTTTGTGTTTACATGGAAAATATGTACTATATGAAATGTATTTAGAAACGCATTGGTTTATGCGGGGATTATTTATAAAATTAGCTATCCCTATATTTGTCACTTTGAAAATTGGTCGAATTTTCGACCACTGGCGATCTCTAGTTAATATTAAACTATAATACACCCGTTGCAGCAGACCTGCATACTCAGCGAATTTCAAATGCAGAAGAACATAATTCAATGCAACATAGCGAAATTTGACATGTTTTTGTAATCTCCATAAGAATAACATGGGGAATGAGTATGCAGGTTTGCTGCTACAGGTATGTTAAAACGGTTGGTTTTAATTCATTATTTAGTAGATCTTGACTAGAAGAAGCCATACCAAGTTTTATCAAGAAATGTTAAAAAATAAGGAAGACATAGAATTTTTTTATTTCCAATAAGGATAACATGGGGAATGATTATGTAGGTTTGCTGCCACAAAATTGGAAATTTCGTGGGTTTTAGACTAAAATACATTAGACCTCATCTAGATGAAGCCACAAACCAAGTTTTATTAAGATATGTTGAGAAATAAGCAAGATATAGAATTTTACTTATTCCCCATAAGGTTAACATAGGGACAACGTACTGTGTTTACCACTTTCAATATCTCGGTAACCAATGGAGATAGAGCAATGATTCAACATACTAAATTGTTTGTTTTTTTGAGCTGAATTCAATGGTGCCAACAAAAATTTGATTAGTTTTTTTCTATGTAAAAAACTCAAAAAACCCATTTTTGGGGGGGTTTATCCCCCTTTACCCCCCCTTCCGATGATCCGATCGGGCTGGTTCACGAATTCGTCCAATTGATTACCACTTTACATGTCTGTACCAAATTTCATTAAGATCGGACCATATTTACGGCCGCTATCGTGCTTACAGACACATATATATATATAGATAGATAGATATATAAATACCCCCGTTGCAGCAGACCTGCACACTCAGCGAATTTCAAATGCAAAAGAACATAATTCAATCCAACATAGCGAAATTTGCCATGTTTTTGTAATCTCCATAAGAATAACATGGGGAATGAGTATGCAGGTTTGCTGCAACAGGTTTGTTAAAACTGGGTGGTTTTAATACAATATTTAGTAGATCTTAATTAGAAGAAGCCATATATCAAGTTTTATCAAGGAATGTTGAATAATAAGGAAGATATAGAATTTTTTTATTTCCCATAAGGATAACATGGGGAATGATTATGCAGGTTTGCTGCCACAAAATGGAAATTTCGTGGGTTTTAGACTAAAATACATTAGATCTTATCTAGATGAAGCCGTAAACCAAGTTTTATTAAGATATGTTGAGAAATAAGCGAGATATAGAATTTTACTTACTTCCCATAAGGTTAACATTGGGACAACGTACTGTGTTTACCACTTAGAATATCTCGGTAACCAATGGACATAGAGCAATGATTCAAAATACTAGATTGTTTGTTTTTTTGAGCTGAATTCAATGGTGCTAACTAAAATTGGATTATGTTTATTTTTATATGTGAAAATCCCGAAAAACCCATTTTTGGGGGGGTTTATCCCCCTTTACCCCCCCTTCCAGAGGTCCGATCGGGCTGGTTTTCGAACTCATCCGAATAATTGCTACTTTACACGCCTATGCCAAATTTCATTCCGATCGGACCATTTTTGCGAGCGCTATCATGCTTACAGACACACACACACACACACACACACACACATATATATATATATATATATATATATATATATATATATAGAAATTCGAACGAAAGGTGTTTTTGGTATCTGGGGGCACCAAAACGAAAAGTTATGATGGTCCCGCGCTTAGGTCTTACCATGAGACCTACGGTAATAGCTTCTTCCCTATAGGGGAAATTCGCTAAAAGCCTGTTGGTTTATTTCTTCCTCAATAACCTTTGAAGTAAACTAATAAACTTTCTGGTTTTTAGATAATATGTAGCTCATATCCTTCAATAGCACATTGTTCATGTTCTCGTTCTTAAAATTCCTCATTGATACATATCGTCGGCTTTAAAGAACCCATTTTAACCTGTCCATAAACCGGTGATTACAAAAAAATCCGCAAACAACAATCAAATTGAACTGTTAAGAATGAACACAATACCACTGAGCCACCCATTTTAAATATAAAACCTGCAAGAAATATTGACCCTGAAGCGGGGGCTTGAATGAAGTGCTTGAATCCACTTAGAGATATGTAATTTGAACGATTTAACTTGTGCAAAATTATTTTTATAATATTAACCCTTACATAATAATATTTATACATTGCCAAAAACACAGTGATACTGATACGTATTAGGTTAGTAAGTTAGTGATGGTAGTGTAAAATATTCGGTTTCAATTATTTGTAGGTAAACTAATTTGAATTTCATAACAATAACTATTTATTTATATGAAATGATTAAAATACATAGACATGAAACTTAAGAAAATCCACTTTATTCCAGTAACACAGGGATATATTATGGATTAATGAATATTTTAAGAGAAATGTATCATATCAATAACAATATTCCTTTGTACACAGCGTGGTTGAGCTCCCAAAGTACTCACGCAATCAGTTGGTTGATTTGTGTCAACTTGTACTACAAACCCTCACAACCGGCCACCACGGGACCAAGCTTAGGTCGAATAATGACTTGGCCGTATAATCCATCCTATCATAAAAAATATTATTTATACCCAATTAATAATTCTTAGCTAATGATTTAAGTCCTATGTAAATCTTTATGTGTATTTTTGGGTTATTTGAAAATATACATGTTAGTAAACCAACACAACTTGTCTCTTGAACACTGATTTATCTAGTTTCTACCATGGTATTTATTTGATTTTAAACAAAATAATTTCCCTATTCAGTTGTATTTGCTACTGCCACAGCTTTCATCGGAGTTTTTTTTGCCCAATGTTTAAAAGGACTTAAAGAAAAACCAATTAAAACCCGCACTGGTTACATATATTAAACAATAGTTTAGAGCTTACTAGCTCAACCAAGTACGAATAATTGACTCAAGTTCACCATTGCTGAATCAGAGCGAGTCCGACTTGCTCAAACGTTCGGTAATCAATTTGCCGCATGAGGCCTTATAAGAGTGATGTATAACGAGTCACGCCGAACGCACCAGTAAACGCTGCATTCGTCCAGATTGTTGGTATGTAGTAAACTGGAGTCAAAACAAGGAGAGAGACAACGTATAAACAAAGAGAAAGGAAAATCGGAGAGATTATGCTTCTGTATATTGTGGGAAATACCGAAATAAGTTTTGATATAGGCATCTGAGAATCGGCCGGATAAACCGAGGGCCGGTAAAACCGAGGCCAGATATGAGGGGTTCTACTGTAGTACGTTTTGGTTTTGAATTTAAGTTAATAAGGAAAACCTTTTTTAAGTATTTTCCAACCTATCATATAAGCTTATTACTTTCCAGTCTAATCTAAAGATTATAAGATAAATGTAAATTGTAATGTAGATTGTAAGATTATAGATGTAAGATTGTATTTAAATTAGCAAATAAAGTTAATCCTAATTCACATTAAAAGCGTCATAAGACCAACATAGCGATTTACTACAAGGCGGTAAAATATATTCTTTGACGGTTAGGTTTTCGATAGTATTGGTATCGCGCTTCACTTCTGCTCTGCACAAGTGGATTGTTATGATAGTGGCTTATGTACAAGGTCATATCGCAACTGTGATACTTTTCTGTAGATAGAAGTCAAAACATTCGTGCCATTGCATAAGCGCAATAGGTGAGGCGTAGCTCATCAAATAAATTGGATTGTTAGTAAAAATCGTAAGAACAATACAAATTAAATTTTACTGAATTTGAAAGAAATTTAATCTCCAAGGTCGTAAGTTCAGTCCATCTTAGGTTAAGCCATAAGACAATGAGGGTACTTTCTAGTGTTTGAAAATGAATCTCGTGACAAGTTTTGATTCAACGATTGAGGAAAAGACGTCTCTTAATCCTCTCAACGACAGATGACAAGACATGCTTTCACTTGATCGGAGTTGATTTCAAGTATCGAGTGTTTGAAGTCAAGCTTCTTTCATATTTGAGTCGCACTTTTAAAGGCAAATATATTCAATGAATAGCAAGATTGCTATTTATTGATTGCTCACTTTTCATAGATTTGAATAATAAGTTTTAAAAATAAACACTTAACATTATTGCACCAACAAAATTAGCGTATTGATAGTATTTTGCGTACTGATAAAATCTGTACCCTTGTAAGTAGTTTCAATGGAAATAGGGGAAAAGGGGTATTATAAGGAAGTAATTAGAGTTTAGATAAACAATGTGTTCTATTGTTACTTGTGATATTTCAACTATCAGTTCAATCAGTAATTGGCGTCTTTGTCGTGTTGTTATAGTTTGACGTTGCACACAATAGCATTGTGTTGCTTGAAGTTAACTGTGACCGTTCTACTGTATAGATTGGTTACTTGTGTTGGTTTTTAGTGTAAGGGCGTGCCATTATTATTTTTGAAAATAAGAGCGAAAGTATCATGGAAGTAAATTTTAGAGGAATAGGTTCACTTAAATCATTCTTAAACTTAGTTCACAGGAGGGTTATATAATTAGTTAATTAAGGTTGGTATCAGCCTAACTAATAAAACTAAATCATTTATTTTTTTAGAGTTTTAATTGTAAAATTTGTAGCTTATACTGGAACGAATCCATGATATTTTTACTTCTTAAGTTTGTTTATTTTGTTTGATTATTTGGAATTAGCCTTTTCTAATTATTTCTTTGTCTTTAAACTTGTTTATTTTATTTTACGTAGGCTGCAGGATATTTTCTGGGTAAAGGGAGGGGTTGGCCGACAATTTAAAATTTAAGATTATGTATCTTGATCATATCGGGAATCGTCCGTTTTTAATTTTGGATTTTAATCCATTGAAGAAAAAAAAAAAAAAGTAGTTGTGGTAAAATCAGAATACTATAGCTATACTGTATAGTTTACTCTGTTGCAGCTTCGCTTGCAGTTGGGTGATTTTTTTTATAAAATTACTGCAATCTCAAACCATGTTCATACTTTTAGTTGTAAACAAAGTAAAATTATGTTTGGTCTAGTGTTGTCGGATAGCGCCACAATATTATTCATTTTTTTATTATAAAACGATATTGGGGTTTACATATGCACTATTACAAATATTAAATAAAAAAAATTAATAATTAAAAAAGTTTACTTTAGGTTACAAGTTCAGTAAAAGTTTGGTAGATTTTAAGATAATTATGATATGATGATTGATGTTACAACTGTATATGAAAACAAAATTTGACCTAAGCAAAGTGCCCAGCTGAGTTTTTTTAGAAATAATAAATAAATTTTAAAATTAAAAAAACATGATAATTTTTTACAAAAAAAAACCCAAAACTAAAAGCACAGAGTTTAGTTACCCGAGCAGGCCGCGGCGTACTGCCGTAGCGCGCCGGTGGTGGGCAATTCCGTGGTCGGTCCGCCACCCTTCATGGCGTGGCACTGGCGGCACCGCACTGGTCGAGTCCGCCGCGCCGCGCCGCTATCTCGCGGCCGCCGCTGCAACCAAGGCCGCCGATCAGCTGATTATTCATAGCCAAAGCTGATACACGGGGTTTCCACGAGAAGGCATACACTATGGGAGTTTTTTCTTTTGATTTTCGAACACGATAGGATTGTAGAAAAACTGTCTGGGAGAAGGTCTGGGTCTGGGTGGATGGTTTCAGTTGTTTGTGGAATATGAAAAAAATCGCTTTATGGAGCATTGATTGTAAAAAATGTGAACTGATTGTGGTTTGTTCACACTTGCACATTTAATTGAAAACGTCATGTAAACTGTGTTTGAGAAGTGACATCACGGCTTTGGAACATTTTCCATCCTCTCTTTCCAGTCAAAACCTGCGTATATCATGTTTGCGGTTGTTTTAGGTACCGGTTTTGGATTTCCTCCAGAAAAAAGAAATTGCTACCCACCGTCAGGATTTATTGGATGGATCAAAGTATGATCCTGATCCGTTTTGCTTCCTTATCTTGTGGCTCTCAAATGTGTGAAATTTATATTAAAATATAAATCCCCGAACGCATATATTACGGTTGTAAAAATTTAGTTAATCCTAGTCAAATGAGTTAAAAAATATTATAAAGAGTGTTTATTCACTAACACAAAAATTAAGTTTACAAATAATGCACTTTTTTAATGCAAGCACCTACAACAGAATGATAGAACAACTGAAAGAAATAAATGCATTCAAGAGATAAAAATTGTTATGTGAATTAAATTTTAACACACTTAACTTGCTCTTCAATATGACCTGATAACAAGGTTAAGATACTAACCGTTCATTGCGACGTAAATAAGTAGGTAAAGGTAAAGATTACAGAGGCTATGTCGAAATTTCACCGATGTTTATTTGCCTAACACAAAATAATAGATAAATTATTGGGTCAAGTTCCTATTAACACTTTTATCATTTAAAATAGCTTTGGATCGATATATTTGAAGCTCTGCAGACTAAGTTTATATTGTTATTACATGTGTTCAATTCTTAAATAATTATAGCAGGAAGACGCCGACGACCAGTGAGGGAAACTTCAAGCGAGTGTGAGTGAAAGATGAATGGATGATATGAAAAGGAAAAGCTTTGTTTTTGGCAAAAACCAGCTAATTTATCTTAAGCTAATATTTCATCTTAAGTTGTCTTTTAAATTAGTTTTAAGTACTTGATTGTGAATGTCTTATTTAGTGTACATTTTATATTTAAAAAATTCAGGATTATGTCATATGACAACGCGATACTATTGTAAGTTTTATACTAGACCACGGTCGAATAATTTCATTTCATGTGGAACAAAGGAAACTGTGGGCAAACACGATTGCTAATGTGAACTGTTAACTGTGGAAAATCAGATTTACCAGAGTGATATCCGACACAAATCTATCTAGGCTGCTTTGCTCCGTGCGAAACACTGGGAAACTGTCCAAATAATAGGCGTACCAATTGTCACTAATACACCGCAACCGAACTTACAGACTGAAGCAGGAACAGAGTAGTTAGTCGTATAAACGCTTTCTAAATCTGAGGTGGAAAGAGCTTATTGTAACCATTGGCTGTAGAGGTAATCTACCTCAAGTACTGAACGCACCATTTTATACTTTTTATGTTTAAGTACTTGTATTATCAAATCATCCATTTTGTGTGCAGCCTTGGATTTTATAAGACGGCTCATTATCGTGAGGTACAGTCTCATTTTTAAATTAGGCTGGATAAATTATTAAGGATTTGTATGAAAGGAAACGTCAAAAAACGACAAATTTCTTCAGCTCAAGTCTACCAAAATTATTTAAATATATTTAGACGATTCAAAAAAATCATTTATTGATAGCCGTTTTACTTGTTGTAAGTACAGGCTAGATATCTACAGTAAATTGTTTTTGGTATTTATCGTATTGATTTATAATGCTTGGACGAAAATTCGTCAGGTTTTATGTCAATTTAACAATAGTTATAAGAAAGTTAGATTAACGCCACAGGTGATGATAGTTTAAACAAAGAATGATTAGTAAATAAAAAACCAAAAGAAAACAATAAATAACAAACTAAAAGAAAACATTGTTAAACTTTACTCTGCATTCTCAGCAGTTCAAAACTGCGGCAGCCTCCAGGCTATCGCATCCATGTCAAAGGAATTTTATATTTGCATATTTACCCACTAAAACAATATACGCGATTGCTTCGAGCCCTCGGGTATGTATATTTTTAATTAGGATTTGCTACATAATTTCTCTCTGATCTTAGAATATTTCAAGCTAGGCCTAGGCCTTATTTTCAGGCATCAACAAGTTCGAAACATGACTGTGATATTTTTGTATTGTATGTAAAGTTAGTAAAATATTTTTTGTAAAGTGTATCTAATTTTTGTGAAATAAGGCTAGATACTGAGATTTTAGACTTTATATTAGGCCTATTTTACTGGCATTGAAAAATTGAAACATGACTGTGATTTTTTGTAATGCATGTAAAGTTAGTATTGACGATGAGGAAGTGGATCTTAGTATTCTATGTGATATTTGTGAGAAAAGATACCATGCAGATAGGAAATGTAGTTTGTTAAAGAAAACGCTTTTTAGAAATATAACTAAGAATGACCAGTGGGCTTGCCCTAAATGTATCAAATATTTTCATGAATCTTTTGCTAGGCTTGAATCTGATAGGGAAAAAATCAAACAGCAAACAGAGGAATTAGCTAGGTTAAGGGACACTGTTAGGGAACTCCAAGACCAGAATAGTAAACTCACTGAGGAACTGAGCTTGAAGGAAGTTGAAATTGTCAATTTGAAAAATGAGAATGAGGCAGCTCTGAAAAAGTGTAAATTGGCTCCGGGGGAGTGGACGGAGGTTAGACGTGGGGCTAGGCCTCGTGTGTCCGGGGGTGGGCGGCCTCCTCTCAGGACCTCGAACTCGTTTGAGGCCCTGAGGGAGGCGGACGTCCCGGCGTACGGTCCTGGCTTGGACGAATTTCCGTCACTTCCAACAAAAAAAGATCGTGGTAGGGGCAGGAAGGGTGGGCCTCGCCTGAAAATTGTGGGTGACAGCCATGGGCGTAGGCTCTTTGGTAGGTTGAGGGGGGAGATGGGGGGTGATGTTGAGGTGAGCGGGAGGGTTTTGCCTGGCAGGCCCTTGACTGATGTAGTGGAAAGTGCCGTGAGGGAGGGCGAGGGGATGGATGGGGATGATTTTCTGGTCCTGGTGGGGGGGACAAATAAAATTTCTGAGACTAGCATTCGGGGGATTGGGCCAATGACCGAAACCTTGCGGGCCGCCCGGGGGAGGGTGCTGTTGGTCGAGACACCACATAGGTTTGACAATGAACAGGAGAATGAATTGATTGATCGTCAAAATAGAGAACTTAAAAGCATCTGCGAATTAAACTCTTGGAGTTTCCTCAGCATTAATTCAATCCTGGATCGATCCTGTTACACCAAGCATGGTTTACACATGAATGGGCTAGGGAAGGACATCTTATGTGGACTAATTGCTAATTACATTAGAAATGCCAAACCACAAAAAAACGCAACCGGAAAAAAAGGTCCGGTGATCCCATAAAGCCTAGAACCACCTTCAACAACAGAAATAGAGCTCAAAAAAATTATACTGACAACCCTAAACATAGAATAAATAAACATGCATGCAACCTGAAAGTAATTCACTTAAATGTAAGAAGTATTGTCAACAAAATAGGTCAAATAGAGATTTTTTTGTCAGATGAAAATCCAGATTTTTTTCTCATAAGTGAACATGGTTTGGACTCTGAAAAATTAGCAACAATACAAATAAACAACTATACTCTTGTTCACTCTTTTGGTAGAACAGACATGTCATTGGGCGGAGTAGCCATTTTTAGAAAATGCAGCCTACAACTCGACTCTCTCAAAACCACAATGATAGGCCTAAATACCAGTGAAATAAAAACTTTTGAATGCTGTGAAATTAAATTTAGCTCAAATAATAACAACTTCATCTTAGGAGCCTTCTATAGAAGCCCTGATGGCAACTTCAATAGTTTTTTAGAAAAATTAAATGAGTATTTTTGCAACTTAAAAGCTGAAAATAAAAATCATCACATTATCATTGGAGGCGATTTTAATATAAACATTTTAGAGACAGACAGCAAAACAAAAAGGTTCATGAACATTTTACAGAGTTTTGGATTGAAAACCATAATTTCCACACCAACTAGAATTACAGCTGATTCCAGTACTTGTATTGACAATTTTCTGATAAACGATTTTGAATGCATTAGTTCTGTTGTACAACCAGCAATATCTGATCATCATGCCATTATAATACAGACTAACTTTAGAATAAAGAAAATTAATTATAAGAAGAAGATGACCAGAATTATCAATGACAATAACTTGCATGAATTAAAAATAAGACTCTCTAAAGAAAACTGGACTGAATTTTACAGTGTCACAGATGTTAATGATAAATACACCACTTTTATGGAAACATTGCTCCATCATTTTAACATTGCATGCCCATTGAAAGAAGTTAAATGTTCAACCAACAATAGAAATAAATGGCTCAATAATGATATTATTGATTGTAAAAATACCATGCTAGAACTATACAATATTTGGAAAGCTAATAAAACAGACTACAATAAAAATAGATACGAAACAGCTTTACATGATTACAGATTAAACATACAGACAGCAAAAGGTGATTGGTATAACTCTAGAATAACTGCCGCTGACAATAAGGCGAAGGAGGCTTGGAACATAATAAATGAATGGAGAGAGGTCAAAAACTGTAAACAGCCTAAGAATATTCAATTAAATGAAAATGGTTCTCTGACATCTAATCCAAATAGAACGTGTGAAATGCTCAACAATTACTTCTGTAACATAGGGAATGAAATTCATGACAACCTTCCGTCTTTTGCACCTCAGAGGCTCACAAATCTTAACCAAATGGTTAGGCCTGCAAATGTTTTTAATAAATTTCATGAGGTAAATGAAAAAACAGTTTCAGCAATGTTTTCTAAATTCAAGCCGAAAAACTCTACTGGAATAGACAATATAAGCATGCGAGTTTTGAAGGGATGTCAGGATGCTTTAATCAAACCACTGACACACCTGATTAATGTCTCGACCTGCAGCGGCGTTTTCCCGGACGGCTGCAAGGTTGCCAAGGTCAAGGCTTTGTTTAAAAAGGGGGATGAGGGGGAGATGTGCAACTACCGTCCGATATCACTCCTCCCTGTTGTTTCCAAATTTCTTGAAAAAGTGGCCTGTGATCAGCTGACTGCCTACCTTGAGGACAATGAACTCTTGTGTGGGCGGCAGTATGGTTTCAGGAAAAACAAATCCACTAAATTGGCATTAATAGATTTTGTAAATGACTGTATCGAGGCAATGGATGCTGGCGAGACGGTAATAGGATGCTTTACTGATCTCAGCAAGGCGTTTGATTGTGTCGATGCAGATCTTCTCATCCAGAAACTTCTCAAACTCGGTATCTGTGGTGGTGCCCTGGAGTGGGTTAAATCCTACCTCAGTGACAGACGCCAAGTTACCGAAGTTCAACACGAATCAAAATTCAAAATTAAGTCAGTCCTGTCCAGTCCGAAATCGATTTCTTGTGGTGTGCCGCAAGGATCGATTATGGGCCCTCTCTTATTCTTGGTTTACATAAACGATCTTTCCGATAGAATTCCAGAAGGCAACCTGTTTATTTTTGCTGACGATACCACAATCGTCACCAAAAATAAAAACATCAATAACTTAGAAATAGATTCGACGATCAAAATTAATGAAGCGGCCCAGTTTTTCAGCGAAAACAAACTTAAATTAAATCTGGACAAAACCCAATATGTTTGCATCCAAACATACCAAAAACAAATGTCAAAATTGTCAAAAACTCCAACCATCACAATTGATGACACAGAAATTTTTTGTGCTGATGTGGTTGACTTTCTGGGGGTGACGTTGGACGGTGGTTTAAGCTGGGGCGAGCAGTTGGACAGGATTGAGGGAAAACTTGCCAGGGGAACTTTTGTTCTTAAAAACCTGGCTAAGTACCAAAACTTGGAGCTACTCAAGACTGTCTACTACTGCTTGCTCCAGTCTCACATCTCCTACTCAATTATTCTATGGGGGGCTGCAGAGTCAAATCTCAAAAGAATTTTTGTTTGGCAAAAAAAAGCTCTTAGGAGCATGTTAAGACTTCCTTACAATGCTCATTGCAAAGATCATTTTATTAGGTTAGGCTTGCCTACCGTTCCATCTTTGTACATTTTTGAAGTTGCCATTTATATTAAATTACATACCGTAAAATACGTTAATACAGCCCATAGATATAATACTAGATTCAAACACAACTTTTCTATTCAACATAACTTGTCTTTGTTTGAAAAAATGCCAAAATATTCCGGTTTAAAGATTTTTCAACTCTTACCAGCTAACATTAGGCTACAGGAAAACTTCAATAAATTTAAAAGGGATTTAAAAAACTTTCTGGTACAAAATAGTTTTTATAGTTTGAGTGAGTTTTTTGAACTTTGTAGCCCTAACCTACGTTTTACCCCCTCCAAAACCTAAAGCCTAAATTCACCAACTTCTAAATGTTGGCCTACGGCCACATTATGACGACGCCTCATGCAACTGCCAACGAGGCGAATCTCCAAGTATCCAAGTAGTAAGTATGTAGCGTTTAGTTAGGGTGAATCGGTTGCCAACGATATTGTACAACATAATACTTTTTTATCACACAGTACGAAAAACCCCCCTACTCTAAAATGTCCGTAAACTTGCACTTCTTTGTTTGTATATAATACAAACATATAGTACTTTTATAGTACAAATATACACATATAGTACTTTTGTACGAACAAGTCAGCTGTGATTATTTTCGGTGCGCTGATATCAAACATCGTTAGTGCTTCATTCATTTATGTTTGCTGAAATCGCTCTTCACAAAGAGAAAAGTGTTGTTTGTTAACAACAAAAGTGTAAACATTGTAAAGGACGTTGCACTAGTCAACCTAAAAAACAACTTTGGGCATTAATTTCAATGACTAAACGCTTATTTCCGCAATATGATGAAAATAAGTAATTGTTCATCGCACGAAACAAGAGTTTCGTTTTGGTGTTTGATCGTGAAAAGAAACTCGGCTAGCTTTTAAAACACGATTGCGCACTAGAAAGTACCACTTTTGATTCTTGTAATGAAAACTACTATTTATTAGCTGAAATGCCTGTTTGAACTATTCAAACGTCTTCGAACAAGACATAAATAACTTTCAAAATCCCACCGCCCCCAATAACGAAAGTATTCAGAATTCTAAAAAAATAATCCATTGGTAGTAAAATTATCGTGGATGCGTAATGTAAAATAATAATTGAGTTTTTGATGATCATAATTCCAGTTATCTGGTCGCCTGAGACAAAGAACTATGTGGGACTGGGAGGACAGCGACGTGTCTGCTCGCGATTAATAAGCTGCTCGCATAAAAATAAGACTACAAAGTCCAAGTCTTGCTCGATTATTGAAATTGGATAATCTGACCTAAATATGTCATAAACTGATACCTAAGATTATTATAATTTTTCCGATTGGACGCTTAATTGAAGTAGGCCTACCAATATCACATGAGGTTCGTCAATTGCCTAAATAAAACAAACCTTCATAAACTATTTTTTTAATGGTTAAAATATTAACTAGTAGTCAACTTTTGACCTAAACCATGAGGTTTTTAGACTCAAGCTTTACGAAGTGTGCCCTCTTCCAGTAAAATAGGTGCCTTTTATGTGTTGAATTTACAGAGACAAAATAAAATTTGGTTGAAGATGAACATTTATTCAAATCATCCGAGAACAGTGGCAGTTATTATTAATATTTAAATTCATTTATAAGTTAGTGCCTTAGCGATAAGCGCATACATTCAGAGTTCTACCCATGTATAATTGGGCTTCTGGCTGTTGGAATGGAAATTGCAGAACTTTAATTTTATTTTAACACGAATATATGTAAAGTTGATATTTCTGTTATTTAAAGAATCATGTTGCATGTATTTTTATTTCACATGTTATGACCTATTTTTGCAATAAAATATTATTTATCTCCTTATAACAGAAGATTACGTAATTAGTACATAGAAGTACGTAATTGGTTTATTATTATAGCGAGTCATATTGGATTATGAAGGAAAAACTTTGATTGGTTGGAACTTTTAATTTTCACTAATTGTAAAATTTACGATAGTTTTCTGTGATGAACCAAATTGCTTTAATATATTTTTATAGTTTTTTTTACTTCGTGTTATTTATTCCCCTGTTTCAATTTTTTTAAACATAAAAAGTAGCTTTTTCTTTTTCGTTTTGCATGTGTTGTTAAGGTAAACTAATACTGTATAAACACTTTATATATATATATATACTAGCAGATATACCCGCAGCTTCGCCCGCTGAAAGGATAGCTCATTTTACTTCAATTATATTATGCCTTGTGCAATTTTTAGGAATAATTAACAAATGAACTGATTTATTTGGGTCATGTGCGTGCAATTAAACCCTTAAGATGCAGCTGATAATTCCACTCTAGGTGAAATTGAGAAAATGTAACGCTTCCTCTAAACATGTTCCCCTCATGATTAGCAAATGGTATAAATAACTTCCTCCAATTTCCCAATACAGAGAATGAGGATAACCCGGAATATAAAACAAAGAAGACACTAAGGATGGATTTTCGACTTGACATCAATCTGAATTTAGCACGTTTTTGAAAATAAACCGAAAACTGTAAGAAAAAGTAGGAGGTAAATATCTTGGCCAAAAACCTATTTCCCCAAAAAGTTTCTCGTTAAATTTTTAAATTTTGTTCTTTCAGTAGATTAGTTCTCGTGCCTTTTCTGTTCCCTGAAAATATTCTACAGGACTCCCATCCATTGTTAGGAAAAACTAAAATGGCTGCCATTTGAATTTTTTCAAATAATCTATTTTAGCCGTCTGAGAAAGACTATTTTTAAAACCTTTCTTGGCTTAAGATGCGAAAAAAGTATAATTGTGCCAAGGTTCATGGCCCAAAGTCATGTGGTTTTTGAGAAAATAAGCTTTGAAAGCTAAAAGTGGGCGCCATATTGTATTTTATAATATACTATATTTAGGCCTTTAGAGACAATATATTGCAAAATACCTTCTTAGTACGCGTCTAGAGCCTGTAAGAAATATTTGTGCCGAGTTTCATGGCTCTAAGCCCTATAGTTTTTGAGAAACTGTGATCAGTCAGTCAGTCAGTCAATGGGTTTTGGCTTATATTTATATAGCCTATATATATTTATTTATTAAATTTTAACCTGTAGAATGAAATTCCGATACTATGGGAATTGATTCAACGAGATATGAGTAAAACTTAACCAAACAGAAAGCACATTTACCTTTGAAAAATTCAGAAGCCAGGGGTTGGAACAAAGTAAACATTACTAATGATACTTCAAACATGACCAGACACAAATAACTCGACTGGTGAATAATTACTCGTAAGTTGTAGCTGTTTTTCAGATCCAGGAAACTTGCTTGTTGGTTCTGCTACATTCCTTACATTACGTTTTAGTTAAGTGTGGAACGTCAGTTTTTTTTACTACTAATATTTTGTGCATATAAAACTAAATTATGAGGAATGAATTAAACTAAAGGGGGAAAATTCGAATTTCCGGCACTCAGCTACATCGTGTAATATATGCCTGCACAACTTGAAAATTTTACTGTGTACTGAAAGTATCTGAGCTTTTTTTATTCGTAGTTTGCAATCTTGAGTCGAAATACCTTTGTCCCGATTCATTGACTAAAAAAATATACGTCAATCCAGCACGAACTAATTTTTTCTGCATCAAGAGTAGAAATCCGTCAAATAGTTATTTGCACATTAAATTAAAAAAATGTAAGTTTATATGCATCTTGAAAAATGTAAATTAAATATTCGTGTGCTAATATTTATGGACAGTTCGAACAAACTAATCCTGATAATACGTTTGCTGCGCACGTTTTCTTACAATATCGAGATTTGGCTCAGGTTTATCCAAGCGTTGTCCATTATAACAAACTATCTTTAGTGCCATTATAGATCTATGAGTAACGTTACGCTAGTGAAAGCTCGTTTGTGTGAGTTGAAGGAAGAAATTTAAGATTCCTATACAAGTGCACAGAATTATACTTACAGCCTTTGGGACATAAGAAAAATAATTTCAAATTTTAAAAATAGAGGTACCTTATATTTAATAATAGTATATTTCGTAACAGGGGCCGAAATG
The DNA here is from genome assembly GCA_035578135.1 of Flexamia atlantica. Classification (NCBI taxonomy): domain Eukaryota; kingdom Metazoa; phylum Arthropoda; class Insecta; order Hemiptera; family Cicadellidae; genus Flexamia; species Flexamia atlantica. The sequence continues at coordinate 27,260,066 of JAQJVK010000012.1, forward strand.
AGGTTTTGTCGTCTCGAGATCGCGTTTATACGATCGAGAGCTGCTACACCCTTTCGGCCGAGGTGTGAATGCTATTTTTCACCACACTACACAATGAAATATACGCTATATAACATTAAAAATCTGACTGTTCATTTTTGACATACTTGAAAACAAAACTTCGAGGTTGTGACAATGAACGACGATACAACTTCTTTGTTATGGTGTTTCATTGCATTTTCTATTATCAGGTAATTTCTAGTTTTATATTAAACGATGCTCTTGCACGCGGTTATTGTTTTTACTTATCATAATGTAGCTTTAAACATTGTTTGTAGCTGATTAGTTAATGTTACAAAATGCTTTTAGCAACACCACTTTGAAAATATACCAGCATTTAAATTTTACAAATAGAGACGTAATTGAAATAAATATTCCGTTAGTCGTTCACTTAAACCAGTTTACATGAATATGACTTGCAATAGGAGAAGAAATTTGATGGTGGGTACCAGGAAAATTGTTCAAGTCCAAGGTTGGACGCGCCGCCGCTGCTATCGTGGGGTCAGGTCGCGGTCGTTTACACCACTTCGCAACAACTCGTGTTTTCATTATAGTTTTGGTGCTAACAAGCTAGCAGCAGATTGTGGACCAATTGCTAAGTAATTCTGCGATTCTGCGATCTCTAATCACGTGTTTGGGTTGACCCCTTGTTTTGATAGCGTCTTGGGTCAATGTTTAGACTTTATTCGACGGCTCGTTACGCTTATTCGCGTTTGTTATCCACCTTTTTTAAGAATGGTTTAATTGGATTTTTGAGAAACAACTGCAGATTAAAGTAGTGTGTGATAATTATTGTTTATATTAAGTGATAGAACGTAAAAAGCGTTAAAACGTTTAACTCAGATTTTTGTCATATTGCTCAAGTTCAAGTGTTTATCTAAAGATCCGTGACTCAATTTATAAGAGGTACTTTACATATAAAACAAATCGGGAACCAAACAATATTTCATCATATGCAATTCGTCATCCTCATCGTCGGGTGTAAAAACACAACTATTACATGCCTTAAATTAAAGAATAAAATATTAACCAAGCTGGTCTTCAGGCCCGGGCGGTGTTAAATAGACCGACATTCTATTCCTGGGACCATCTCTGAAACATCGTCATTAAAGTTTTATTCCTTTGTTAAAATCGAAGAAATCTAGATTAAAACGGTAATATGTTAGACACTTCATTTTCACGATCTGTATCATTTCACTGGCGTATTTTGTCAGTGAATGAATGGACTCTATAATGTTTTTAATCCCATTTTATGAACAGATATAATATTGTAATGGATAGATAGAGCAAAACGATGTAACAATCACATGCTTTGCAACCAGGACACGCGTACAGGCCAACCGGACAGGCCAACCGGAAAAATCTGGAAGATTTTTTCTCCATTTTGACAATTCTTTTGCTCTTAAAAATCCCCTTATGAAGAGACCTTATCCTGATTTTTCGTTTACTGCATTTAAGGAAAACACTTTTCAAATTTTTTTTGTAATTGCGAATCCCCAACAGTTGTAAAATCAGTAGTCTTGAGAGACTTCTAACTTTGAGGATTCATTACCTGCAAACTTTTACTAACTTATATGAAATTGAAAGAAAACGAAGCATTATGCGAGAATGGTAAGAGCTAAGCCGATGTTTGCTGTCACTGCCACCACATTCATCCTGGTTTTCACATATATTATATATCTTACTAGCTGATAATCCCGGCTTTGCCCGGGAGATTATTTTCTTAGTGCTGCATTCTTAGTGTGTATTCATGAAGTTTCTTAGCTTTGCCACAGATGAAGAACTATACAGATTGGCAACCCAATGTACTTTTGCGTGCCCGTTTTTTCGCGCGGCGTCAAGTTTTTTGGGTCGTTTTGCCGCACATATTGCATTGGTATCGAGTATAATTTAGTCAATATCAAATCTTCAGGTCCCAAAGAACAATATAGCCATTAATAACTTTGATACCAATGCAATATGTGCGGCAAAACGACCTAACAAACTTGACGCCGCACGAAAAAACGGGCACGCAAAAGTGCATTAGGTTGCCAGTCTGTATAGTTCTTCATCTGTGGCTTTGCATTCTGATAGTAACCAGTAGCTTTGAATGGTAACCATAGCAACTATTTAAAGAACTTCCAAAACCCTTGACATGGGTCTCTTTCAGATGATCCTGTGCCTTAGTCATTTAAGATATCGAAACCAAACCACCATAGTGCACATCATGAGATTCCAAGTTTGACACCAAGATCAAGTGTCTACGATATGTAGTTTTGGCTGTAGCCCGAAATATACTAACACACAACTCTCTTTATATATATATATATATATATATATATACTAGAAGAACCCGTGGCTTCGCTCACGATTAAAATTATACATACACTATCACCCATGAATTATATAGTTTTGCTTTCCCATTTATTTTTCTTATTGTAAAATCTAATGTATGTAATGTATCTACTTCTTTGAACATATCAAATGTACTTCCATAAAGCAAAAGTTTTTAGAAATTCGCTCTTAGTACGAAGGTCTGCTACGACGGGGGTATTATATTCCTGCATAAACTGCCTGTACATCAAAAAATGTGACCATATCCAACGCCCCACCGACAAAGCCCCAAATGGTGTTGCTGCCCTGGGTAGGCTCATGCCCAATATCGGTGGTCCTTCCTCTTGCAAGTGCGTTTTGCTTGTGTCGGCTGTCCAGTCGATCGTGCTATCAGGTGAAGAGGATTGCGCTCACACACTCAAGAGGCCAATTTACAGAGACGAACGCCGAGAAGCATTTAATGGTCGTTTCCACGGTACCTGAGCTTGCCCTGATGATGATCATGGGGCACAATATAAGGAACGGCACCCTTGGCTTTTTCGACGGCACTTTGAATCTGCTCGCATATGTTACCCTTAATTAAAACTTTATTATGCACCCCCGTCGCAGCAGACCTGCGTATTAGAAATCCTATTTATTTCCTTCATGAAGGCATACGTGTTAGAGGAATCAAAGAAGTTAGCTTGAAATTTTATTCACTGTAAAAGATCATTTTCTCAAGGTTTTAGGGTCTACCTTGAACAAAAAATTACAATGCCACTCCAGCAATTATTAAAAAGTGCTGTCTTACGTTTTTAGACTCTATATTGAGCAAAACGTTTGAATGAGCCGTCCCGGCAATTTTTTTAAAGTGTTGTAGGTAAAATTAATTCTTTACAGTAGCACACTCTTCCTCTTTAAATAGCAGTTAGTTGTCATAAAAAAGTCCTTCAAGTATAAGTGATCAGTGATCACTGGAGTCCTTCAGTAATCAGTTATTTATTTTATGTTATACTACATATTATCAGCATTTTATATAGTGTATTGCACTTTGAAAAAATGCAAAAGTCTAATTCATTGACCACCTGGCACCAAGTAACAAATCTTCATTTTAACAAAAATACAGTTAAATAGCAGAAAGAAATACCATTAATTTACATCACCTGTTTTAAATTTTACTTTCATATGTTTTGTTAGTAAACAAATCTAACTCAAATTATTTCAAAATCCCTGACATGGGTACCTTTAAGACGGTCCCAGGGCTAAGCCCTGAAAGTTATCACGAAATTGAAGGTGTATAAACCTACTCCATGAAATTCTACATGTATGTACCAAGTTTCGTGGCCATCGGTCCAGCGGGTTTTGTGTTTATCCCTGCCAAATAAATAAATAAATATATATATACATATACCAACATCCTCTTTTATACTTATAGAAGATATATATATATATATATATATATATATATATATATATATATATATATTGATTGATTTGTTCCATTTATATTTATTTAATTAGACAATTTTAACAAATATACTGCAATGTCATTTCCGCATTTAGCGCACTAAAGTATGATACAGAGTTATGTTATTTAAAAATTGATCTTGTCCTTAGTCTGACCCATATTTTAAGAGGCTTTGACCGTTCGCACATCACACAATAAATAATAACTGTTACCATTGTATCGTCGTGACTTTTAACTTTGCGCTCTCGTTGAATTATCTGGTATTTTTACCAGCTACAGCGTAGAATAGTTGTTTTTAATTTTATAAATCAAATTTCTTAGTAGATTCAAACAAAATTTCTTTCAAATCTCTTAGTAGAAGAAGAGAAGGTGCGATGAGAATGGTAATGGTTCTGTTCGATGGCGCGCTCTAATCACTAAGTGAGCTATCGACATTTACTCTTAAACGTTATTGGAATCAGTTAAGGATATCAGTTCATAGTGGTAGACTGCTATTAATACAGCTCGACGGTCGATTGGAATTATTAAAATTATAGAAAAAATCAAAATAACAACAGTTATTGTAAAACTGAATCTAAAATAACTTGAAACTTTTGTATACAAATATTTTAATTTAGTAAGGGCAGTGACTAAAAGTATCTACAACAAAATAATCATTAAAAATTAGCAAAATATGTAAAACGTTTAAGGAATAACGTAAGATAAATGTTTAAAAATACTTCTATAATCTTTCTTTCGACTCTATAAAACGTCTTTTCATTTTATTACACTGATTATCAATTTGATTCAATATGAAGTATGTTTAATGACATTACGTTTAATCAATACTTTCTCCTACATAGTGCAACCGTCATTTCACTCTCACTATCTTGAGATAAACATTGTAAAGAAAATCTAAGGTGTATTTTATTTTTCGGAATATTTATCTGGTTTTTATAAATACTTGTTGGTTTAATAAACAGAGTTAAAAACTTAAAAGGAACCTCATTCAATAGTAGAGCGCCGAAAGAAGAAGAGGGTATTCATGTTTAAACCACTGCCGGACGCCTGCAGAAATGGAATGCAACTGAAACCCACCGCAGAAACACCATCTGGCCCTCGTCGGAATTGCAGGCGTTCTACGCCAATCAAATTGGAGTTCCTAATCAGTTTCAGCGTTGACTTCAATCGATGGTTTCAGTTAGCGACGAACCATGAACATTAAAATAATGAATATACATTTTATTAGTAAATTTATCTTGTGATTACCGTTTACTTGTTAAAACTACTCGACACTTTTCACCAAGTTGTAAGTATACTACAGTGTCACGATTTATCGAATCTTCGACTGCAATGTCCAGTAGATACAGTTAAAACTGCCTTGTTTTTCGATGAAAATCGCTATTTAATGTGGGAACAATTTTGAACTCGATACAGGTTTTCAACGGCAACTTATTTAACGAGCAATTGTAATAACGGATTAACTTATTTCTAACGAATATATCATATTTCTAACGAAATGTTTCACAGTTAACATGTAGAATGTGAAATGAATTCTGGTTTCTAAATAAAGTTTATCTTCGGTAGTTTAAGAAGGCAGTTTAATTTAACACAAAAAAGCCTCATTTCAAACTATACGATTACATTTATGTGTAACCACTAATTGTTACAATTTATATTTTTTCTTTTCAATACCCAAGCTGTTGGTGCAGTTGAATTGTTAATAATTTGTTTTAATACGATTGTGATGATTTTTGACTGTTCCTTGATACCTACTTTCTAGTTTCATAACATATTATCTCTATTTTAGCATCTCGTTCATCTTGTTATATACCTTTCCATTCATGTATTTGTTACACCACTGTATCCTATAAATTAGTAAACAAACGATGCAAAGTATTATTTTTGTTTCTTAACATTGAATATAAGTGAAAGATGCCCATACAAGAAATGAAAAATTTAATAGTTTCACGTCAAATATTGACATCATAAAGTTTGATAGGAGGTGCAACTCCATTAAACTACAAATTTATGTACAATACAGGGAATATTGAATATCTGATAGAATCTCCGCGCTTGCTATGCATTAACACGAGGGTATTACCATACCAATTTCCACCTTGCGATCGGCCGGCACAGTTTGATTGTTTTTTTCTGCTAGGTTAAATTTTACAAAATCGAAAAAAGTTAATTTTGTTTTAATAGGTAAGCCTTTTTTATTTTTTATGGATTTTAATTTTATGTATTAGTAACCTGGTTAATAGGACATTAGTAGGTCAGTCGACACTAAATGATTTAAATGAATTAAGCCGTTATTCAGACATTGTCTCAAGTAAACAAAAAATGTCAGTTTATTTAAAATAACTAGATGTTACCCGTGGCTTCGCCCACGTTATAACGGTAGTAATATATTTTCCATAATGATATTAGTAGAGATATTTCTTAATGAGATTCCATAATAGAAGTTTACATTGGTTCTATCTTTACATATAAAATATTCTTAATATATTTATAAAGAAATAATTTAGGTTTGTTAAAATAAAGCATTCGGTTCAGCGACTTAAAATTTGACAAACAAACAAACTCATAAACTTTCATATTTATAATATTATTAGCAGGATTTGTTTCTTATATTCCAAATTTTGTAACCAACACGCATATTTTTTGTGTGCTGATCTCCTATCGAACCCTATACTGAGATAAACCGCTTGTTTGAGTTAGTATTGGTAGTTTTTAGACTAGTGGGCCAGTGAATTTGCCACAAAACAATTATTAATTTGATTTTGATTTTTGCAGACATTGGCCATCACTGATTAGTAAAATAAAAATTTCACAAAGAATTAGTAATTAATTGGTAGTCTTCACTGCGAATTTGTAAACAATAAATACATTAACGACACCTATTTTCCTGAAAGATAATCTAGGCCCAATTTTTAATTTCGTATTTGTTATTTTAATTTAATAGCAACGGATTCAGTTTATCATGAAAAGCCTGTGTGTTAAATTAATCAGATATTCATGGCACGTGGACCGCACTATAAAGTGAGACCTTCTCCACTATTAATGGACCATTAGTGGTTAATTAGCATAGGAACAAAAAGACTGAATAGATTAATCGCGGGCTCGTGTTGTGTTTTGCTCAGCGATATTGCGCGTGGGTTCGCGGAAACAGGAAGTGAAGTAATTGGAATAATCGACGAGGAGTTCGGGGAGTGTTGCGAGTGTGAGTGGCTGCTCGCCGTGAGAAATCGTTTGTAACTGTGGCGCTGTAGCCGGGTTTACTGTGATATTGCTGAACTGGTAGTACAGACTGTCTAGATCCAAGTAAAAGGAAATCATAGGTATTTTTGTTCATGAGGGAGTATAAAGTATAGATCGGTTTTATTATCATGGCTCGTACTCTCAGAATACCAGCACAGGTGTCCTCTTAGTTCAGGTTTTGAAGACAGATATCTATAAAAGTCCTAACATGACTTTGGAATTATTGAAAAAGTGGCTTTTCAAAACGAAATTTCTCTACATTTCTACCAAGCTCTAGTTACCAGTGTTTGTTGGTCGCGCAGGCAGCTATTAACAAGTCATAAAACATCAGACTGAAGGTAGCTAAAACCAAAGTTTCCCGTTTTTCGGTAAGAAAACTCGGAATTTTTGACTTAAAAAAAGCCTAGAGGATAGGATGTTATTGCGAGTGGATTTGTTATGGGGCAATGAGCTTTGGGCATGACCCGCACGGTGGCATAGGGGTCTGGAATGATAAATATTTATTCTGGCCCCAGACCCAAAAACACAATTCGTTTACCTCTAATACGTCTATTTCTGCCACCCTCGTGGTTGCAATATCTGCCAGATTGGTAGCGACATTGCTTCCTATGAACTTAGCAAAATAATTGGAGTGCCCATAACCCAAATTTTTTAGGGGTACCTGCCCCTAATTTGGGAATTTTGGATCCTAAAATGTCATAAAATTCCCAATTGTAATTTAAATTTATTTTGTATTAATGAAAATAAGAATTCAACAATTTTGAGTCCACTCACCAAAAATTAAGTATAAAAAATTACATATTAATCAACTAAAATATCAATTTATTAAACGCTGTACGTTGTCTTATAAGGGGATTTTGCATTCTATCGGCTGAAATTTTCATCAACCTCATTTGTATGTGGAAGACATATTATGTTCTATGATTTGATCATCAAGATAGTTGGGGGAGAAAGTGGGAATTACCTTATTCTCAACTTAGGCTAAATAAAGTTAAACATTTGGGGCTTTGGGTCCAAAATGGGAAATTTATGCCTCAGAATTAGAATTCGCAGTCTCATATCAGCGTGTTGCGTGCATAATCGTACAAAACATGAAATGCCATCCATCATAAAGGAGGATTTCGGATAGTCCTTCTGTGCAGCAGACGATCGGCGAGCCCAAGTAGCGAGTGTACGCCGCGCCGTGAGAACTCGTGTATCGTGCCGCCGACGACGCGGGAAGGACGGCGAGCTAGGTCAGGGACTGCGCAGTCTGGGGAGAGAAACTACATGCGCATTCATAATCGATGGCGTTGACAACGTATCCTCCTAGCATACTTTTTTGCCGTTCAGCATCATCATAACATTAGTAACCTAAGATCTATTCAGCAATTGCAGATTGGTAACCTAAGATCTCTGTACATCTTAGGTAGGCATCGTTCTGCATATATCCAAAGTTCTAGATTTTTAATTTAATACTGAAATTTAATTTCTTAATTTCATGTTTTTTAATTGTTTTATGATGCCCCCTCCAGGCTGGCGAAAAAGTACTATTTTAACCCCCCCCCCAGAAATTTCAGTGACGCAGTTTGCGTCGTGACCCCCCCCCCTCTGTGGGAACCCCTGGTAATTACAACATACATATATAACAAAATGTGTATTTGTGCAACTAGTATTAGGTGAAACCCGGTTCAAAACATGGTTATACAAATTGTTTATATTATTTGATAAACATACAGGGTGTCGCAGTTATCTCTGCTACCATTGGTATCTCAGAAACTATTGGATTTAGAAAAAAAACTTAAGTGGGAGACTTCGCCTTCTTTTTAAAAAATATGAAATCCATTTTCTTTTGAAATGGCCGCCATTTTCCAATATGGCGGACAACTTTGATTCTTCTTACGGAACACCCTGTATTTTATGCCGTATTTTGATTTTATGCTTAATTTTAAGAACCTCTCACTCTTTGTCATTTTCCCCTAAACCCGATAGTTAAGTAGATATAAGCTGTTACTCCATAAGAAATGCATTGCTTGTTGTCGATAGTCTCACATCGATAACGGTTGGATACCAAAGAAACAAGTGCCTTAAAATGTGAATTTAGTTTAGATACAATCATAGAAATAATGTTTAGTCGAGATTCACTCATGAAAGTGAATAATTTTTATTAGTTTTGTACTTCACAAGGATTGCATGGGATGACACGGTTAAACGGACACAATTCACTTCAAATGCCGAAAAATCAAATTTTACTGCTTATATCTTCTTAACCATTGGGTTTAGGAAAAGATGTTAAAGAATGATAAGTTCTTAAAATTAAGCTTAGAATCCAAACACGCCATAAAATACAGGGTGTTCCATAAGAAAAATCAAAGTTGTCCGCCAATTGTAAAATGGCGGCTAATTAAAAGAAAATGGGAGTCATATTTTTAAATGACCTACAAAAGAAGATTAAGTCCCCCATTTAAAGTTTTTTCCAAATTCAATAGTTTCTGAGATACCAATGGTGGCACAGTTACGTTGGACACCCTGTACATTGTGATTGATCCTGTTAGGCCCTCGGATATGTGCAAAGCAGCGAGTTGATCTCCCAGAACCGACTCCCAACTGCCCAGTCCGGCCGTCGCGTCGCAGTCGTCGGAGTCGCTGGTCGCTCTGTCTGCCGACCTCGCGGTGTAAGGGTGTCAGTGCGGGTTTTTGCCCACAGGTCTTTGCCTATTACGGCGTGTCCCCGAGCCGGCCTCGCCCAGATTTATGCTGCTATGTTATTATGCGGTGAATATCAGCATACTTCAATCACTAATTGCCTTTGTCAGTGCCGCCAACCTTATGTCCCCCCGCTAATTGCCTGTCCGCCGCTGCGTTTCCCGATATTTATGTTGGCAACTGTGATTATATACCGGTAATTATTGCGATTCTGCGCTCTACTTGATGGACGAGTGTTGATAGGCGTGATCGCTAGAGCAGGTTGTTATATTTGCGGATTGGTTTACTTTTGTGTTCACGAAAACCTTGCCTTTTTATTAGTGTAAATCGAATGGTACAGACTCTGGTTTTACTTAAATCATTGGAAAAAAATCACTGCCGGGATCGTTTTGAAATCTCTAAAACATTTTTGCTAGGATTTTCTCAGAACAGAATTTCAATTATTTAGATGTAAATATTCTCATTAAACGTTTTTTATTTGATTTTTGGGGTAACATTACATTATTGTTTAACAAACTATAAAACTTCAATTACGAATATTAAATCACAAGACTCAATTAGGTATTATTAGTTTATTACTGTGGAAAATGCTTAAAATAATTAGAAAGAATTGAACATTTTTTGAGATATTTTAAAATTATTAATTATTTGTTTAGTTTCATGTCGTAAACAAAACGTAATGTTTTTTAAACTCAGTTTTAGTTTCTTCGTTCCTTGCTTGAAGATAGGGTCGATTGAAGTTATAAGGTTTAATATTAAATCGGACGTCAACGTGAAAAGCGCCCTTAGGAGTCGCCCTAATGTCTTTGATTACTTCCAAGAGTCCTCAACATTTTCGAAATTCTTCTGCCAATAATCAAACCCTCTACAGGGTCGCTTGGTTCACCACTAATTAATCTTCAAGAGTTTTAATATTTTGAGTGTTTTGTTCTTGTGGATCAATATTCCTTGCTATCTGGGATGTTGAAAAATTTAAATTTTTATTCCAATTTACATTATAAAAACATACGTTGTAAAAAAATAAAGTTGTTTACTTTGCAAAGGTAATTTTTTATTATTTTACTTTAACACTGACGCTTTGCAGGTACTACAGATTTCATTGAACTGTGAGTGTATCAAATAAATAATGTTTTTTGAGTGTTATTGTTTGTTACTGACTTATTATTTAACAAGTCGTTGCATGTCAATTGACAGATAGTCCCCCGAATCAGTATACTTTGCAAATTGGAATTTAGTTAACCGCTGATTTATTCGCCAGTACAGTTAAAAGTCATTTCATGTCATATAACCAGTTAATTACTTTTGTAGTGGTAAACTAATTTCGAATCGGAAACAATTTTGTTCCCTTAATTGTGTTTGCTCGCTGATAATTCATGCTGCTTTAAATTCTAAAACTAAGGCTCTTAACTCTCTTTTTGTGTAACCCAGTTACTGTATTTACATATTAAGGAGTATGGCTAACCATTGATTGTAAAGAAAAAATACTTTTAGGCACAAATTCAATGGCTTAACTAAAAGAAAGTAGTCGAAATAATACGGTACTTTTTACTGCTATAACCCATAAGATTTGGCGAAAAGTAAGAAAACGTGAGATTACATGAAACGTGAGTTATTTGTGAGATTAATTGAAAATCAAAAAATGTCCAACGAAATATTTTCAATAAGAACTAAGTTAGCGGTTTTTACTGAATCTCGAAGCAAATATCTGCGTCGTCACTCGGAAGTTGAGCGACAAAACAGCTGGAGTTGGGGAGTGCATAGTTAAGGCCACCGCAACTGCGGAAAACTTAGTTAGCGCCGGCAGCGAGTTATATACTGCCTGGGCGAACTGTCCTACGCAATCTGCGTCGATTGAAGTTCAAGACATTTGCATAGGAATATGTGTTCAAATCCTTGTCGATAAATACTACTCGACAGTTTTGAATGCTTATTGTTGGGTGGAACGCAGTTTGTAAGAGAAAAGAAAAATTGCCAAGGAAATAAAAAAATGTTGCATATCAAGTTTTATTTTTTATAAATTAAGCAATGTGATATTAGATATTTTATGTAATGTATTGTATATTAAACAATTAGAACATGAATGTGTTGCAGAATTGCATCAATATACTGTAATCATTTGCATTAAATATTTAGTGGAATTTTATTTTTTTCAGGTAAATGAACCAGTCGTCATACCCTCCGCTATTATGTAAGTTAATTAATCTTAAATTGTAAATTTATTTCGTCAAAATGAAACCAGATGTATCGGATTGCTTTCTGTACTCTAGTCAAGTATGTAATGCGTTGTAAGACGTTCGAATTTTATTTGTTGCATGTTTGTCCATCGTCCAAAAGCCAGAGAGTGTCTGTACTTGATACTTAATAATCCGGAGGCAAAACATTTTTTAGTCACTTAAGTTGGTGAAACCGTCAAACACATTTCAATATTTTTGGATTTGAATAGTCTTCAGTCTTAAAATAAATTAAACATTTATATTTCAACATTAAATTTTACATTCCCAATTGGATTTTGATCGAAACCTCTTCTTTCTCAGTGGCCAAATGCCTTGAAGTAAAGTGTGTTTAAAGGGTTTCCACCACTTGCAGCTATGACAACACCGTGGACGTGTCGCGACCTCGCGGGAGGGGCGGCACTGCGATGGTGGGGGGGGGGGGGTGGGGGGGTCCACGGGGGGTGTTTAACCCTGGACTCGGTGGTCGGCGGGGGATTAATTGATTAGGGACCGTGTATTAATTAGACTGCACAGCTACCGTTGATTAATGCAGAGGTTCTGACACTTGGGGAACTGGTGCAATCCGTGGGAACATTGTCGGCTGTGAGGTTCAGTTTAAAGGAAAACATTGTAAAAACGTTAATGAAATTTATGTTTATTTATTGGGTTAAATATATATTTTTAGTACGTTCCCAGTTTTGAGTATTGGAAACAGTTTAAGCAAATATAGCAAATAATTATTTTACAGGTCTTAATGCAGGTTGTTTAGCCTAAGTATTCAGTGTTAATTTGTTTTATAAGAATAACATTTTTTGTTAAAGATAGGCGTCAGTTAAATAAATATGTTTACATTAAATACGTGAATTCTAAGTAGAGATAATTTAAAGGCCTACTAAAAACTATTTATTTTTAATTAATTAAGGTAATGAGAAGTAATTTATAATATTTATGTATTGAATAAGCGACAATCATCTTAATACATTCGTGTACTCTACATAATGTGTTTTTCTTTTGATGGTAATAGTATTGTCAAATTAAAGTTTTCAAATTATAATAATATCTGATACGAAGTTATGTAGCATATGTTAGCTCAGAAGTTATGTAGGAGGAGATTTATGCACGATTAAAGGTTTATAGGATATAAATAATGATTATAGAAATATATAATTTTTAATGGTTTTCAAATAAATAAATTTACATAACAAATAAATTACAAGATATTAATAAATAATTTAATAATAAATACAGTACCTAATAAATAGGAGTAATAAACAACAATAAATAAATAGGTTTAACAATAAAAAATATTGCGTAAATGCGAGTATTTTGACAGTTGAGTCGACTTTGATCTTACTTTAATTTATCACATGAATCGCCTCAGGGCGACTAAAACATAACTCGGTTTATTTCGACATGGGTTTTAACTCATAAATCGAAGGACTTCGTCTCAGGAACCGCTGAATCTCGACGAAAGATTTCCCTTTCGTCTCGAAAATGAAGAGGTACGTGAAAATAAAGCAAAGAAAACCGTTAACAGAAAAGAAGGCGAAGTTGGCGTACAGTCCGATGTTTTTGTCGACCGTGGTGTAGAGTTTGTTGACAAGGAAGGAAGATACTGCGAACATGATGGAGGCGATGGCGGCGGCGAAACTCTTGACGTTCGTGGGGAACAGTTCGGCCAGGAGGGTGTGGGGGATGACGCCGATGCCCATGGAGTGGGTGACGCCGAAGCCCAGCAGACAGACATACGGCACCCAGATGTAGGGGGACATGTCGACCGCGGTCTCCCGGTCCAGGTAGTAGTAGACGCCGCTGACGCCGGTGAGGACGCCACAGCCGGCGCCGGAGAACAGCAGCAGGGGGCGGCGGCCCAGCCGGTCCACCAGCGGCGTGGCGATGAAGTTGGAGACGGTGAGGATGCAGCCGAACACGATGATCACCTCGGCGGGCCCGATGAGACCGTCGTGCGTGGGGAGGGTGGTGCTGGAGTAGGCCAGTAGCGGGCTGATCCCGCAGAGCCTCTGGAACGCGGAGATGACCAGGACGATGAAGGTGGCTCGGCGACTGGCGGAGGTGGACAGGAGGTCGTAGAACTTGGCTTTGTGCTGTAGATCTTCTTCGACAGCGGTTTTGATTTCCTTCAGTTCTTTCTCCACGAGGCAAGGGACTATGCTTTCGGGGTTCTTCACCTGCGGCTGTTTCCTCAACCACCGCAGCGACGATCGCGCGTCGTCCTCCTTCCCCCGCATCAGCAGGTAGTACGGCGAGTCAGGCATGAACAGGAAGGAACAGAAGAAGAACACCGGGATTATCCCGGAGAGGACGGCAAGAACTTGGAAACTGACGTACGGTCCGATGGCGAACTCGAACATGGTGCCGGACCACAGGAGCCCGGCGAACACGGTGCTGAGGGCGCCGCGGATGGGCACGCTGGCGATCTCCCCCAGGTACATGGGGACCACGGTGAAGGTGATGCCCTTGCCCACCCCCGCGAGGAACCTGGCGCAGTACAACATGGCGGGGGTGCTCGCCAGCCCCACCAGCAGCCAGGTGAAGAAGAAGAGGACGCCGGAGAACATGAGGACGACCCGGCGGCCCACCAGGTCCATGAGGTAGCCCGCGGGGATGGGGCTGACGATGTTGCCGGCGTCCATGGCCGCCACGATCCAGGAGATCTGGTCCTGCGTGACCCGGATCGACGTCTCGTTGTACTCCAGCTTGCGGATGGACGGCGAGGGCCAGCCCAGCCAGCAGCCCGTCGTCATCACCGTCAGCGACGCTGCAACAGACCGCGAGCAACGTTAACTAGGCGATATCGTCCACCCTTGAATTTATGTTTGCTCAAATTGTATAATCAAATTCAGTTCCGGTGACCTACATATGCATGCAATAATGCAAGACGCTCAAATGATCCAGATGAATCCAAATCTTATATCTCATATCTCATATCCAAATCTTCGTTGGCCCGTCTTAATGGGCAATCTTAACTAATCTTAAATATTTTTATTCAAGTTGGTTTGATAAATTAAAAGTTCAACGTCATAAATTTAAATACACTATTTAAAGTTAAAACCCCAGTATCCGTAAACTATTTATGTAAGTACCCAAACTCTCGTTCAACTTTCGGTATAATTTTTAATGATCGTTTTCCACGCTTATTCAAACGTCAGACGTAATTTTTTATGACAATCCGTGTTAAAACACGAAATAAAATGGCTATAAATTCAGTTAGTTGTTGGTTCAGTTTTACGGCAGATTTATTTGTTTGACGATCAAGTTATTGGCTAGTTATGAGGAGCATAAAAATATCAAACTTATCCCCTCTGATAATGCCAGTTTTATTTGTGAGCTATTGCGATTAATTTTACTCTGTGACAATTATGGATTGGTAATCATATTAACGCCTGGATGTCACGATTTATTGAGAATATTTTAGATAGAATGAGGAGAGGATTGTGTTTAGAAATTAAACCAAGCAAATCAACTAAGTTCAATTTCCCCTCATAATGTTTAAAGAAAATCAATAATATTTGCAATCCAACAGCGCATTTCCCGCAGTGAATACGGCCATAACTCAAACCGGTATCGGGTGCGACACGCGAGACGGCGCTAAGCGCTGGAATCAACCGGATCGGTGACAGTGAATAAACACGAGTGTTGTCAAGCATGCCACTTGTCAGCTGGACCACTCCCTCTCTCCCTCTCTGTCGCACGTACAAGAACGGCGTATCTCCCTCTCTGTCGCTCCCGCCGTCAAGGAGAGCCACAGAGCCGCCGTGGACACCGAACAAACAACCTTTCACACGGCGGGATTGCCAATTATTTATTTTAGGTGGTCAATATGTAAAGTTATTCATTATTAATAAATAATTATTCATATTTGTTTTTGTTTAGAGTTGAACCTATTTTTGATTATCTTGGTTACATGAGAACACGGGATTGATTCAGCTGAGAAGATTTAAACTTAAAAGCAGATGAAATAGTCACCAAGAACAATCAGTTTAAAAACATATATATAGTGCTGAAACAGTGGGGTGCTGTTGTGCTGAAGTGCTGAAATATATGATAACAAGAGTGGAAAGTGGGTCATTACATATTCGAGACTGTGTTATCGAGAATATGTAAACCACTTTCACTCGTGTTTTGGACGATACTTTTCGCAACACAGCTGAAGAAACAATAACACATTTTTTAATTTCGGAAAACCTAAAAAAAAATATAAAGGTCTGTTGATTAGTAGAGAATAATTATAATATTATTATATTGTCTGGTTGAATAGCTCCTATATAGCCTACATGGAAGCAAAGCTTCTGACGTCAATCGTAGACACATTATCGGTTTTAAGCTAGCTCAGTTTTCCTACTTAGTAAAAATATAGCCACGAGTGAATTTTTAGTAATATCTTCCTCTGATTGGTCAAGAGTAATATTCGTCCCAGTTGGGGGTTATAATTTCTAGTCTACTAAAGACGTCACGATTTGTTTACATTTTTGACTTAGATAACCTTATTATACTATTACTCTTCTCTTCTCTTTTCTCTACAAACCTTGAGTAAACATTAATTTTGCATTGTAAATATTGTTGGTGCATAGTAAAAATACACAATGTAATGATTAATTTTCGCAGGTGATGAACTCCCAACGAAAACAGGCAATTCAATAATTGCAGGAAAAATAATTTGTTACTGCGAAGCATTCGTCTGAATAGTTTTAAAACGAATTGCATCAAAATATGTTTGTCATGAAGGGCTGGATCTACGTTTTATGAGTTGTTAAATTTGATGTTGTGTGTTTTCAAAGTTTATCAGAAATAGCGTTGACTCACGTGTTATGATATGGGTGTACTGTCAGGAAACTCCCATATAACTTGATATACAGTTATTTGTTTTTTACTTCATGCTCGGTTTTACTATCGTTTGTGCACAACATTTTTCCTTCGTAAGTTTTGGTTTACTTTAAATATAAAGTACCGTGCATATTTTATTTTTATTACCCGTTTGTTATTTAAGGCCAGGAAAAAGTCTATGACTTTAACAACAGTATACCTGCTGTTGAATTAGTATAAAGTTAGAAACAGAAAATTAGATATATATGATTGTTTAGAGTGCAGAAACTGTTAAGCTTCATTACAAACACAGGGATATTCTTGAATGACAAGATTTTTGGGTGGGTATATAGTATATGTATACTCACTATTTTTTTCAGTCCGTCGTTTTAAGGCCTGATTTCACCAAACTAAACCACCGTAGTCAGCGGTCAGTCACCGTCCGTCGCGTCGTTCCGAGCGGTTAGGCAGTCGAACAGCACTGACAGCAAAAATCTTGAGGAAGCTGATTGTTTTTATTGAATCCTCGAAACGTAGATTACAACCGTGTGCGTGCTGGATTCAGTTTTTGTTCTTGTCGTTTAGTGACTGTCTGGTTTATGTTCGTGTCATCTCTGGACTTCAGAGCCTGCGCTCAGGTATCAACTTGGTGGGAAATTAAAAAACAGAGAGTAACTCAAGACTGCAAATGAAATCACTGGACCTTCACAGTTCCAACTCGAGCACACACGTGCAAGCTCTCCATTTTTCAGTTTGCAACAAAAATTGCGTTTTCATTCACGTAGTTTACGTCGGCGTCGGCGTCGGCGGCGACAGGTGCGCGGAAGTGCAGGAAAGCACCGGACCTTGCGTGGAGGCTGGGCGACTTTCGCCGACAATGTCGCCCGGCCCGACACCCGCGGGGTGACTCGACTGGGGAAGGTCGGTAGCTGCACTGGGCCCGCAATAAGTAATGGGGAAAAGTTAGTAGCATGCAACGTTCGAGACTTCAAGATTTAAACAGGTTATATTTGGGTAAATTGAATAACTCGTCCGGGGTGATGGACCTGTTGTCAGTAGCTGTACTGGGTCTCCGACCAAATTGTTGGTAATTGTTATGTTCTGCAGGTTTAATTTAACGTTGTTGCAATGTTCGAGACTTTAAGATTCAAATTTTAAAATTAATTGAATAAACTAGTTGTTTTTTACCAATTAAATCAGCAATTTCAGTATAATAATGTATCTATTCCCCCATGAATAACATATGTCTGCTAAAGAGTTAACCGTATATTAGGGAAATTTCCATGAGTGCATACATAAGCTACCGGTATGAGTAAATCGAACTTGAACTTGTAAACGATGGTGCGGTAATGGCAGATGTAAGCCAGCCCTGCCTTGTACGTTGGCGGGTGAATATTTAATTGGACTAATTTTAAATATCTGGCATAGACAAATTATAGCAATTGATCAGATCGATTCTTAGACAAGCAACAGTTTTCCATTTTATTGACGTAGATCCATTTGATTTTCATAGAACTTTTATGCTGGAAAAATTTCCGAGGCCACTTTGGTAGGTTACTAAATAGTTCGAACGAAATGGAAAGCTTGACAATATTTTCCTTACAAATTTACGTATGTGTACCAAGTTATGGGTAGGCGCTGACCACGAGCCTATTAACGTACAACTGTAGCTTTGTCTACCTATTAAAATGTAGTTATTTGAGAAGATTGATTGGCCAGAAAACTGTTTGAACTTTGCCATTAAACTTGGTATACATATAAAAATCTGCGTAAACTTTTTTTAACTAACCATATTGACCTAACTTTTTAGGGGTCCACCCTAGTGGCCTTCGAAATAGTCTAAATCTCTTGCATTATTCGAAAGGAATAATTTTTCTAATATTTACAGGACCATATCTCCAGACTCCTTAAAACTAGAGAGCTGCTGCAAAAGCACTTAAATTGTAAGGAATGTAGTCCTCTTTAAATTTGTAATTAATTAGATTTTTATCTGTGGCGTGGGTGATTTTAGCGAATTTCCTTAAAGGAATAAGCTATTACGGTAGTACTCATGGTAAGACCTAAGTCCGAGACCATGTTAACTTTTCATTTTGGGGTCCCCAGAAACAAAAAACACCATTCGTTCGAATTTATATATATATATATATCTATATATATGTCTGTTAACACGATAGCGGCCGTAAATATGGTCCGATCTTTATGAAATTTGGTACAGACGTGTAAAGTGGTAATCACTCGGACGAGTTCGTGAACCAGCCCAATCGGACCACCGGAAGGGGGGGTAAAGGAGGATAAACCCCCCAAAAATGGGTTTTTTGAGTTTTTCACATAGAAAAATAAAATTTATCAACTTTTTGTTGGCACCATTGAATTCAGCTCAAAAAAACAAACAATTTAGTATTTTTTTGAATTACTGCTCTATGTCCATTGGTTACCGAGATATTGAAAGTGGTAAACACAGTACGTTGTCTCAATGTTAACCTTATGGGAAATAAGTAAAATTCTATATTTCGCTTATTTCTCAACATATCTTGATAAAACTTGGTAAATGGCTTCTTCAGCCATGGCTTAGTTCAGATCTACTAAATATTGAATTAAAACCAACCAGTTTAAACATACCTGTAGCAGCAAACCTGCATACTCATTCCCCATGTTATTCTTATGGAGCAAAAACATGTCAAATCTCGCTATGTTGGATTGTAATATGTTGTTTTGCACTTGAAATTCGCTGAGTATGCAGGTCTGCTGCAACGGGGGTATTTTATATGTATGTAAGGAAATTTGAAAAAGATAACGGAAATTGGCACGCGCATGCATTGGCGCGCCGTGGCCCCCGAGCTTGAAAACTTGGATTTTATGTTATGAGCCCAACACTAACAACGTATCCTGAAACCTAAACCGACCTTTTGCATACCACAATGTATAATTTTACTGGACTATGTCCGCCGGCGAGGCTTATGGTTTTCTTAAAACAGCTGTTTCCAATGTCCGATGAGGCGGGTCGATCGATATCGGCGGTATATTCGGGGTATGAGGTCGGACGTGGGACCAAGGCTGACCTCCGCCGGGCTTAGCCCCGCCACCGGCCGATTGTAACCGATCGGGGGCACAACATGGCGAGCCGTGGATCCGTCAGGGGGTATTTTCGAAGGTGATATTGAGACCAGATATTAGTAGAGTTTCTTAAAAAGGTATAATTCAAAATCTAGTTTGAAGTCCTTAAAGTAACGTTCTACGCCATAAATTTATTTGTAAAACAGTTACTTGAGATGAATAACAGTTTTTATTATTTTCGAATGATTTATTCATCATTATTTTTGTAGTTTTCGCTATTGGAATGGAGGACCGGCCCATAATCAACTGGGCTTTAATTTGTGGCGTAATGAGTTTCAGGAGAAAATCTGCAAGTTGCCGTAGAAGGACACTGGAGACTGTACAAGCTTAAAAGGGTAAAAGTAAAGAAAAGTGTGCGGGGGGGGGGTCATAACTTTGAGTCCTTAATAATGTTTGAGTACAAGGTTTTTTTAAAGCGATATGTTGTTTAAATACATAAACGATATTTTAAATTTATTAACAAAAGTAAAAAAGGAGGGGTACATATTTAAAAAAATCTATAACTTTTAACGAATGGTTTTCCTGGTAATCCTAATCCAATCAATAACTGTACATATCGAACATCTAAATAAATGGCGTTCTCGCTGGGTGAAGCATTGTCATTGTTTATACGGTGTTCATGCACGGCAGCTCTGGGGTCACTCCTTGACGCCGGGGAGCGACAGAGCGAACGAAGTTATGATGGTCCCGAGAAACGAAAAGTTATGATGGTCCCGGGCTTAGGTCGTACTATGAGACCTACGGTAGTAGCATCTTCCCTATAGGGAAATTCGCTAAGAGTGAATCATAAACAACAATTTCGTTTGATGCCCAGCATTGCCTTTTCTGTAATTTGCAAGCCAACAATAATGCTTAGCTAGTAATTGTTTTTCTGAAACTGCCAAGAATCTTGAAACGCTTGCGGATTGGTTCTCTGTAGTAATCATGATTGTTTCGTGTCCAGCCTCAGCATTGAAGGAGATTGTTAGGTAAAGGCCAGGAAAGAATATTCACTCGCTCGAGGTTTTCTAGAGATGAGATTTTCTTTTACTTCGTCTTATAGTGAAGTAATATTATTTACTTTAGTTGTTCTTCCGGCGTAGCATGGCAATGTCTTCTGTGTTATTAACATTATTCAATCGACGAGCTTTTAATACTCCCTGTCATATTTTCTATGGTGTAAATTTTAATTGTGATCTACCACAGATAAGTTTCTCTGTGAGTCTACTGAATATGTTACAAATTTCTCAGCTACTGGAATTAATAATTCTTTTTAAACCTTAATTTTTATAATATACATATAAGATGTAAAGATTTTACTCGAGTGGAAATTTTTACAGAAATGTTTGTTTATGCTACACAAATTAATGGACAATTTAAGTACTTGTTTGATTATCTATTTCAATAACATGGAGATTCATTTTATTTTGGAGATCCATTTTATAATAAATAAATAAATAAATTGCATTCTTCTACGCAATGTCATTAACAATCCTACAGAATCGGATTAAACAGTTTAGATTGACCTTAGATGCCAACCCCAGTAGGTCGTGTGATTCCGTTTTAGTTGGTGTTTTTGTAGGTGGCCAAGCAGTTGAGCCCTAATAACAGCGGGCGCTCGGGCTAAACTGTCTGGCTCATTATACGGTGGCGTCTTGCCCAATTATATTAATGTTGTATTAATATAATCAAATCATCATGAAGCTAAATTGGCCCTTATTATAAAACAATTTTCGACAACGATTTTAAACTTAAAGTAAACATACCGATAAAGTGTATAGCGAATCCACTTCATTACTCGTGTCTCGATCAGTGTACTTTATTTCGTATCTTTCACATTAAAAGCTCAGTAAAAATTGCAATGTTTAACCCCAGATGTGTCACTGGATTGTAAAATGAATAGTTTATAAATCAGACTCAGAGAGTTTAATTCTACCAATTACATCAATACAACTGTATAAAAGTAAACATATATTAATAAACAAAATGGTACCCCATTACGATTAGCTCGGAGGTTACCAATCACATATTTCCGCCTCTTTATTTTTTACAAGTAGGCTAACATGTCAGTAATTTATATGCTAGAATAAAGTTTTTATTGGGATTAGGCTTCTAGCCTCTAAACATTACACTTTATTTCAATCCCTTTTCTACGATGTCCTTACGCCGAACGTTATAGCGGTGTGATCCTTGGCAGCTACATATGTGAAAGCCGGTTTCTTGTCCCCTGTTTTAATTGGCGCTGCGGAGACTATTTTGTCGACCGTCGCATTGCGCTTGTTTCACACGAAAATCGTGTAAAAACCAGTAAAAACGTCGTCCTCGCGCCACTCAGTGCGCTGAAGGTCCCGGGTTTCTCTGCCTTGCCAGCGGTCATTATTATGATTATGCATTTTTTCCATTTAACAGACCTTCAAACTAGCCCTCCCTGTGGCCTTCGTTTACGCAAATTATGCAGTTTGTGTTCTAGTAAGATCGAATTAACTGGAAGCAAATAAATGTACGTTGAAAGTAATGCTTTAACTCTCTATATAAGGAGCGCTTACGGGATTTGTGCTCTAGATTAATATTCAACAGTATTCATATTTGTTTTAAAAGTAACTAAACGAACTTACCAGATTAATTATTAAGTCTTAAAATGTACAGTAAAGGGATGTGTTTTGCTAATTTGATGTTACAATCGGACGAAGAACAAGAGTTATCACTACTATTTTTTTCGTAAAAATGTTGTTACTGTAGTACTTCGGCAAATAAACTTACATTTTAGCAACACAACTAGCAAGATTTTAGCAAGATAACTAGTAGATATTCCCGCAGCTTCGCCTGCTGAAAGGATAACTAATTTTAACTCTGGGGGGCTGGTAATTCCACCGTAGATTGAAATAAGAAGGTGTAATGTTTCCTCTAAAAATATTTCCCTCATGACTGTCAAATGTTATGAATTAGTATCCTCCAATTGGCCAATACAGAGAATGAGCGCTAACCCCCGGGTGGTCAACACAGCGTTTTTAAATACCGATATGAAACAAAAACGCTAAGGGCAAGTTTTAAACTCGACATAAATCTGAATTTAGCGCGTTAAAAGAAAATACGAAAAACTTAAAGAAAAAGTATAGAGGCGGTAAAAGCCTTGACCGAAAAACTATTTCCCACACGTTTCTCAATCAAATTTGAGATCAGGTCACTTTGCTATCAATAAGGCAAAATATTGTAGAGATAGTTTGTGTTTTGGAACTGAAATCCCCATCACTTAAGCAAGCCCTCCTAAAATTCTAATTTTGGAAACTCCGATTCTAGTGCCTTCACATATGCTCGAAATTAAATATCCATACTGAGTTTTAAAGATTATAGTTTCAGTACTTACTTATAAAAGACGGACAACAAAGTTTACTAAAGTGGGAATACAAAATAGTACTTTGGGCGGGTCATACAACGCAAGTAGCTCAAGTTGCATTCGACAAATATGTAGTGGGTGGCCGTATTAAATTTGTACACAATCTTCTCTTAGTAGATTGTATCTCGTACCTTTCCTAACCCATGAAAATATTTTATAGGTCTCCCATTTACCAAAAACTATAGTTTCAAAAACTGAAATGGCCACCATTTTGAATTTTATAATACACTCTATTTTAGCCATCTGAGAAAAAATATTTTAAAAACCTTTCTTTGCATACATCTAGAGCCTATAAAGAATATTTGTACCAAGTTTCAAGCCCCAAAGTCTTGTAGGTTTTGAGAAAGTAAACTTTGAAAGCAAAAAATGGGTGCCATTTTGAATTTTATAATATACCATATTCAAGCCTTTTAAAAGAAAATATTGCAAAACCCTTTCCTAGTACGCATCTAGAGCCTGTAGAGAATATTTGTGCCAAGTTTCATGGCTCTATATAGTTTTTGAGAAACTGCGATCAGTTAGTCAGTCAAGCAATGGGTTTTGGCTTTTATATTTATAGATGAACTTTCCATAAAAAAATAAGAATCACTGGAGTTTAGATGAGCCTAGGGTACATTATCCGTATGTATAACATCTATTACAGTAATTCAACTTTTTTAAACTAATAATTTGATATGTAACGAATTTCGCTTTTCACCTCTTCCTAATTATTCATTTAGCTTCCTCAAGTTTAATTGTTTAAATGTATGACACAGTTGAAGCGAAACGATTTTTTAAAATCTTTTCAATACTTTTCAATAATAACCTCTTGTAATGATTATTTACTAGTAATGACACTTTTTTAATTATACAAAAAAAAGCAAAAACACACACACACACACACACACACACACACACACACACACACACACACACACACACACACTGCACACAACACGTTTTGTTGTACTTTTTGTACTAACAAAACGTACAACATGATTATCAAGCAAATATTTCATTTTTATTCCCATAAGATAAAATATATCCAAGGGCAGTTAGTTGAGGAACTGTTTTTATAGCGCCAGCGAACTTTGTCATGATTGCAGATCTTGATAACTCGTATCCATCATCATTAGCTGGGTTTTTGCCGCGACAATGGACAGTTAGTACAGTAGTTGTTTATTGGATAACGAGTGGTTAAACGGCTGTTGTCGGTTGAGTGCTACTTGTGGGAGACCGAGTGATTTATTGCACTCAACGTCGCTGTAATCCTCGTCGTGTGAGTGATAAGATCTGACAGCTCATTCCCGACAGCTTCTGATAATTATGAAAACAAGACAAGTAATTGGATTAGTTTTATTACTATACATTGTAAAAAGATTTATAATTTCTTATTTTTTACAATTTGAATACGACGATCGCTTTTAAAAAACGTGCTTTAGTAACTTGTCATTTATTCGTGAACATATGACGCGTTCATCTTGGGTTTAAGGAAGACGAATCTTGGTGATAAGTCAAGGCAAATGATACAATGCATTTTCCTGTTTTGCTGGCTCTATGCGTGATGGCATCGTCATTTATATAAAAGTAAGACATTTTGTGGAAAATATCTGCTTGTTCTTTATTTTTTTAACAATATACCAATTTCTATTAATTTCACGTTTTCCTTTTTATAAAGTCTTGAAAACACCATCGCGTTACTTTAGAACATAGTATAATATTGTCAATTATTTATTAGAATTGTATATGATAAATCAAAAAATGCTCTTTAATTTGCTGAAGTTAACATATAGATATTTCAAATGAAACATTAAACAGTATTTTCCTGTATAGACATGTATATCGAGTTAATACAAATTGCAAAAAGTCCGTTGTATTATAAGGCACAAATCAATATGATTATATACGCATTTTGAAATTAGTTTATAGGTTTTACTGGGTAATAAAAAACTATAAATAAGTTTTCGCTGTAAATACGCAGCTTAAAGTCAATGACCTGCTGTCTGTTTTCAACATTGATACATTGTTTATGAATATATTAATTTAAATGTATTAGGTTTCGTTTGTAAAATAAAATAATGATTTAATTTACACATTCCTTTCAACAAATTACGAATATTTCGTCCTCTGTAGTTGATTGAGTTCGATGCTTCACGACCAACGTTACCAACGTTCCATAAAATGGAATTTATTCAAATTTATTCAAAATTGAAAGTATCTTTTGTTTTAGTTTAGAAAGTTTAAACGTTTTGGTTATACTTTTTGTTCATGTTTCAATATCGAAAATTTGAATTTGAAATTAGGGGGTTGTTGACCAAATTTTACTGCGCGAAAATATTTTGTACATTTCATATTTACAAAAACGTATGGCTAGTTTTAGACTATTTACATCATAGAAGCTTTATTTATTTGTGTTTGATCTAAATTAATTAATTATATCAAAACAATCAGCCATGTATAGAAAACAAATCCTCCTTACATATTGATTGGTACACATTTTTTTCTGTTCGTAAGTTCCTCTTTTTGTTAGTTCTTACTTTATTTACGCCTTCAAAAGAATGCTGTCAATTAACCAACAAATATTGTGTTAATACCATAATGCATGAATAATTAACACCATTTCTCTAAAACGTGTGTTTAAATTACTTTTGATCTAATAAACATTCTGTTTGGATGAACGCGTTTCAGCCGTAATACTATCCTTAGCATCTATGTTTTTTTTAGATTTTTATTTTTTATATTTTGTGTATTTCAACGCCAGTGGCATTTTTTAACGTTTTTACTAGGAATATTGGGTTCCTTCGCGGTTTGGTTTTTGTATCGAGCTGCGTCAAGTCGTTGAGTAAGCAATATCTTCACATAACACAAAACACGACATCGCAAAAGGAAACATTTAAACAGGCACTTGGTTTTAATTTTATTTAGTATTTGTGTTTCGTACATTGTGTGAATTTTGTTATTTTGAAACTTGGTTGTGCTTGATAAAAGATCTAAAAAGTGAAAGTAAACTTTAATAAACTTATATGATGATAATACGCAAAGCTTATGTGTAGTGCGAATTGTATAAGGGTGAAACACGATGATCTGTCAAATATGACTGTTTCAATTGGGTAAAATAAATATATCTTCTGAATTAACCCGTGCAATCAACCACCAATTGCAACTAAGAAAACTCCGTCCTATACTAAATATTGAAACTACCGATTTTCCAAGATCGCAACGGTTCGCACATCGATCCTGTCACTCGGTGTTGGGCAACTTATTCTAGCAGCACTCGTCTGCACACTCGCCCTACCTGAGGCCGCCGCGGCGAACTGCCTCAGCACGCCCGTGGTCCGTCGGTTCCTGGTTCCTACCGAGCGCATGGTTCACCACTGACTGGCGCCGCGACCTCCGGGCCCTCCCCTACCACGGCGGCCGCCGCGGGTCGTCGGACATCCGACGTCCGACCGGTCGACTGTTTGTTTTGGTTTCGTTCTCGCCCCCTCGGCCCCGGTTCCGGTTACGTCACGGTGCGCGTATTATGTCACTGTATCGGCTGTTCCAGAGGTCGTCGGCGCGACTCACCGTAAACAATGTTTAAGTCTGTAGGTGCAAGGGTAGAAAGCTGAAACTGTTTAGGTTTAAATTAATTGTGCTTTAACCTTAGGAGATTCCTGCCTCTTCTTATTTATCCAGCTGCACCCGTCAAGGAAATATTACAGCGATCGAATACCAATGTTTCTTGTAAAAAAAATTGTGCTTCTCAATACAGTAGTTAAGTGGTTAAAATTTTCTAACCGTCTAAACAAATGTAAATGCCGTGTTATGTAGTGTAAATTAGCGTTGCAGACGGTCGTCACAAACATTATGAGTTACACCCACAATTTTAACACCCATTATTATTAATATCAATTGACTACGAAATAATATTAACATTTAATTCTCTTAACTCTTTATTGCGCCCCTGATTCCCCAGCCTTTATGAGCTCAGTAAATCATTTGCCAGTAACCACCGCCGCTGTACGAGCGTACGAGCGTGCGCGGTAAGTAGGTGACGGCCACACGGTAAGTTCCTATGCGCGGCTTGTCCGGCGACGGCGACGTCGCAGTTTCAATTATCCGCGGACCAAGGGCGATCGGTCGCCACTGACAAATCTCCGCATTCCAGGCGCCTCCGCTAGTTTATACCGCGTGGTGCGGATTAATAGGCTACAATTCGAGGCGCCCTCGAGTGCCAACTTATCAGATCGCCTAGACAAATCACCGGGAGCCGTGGGGAGGCTTAGTCCGTCGAGGTCTTTTGTCGCTTTTAATCACCGTTTTCGTCTTTTGACTCTCAATGGCTTACGCTGCTTATCTGTCTTGGTAATCTCCGTTACATGCCTTATAGTTTTTTTAGTTGATTCTGAGGGACGATAAACAAGTTTTTTTCGACCTTGCATTTGCCCCGATCACATAGACTATTTATCCGTGTGTGGTGCGTTATGAAGCAAAGCCATGCTTGAGCCGATTCATTAGAAAAATGAAGAATATGCCTACTGCTTAAAGAGCCGTTAACGCTTGGACCCGAACTGACGATCTCGCCACCGAGCCGCCGAAGTCCACTGCTGACTCACTAAATAGCAATGTACTATGTAAAATGTTCTGTATATTTTTTTGTTTCCATAACTTAAAAACCGCAATATTAATCAAAAATAATATAAGTAATGTGGACTAATTTACAACTGTAGTCAGTTTTATGTGGGAGTCGACGCTTCTTAAAACATTATTGTAAGTTATAAAATATTGAGCAGTTCGATCCCTTGAAGTTATTATTTGAAGAAGAGTATAAGGACATATATAGCCTTTAAAGTCTCATGCGATTCGTAGAGCCAACCTGAAGTTAGTGTTCGATGTTTTGATCTAGATAACATTTCGTTCGAGTCGTATTGTAACGGATAGTGAAAGTTGCAGTCAGTAGTAAATCAGTCGAACCTTGCCCCCACGGGCCCGTAGGCAGCTTTGACGGCTTCGGCGGTGTAAACGTAAATCATAAAACCCAACCAGCCCGTTACTCTGCTATGGTGCAGTGCGGTATGGGGCCCTGCAGAGTTATTTATGGTTTGAAACTATTTTATTAGATTCCTGACACACTTCGCTTGCAATGCGTTTGAATATCACGGGTAAATTGACATGTGACACTTCTTGTTACGTTGAGATTTTGTCCTTAAAACATTCGTGTTTTGGTTTATTTTCCTATATTTCAGAGGAATCCTTGATAAATTGTTTGATTGATAGGAAAAGGGTTCAACTTTCAAAACAGGGAAATGATTAAAGTGATATATGGGAATTGTAGGATACATTTATATAGTTCGAATACATATACCGTTATTTACGATTCAAATTTCAAGTATAATAATTTACCTTAAAATTATTTTTAAGAGCTTGTAGATTATGTAATACATAAAAAAAACTCATTTTCGAACACGACACAAAGTAACAGTCATATGTAAAGAGACGAGACAGCCCCAGTGCTGAAGGCAAATAATAATTCCTTGTATAACAAAAAAACCTAATCAGTAATCAAATAGTGTTCCTCCAGCGATCAAGGCTAGATACGCGGACCCTACTCAACACATTAGCCATGCGGCGAGCGCCCGCCGAGTGGGTGGTTACGACAGTCTCGTATACGCGATGTCAATACGCCATCACTCTCCGTGTGCGAACACATTGTAGTGCTGCACTCTATGATTACGTACTGTAACTCTCTTATTACGGCGCTATGAAGTTGTAAATTCCGCCCCACGCCTGGAGAAACGGTCGCACGCTCTTGTGCAGTTTTGCGGGTCGCATTTACATCCGAATTGTTCGAAGGGGTAACTAATTGTTTAAGTTTATACTCGTTGTAAGGCCCGACGTTAAATGGTGTATATTTGCAACACAGTTTGCTAAGCAGTCGCATTTTCTTTTAATCCGTCCCGGCGCCGGCGTGCGTTTTATGTATCACATTATTTTGCTGACGCATCATGTTGTTCGTTTTGTCAGGAAAGTATTCCTGTTAGCATTTATGAAATATCATGCCAGTCACGAAACAATATTGAATTAATAAACTTTGATAGGCCCTACTTTATACCTGATCGTCAGAAAAGTTGTGTTGGTTGGGACTTAATAATTATTAGTTAAACTGGAGTTTTAGGGCAAAAATTTCAAACTTAAAATATCTGTAAAATTTGTAAAATTCTTATTGGTGTTAATATTAGGTTTCTTTCCCATTTCCGTTACTTGCCAAACATGATTGCTAAATTAAACCTTATTTACGCACGTTGAAATTAATCATAAAGTTAAAAATGAACCATCCTCAATTTAATGTCATTCAAATTAATTGTTTGCCTTTTTGCATTAGGATAGAGCATTACAAATTAATGTATCTTTGCTCTATAGCTAAACGACGAATCGATTTGCAAGCTGAGCGTTGAAGAAAGATAAACATAATTTGCATTTAGAACGCCACATTAAACACTAAAGTTAACTCGATGAAATCACCAGAACTGTTATTTCCCGTAATGTGATGAAAGTCTGTAACAACTCTGTTACGAATGTTTGCAGCGACGCGGTGCGTGATCCGTTCATCCAACATCTATTGCCGACCAAACTTAATCAGAATTTTGATAATTATCCCTCTAATCCTAATCTCTGAATGAACCTAATATTTGGCTCGTGATCGCTTAATGGCCCTTAGTGGTGGGATCTGCCAAAGGGTTTTATGGGGTTATAAGATAATTTGCATAATAACTCCTGTTCCAGCAATCGGTTTTATAGATTGCTGAGCTGCTGGGCTACTTAAACAGCATTTAAAGCAAAGAAGCGGCATAAATTAAAAGTAATTGCAGTTATTTTACTCCGCATTTGCAATGTGTACACTTAAAATACAATTTCACTTACAACACTTTTTTATTTCCATTAAAAAAATATCGCAACTCAAAAAATGGCCTTAAGTTGAAAAAACGGAAAAATACTTAAGTGATTACAGTTAAACTATTTTATTAAATACAGTATTTGAAATTTGTGAAAGTTTTGAAATGTTTATTAAATATATTAAATATTTTTGAATATTTGAAATTCGGCACTTCAAATGCACTTTGAAATTTGTTTTTATCTCTATTTAAAGATCATTAACTATCGAGAGACGTCATAACTTGATTCGCATTTATTTGCAAGGTTTTCGTACGTTACAAGTCTGGTTTGAAAAAATACTTATTAATAGAAATGAAGTTCAAGTATTCAAGTGTTGTATACTGGCAGCTGCCCGTATACTGGTGTGTGAACTATCGTGTTAAAGTCATCAGCCAAAATGTTAAAAGTATAATTATTGGTATTCGGATCAATCGCGTGTTGAATTGTCCTTTTTTCCTACAAACATTGTTTGGAACCCCCGTCGCGCACCTCTTCCTCGGAGGAAAGACGGCGCCGGATCGTAAACGCGGTGGGAACCGTTCGCGAGCGATTAGTTGGAGACTAGCTTGCGGAAGGAGGCAATCTGCGACCAGGGACTCGACTATGGAAATGATAGTGCGGTCAGGGCCGCGCGGTAACCAAGGGAACGCCGCAAGTTTATAGTTCGGGTCGGGGGATTAATGTAGCGCCGCCGTTTTTGGACAAGGTCGCGGCCGCGGCGCGTCTCGGGAATGCGGGGCCGCGTTGTTGACACTTGCGGGGCAGTCGGGAATGTGCGGTAGCTGTGCGGTTTGATTTGAATTCTGACAAGAGAGGCGTTTTATTGAGAAGTTAGTTTGTATATGCCACTTTGTAGGTCTCAGAAGATATAAAGAAACGGAATTTCACAATAACTGTGTTTCCGTTGGCTATACAAAACATATTACCATTCAGATTTATGAAACTTCATAATAAGTCTGATTACGACGTCTATGTTGAAATATTTTTTTTAACCTAGAAAATGCTCCGGTTGAAAAGTAGACCAGACTTCTTGTATTTATTTGAAACAAACTTTTTGAGACATTTTTTGGAACAATTTTAGCTATTTTAATGATTCTAAAAGATTTTTAAATTCTTAAAGCCTGTGCTTTTGTTAACTGACTCCTACTTCTTGTAAAACTGAAATGGTTGCTACTGCGTAACAATAACTTTGACAATCTGTTTTGAATATAAATTGAATCTTTAAACAAGAAATTATTAATACAATGTTATAATTTGATTGTAATGATCAGATTAAACGCGGTTTCCTGAAAAACTCCTTAATTGCCTTGAAATTAGATTTTACTAATAAGCACAAGTCCAATTCAAAATGGATCGAAGTGTTGGCACAGAGCCGTACTGAAAATCTGCCACCCACCGAGATCGCTATCACAACCAAATTACATTGCTTTGTGTGCAAATTCGTCGTGTCATCACGCGGGATATTAGAAAACAATCTTCAAGGAAACAAAAATTGCTAAATGTTTACGGACTTCCTTATTATTTGAAGTGCAGTTTATTTGAACTCGAACTGAAATAATTATAATCGGTAAAAATTTAAGAGCATAAGGTAATTTATTTTAAATAGTATCAAGGGTGAAAAATAGAGGTAACACAAAAAATACCATAAACATGCTACACACATTCGTCAAGTAGCAGATTCTGAGAGATCACAAAGTATAATGTTGGAAGTGCGTGGTCCTCAACAGGTGAAGCAACTTTTACCTTCACAAACACCCAAATTCAAAGTTGTAAATTTATAAGCTGCTCCCTGTTCTTTGTAGCTCTCTGTTATAACTTTTTGAGTTATAGTTGTTCACGGTAGCACATGCACGTGACTTAAGGTTTCCACGTTGTAACTTGGAATGGTTTTGACCATTAGTTTTTTAGCCATTACAATATAGTGACGGTTAATGCCATGGCAAACAGTTGGTCTTGTCATTTTATATTGCTTACAGACATGTGTAGAGATCATATTCGTCTTCTTGTTACTCGATCTAGGCAAATATATCAGACGAAGATTACTTTCAAAAGACTATATTTTACAACATGTTTTTAACATTACTATAATAACTAAGATATATTTTAACCCATGGAAGTTTAACCATGTAATCTTTTTTAAGTCTGGCTAGTAATGTTATAATGTAACAATACTTTACATTAACAATTTTTGGCAATCATCTTTTTTTACACTTTACAAACAAAGGTTTTTTCCTACACCTTTATTAATATTCTGCATATCTTTATTCAATCAGTTTGTTTAAATTTGACATTCATCTGTGAATGTAAGGATTGAAATGTTTGTTTGGCATGTTGAAATCTTTTGCCACGGTCCAGAAAAAGAGTATACATACGGTAGCAGTTATATGTCTTCTTTAGTATTTGGCAAATACCACAGTTTTTTTTTAATTACTTCTGGTAACTGTTTGAATCGCTATAAATAAGAATTAGATTAATAATAACAATTGAAGAAAGACTTAGGGTTACAGTAGACTCCCTCTTATTCGGATCCCTCGGAACCGAGGCCTGTCCGAATAACGGTTTCCCCGGTTAAACCGGCGTTTCCTAAAATTAGTTATCAAATTAAAAAATTAAAAATAATGTATTTTATCATTAATTGTCGATTAAATATTTCCCACAGGAATCGTCGATATCATTCCTCCAACAATGAAAACTAAATTATTTTACTTAAACTAAAGAGAGCTTAACATTTAGACATGTCTATTTCCTGCCAATCACGTCCGGTGAAACCGATGTGTAGATAAAAATTGTGCGGTTAAAAAGATGTCACTTCCGTGGAGTATAGTACGGTTAAACCGATGTCCTGTTAAAAGGTTTCCGGACAAGAGGGAGTCTACTGTATACATATTACCAAGCCCAGACTGCGACAATTATCCAGTAAAGCGAACCTGTGCATCGGCAACCTTAAAGTGACAAGAGGGAGTCTATTGTATACATATTACCAAGCCCAGACTGGGGCGATTATCCAGTAAGGCGAACCTGTGCATCGGCAACGTTAAAAGTGACAAGAGGAAGTCTACTATATACATATTACCAAGCCCAGACTGGGGCAATTATCCAGTAAGGCGAACGTGTGCATCGGCAACGTTAAAAGTGACAAGAGGGAGTCTACTGTATACATATTACCAAGCCCTGACCGCGGCAATTATCCAGTAAGTCGAACCTGTGCATCGGCAACGTTAAAGGTGACAAGAGGGAGTCTACTGTATACACATTACCAAGCCTAGACTGGGGCAATTATCCAGTAAGGCGAACTTGTGCATCGGCAACGTTAAAAGTGACAAGAGGGAGTCTACTGTATACATATTACCAAGCTCAGACCGCGGCAATTATCCAGTAAGGTGAACTTGTGCATCGGCAACGTTAAAGGTGACAAGAGGGAGTCTACTGTATACATATTACCAAGCTCAGACCGCGGCAATTATCCAGTAAGGCGAACCTGTGCATCAGCAACGTTAAAGTGACAAGAGGGAGTCTACTGTATACATATTACCAAGCTCAGACTGCGGCAATTATCCAGTAAGGCGAACCTGTGCATCAGCAACGTTAAAGGTGACAAGAGAAAGTCTACTGTATTCACATTACCAAGCCCAGATTGGGGCAATTATTCAGTAAGGCGAACCTGTGCATCGGCAACGTTAAAAGTGACAAGAGGGAGTCTACTGTATACATTATACCAAGATCAGACCGCGGCAATTATCCAGTAAGGCGAACCTGTGCATCGGCAACGTTAAAGGTGACAAGAGGGTGTCTACTGTATTCACATTACCAAGCCCAGATTGGGGCAATAATCCAGTAAGGCGAACTTGTGCATCGGCAACGTTAAAAGTGACAAGAGGGAGTCTACTGTATACACATTACCAAGCTCAGACCGCGGCAATTATCCAGTAAGGCGAACTTGTGCATCGGCAACGTTAAAAGTGACAAGAGGGAGTCTACTGTATACATATTACCAAGCTCAGACCGCGACAATTATCCAGTAAGGCGAACTTGTGCATCGGCAACGTTAAAGGTGACAAGAGGGAGTCTACTATATACATATTACCAAGCCCAGACTGGGGCAATTATCCAGTAAGGCGAACGTGTGCATCGGCAACGTTAAAAGTGACAAGAGGGAGTCTACTGTATACATATTACCAAGCCCAGACCGCGGCAATTATCCAGTAAGGCGAACCTGTGCATCGGCAACGTTAAAGGTGACAAGAGGGAGTCTACTGTATACACATTACCAAGCCCAGACTGGGGCACTTATCCAGTAAGGCGAACTTGTGCATCGGCAACGTTAAAAGTGACAAGAGGGAGTCTACTGTATACATATTACCAAGCTCAGACCGCGGCAATTATCCACTAAGGTGAACTTGTGCATCGGCAACGTTAAAAGTGACAAGAGGGAGTCTACTGTATACATATTACCAAGCTCAGACCGCGGCAATTATCCAGTAAGGCGAACCTGTGAATAAGCAACGTTAAAGTGACAAGAGGGAGTCTACTGTATACATATTACCAAGCTCAGACTGCGGCAATTATCCAGTAAGGCGAACCTGTGCATCGGCAACGTTAAAGGTGACAAGAGAAAGTCTACTGTATTCACATTACCAAGCCCAGATTGGGGCAATTATCCAGTAAGGCGAACTTGTGCATCGGCAACGTTAAAAGTGACAAGAGGGAGTCTACTGTATACATATTACCAAGCTCAGACCGCGGCAATTATCCAGTAAGGCGAACCTGTGCATCGGCAACGTTAAAGGTGACAAGAGGGAGTCTACTGTATTCACATTACCAAGCCCAGATTGGGGCAATAATCCAGTAAGGCGAACTTGTTCATCGGCAACGTTAAAAGTGACAAGAGGGAGTCTACTGTATACACATTACCAAGCTCAGACCGCAGCAATTATCCAGTAAGGCGAACTTGTGCATCGGCAACGTTAAGGTGACAAGAGGGAGTCTACTGTATACATATTACCAAGCTCAGACCGCGGCAATTATCCGGTAAGGCGAACTTGTGCATCGGCAACGTTAAAGGTGACAAGAGGGAGTCTACTGTATACATATTACCAAGCTCAGACCGCGGCAATTATCCAGTAAGGCGAACCTGTGCATCGGCAACGTTAAAAGTGATAGTCCGCGGCCGTGAGCGCCGTAGAAGGATTTCTGAATGTTGATTAGCTTTTAGCGCGGCGATTGATGGTCGAAGCTTCTCCTCGCTTACTTTAACGGCCTGTCGCCTTCGAGGAGGTGCAGTGCTCGTAAATCAACAATGTATAAGTGCAACTTATTTTTTGGCAATAATGTAGATTCAAGTTCTTTATAATAATTTTTCCTGCCATTTTGAAATTTTTATTTATTAGAGATTTTGGTGAAATGATTTTTGGCGAAATGTGAGCAAAACCGATTGGGAACTATTCAACTGCGTCATTGTTTGAGCGAATTCAACAAATCAGTCATAAGAGCATTACTAGGAATTAAAACGCGTCATATCCCGGAGTTGACTGGCGTTAAAACGTAGTCAGTTTTATGAGTGCTTAAATAGTATTTTGATATTAATGTACATTTAATATTTGCGTTTAATCTATTATTTGCAAACTGATTTACTAGATTTTGGTTTAAATTTAACTTTCTCTCATAATATTTTCAGAACGTTTTTAACAGAAACCAGTGTAATACCAACTTTTATAAATTAATCATTGCGAGTTGTTAAAGTTGCTTTTTTGTAAACCGAGAAATATAAGACTTAAATATTACGTATAGTAAATACATCTGTATATATGAAATCTTTATTGCCATTGATCAATATTGATATCTGTATTAATATTTATATATAGGTGTTTACGTAAGTAACTTTTCAATAGTAAATTAAAAAGGTGTCAAGGCTGTTTGATAAGTGAAAAGTACAGTTGTTTAATACTAACAGCATAAACCAATTACCTAATTCTTTCCCAATGTTTCTGGTTACGTTGAAGGCTAAAGTTATTTCTGTTATATTACATTAGTAATAAAAAATAACAGAAATTACGTTAGCCTGCAGAGAAACCAGAAACGTTGGGAAAGAATTAGGTAATTGGTTTATGTTGTTGGTGTTAAACAACTGTACTTTTCACTTATCAAACAGCCTTGAGTTCTTTTAATTTATTATTTAAAAGTTATTTACGTAAACACCTGTAAATATTAATTACTAATGTATATTTTAAAAAATACAGCATTCTCATTTGTTCAGATTTTAAAATTTTCAGCTTAAACGTTTGTAACATTGTTTCGCCGAATCAGACAAGCTACATTCACCAGGCACTTGGTTCATCGAGGCACTCGCAACAATACTCGCTCACCATAATAATGCTGTATAAAAACATAATATTCCGTCCGACCTCAAACAGCAATGTCGACAATCCAGTTAGCAGGGTCCTTGCGCGAATGAATAGTGCATGCGACTAGTTTTTGTGTGGCCGCTAGTTGTACACTTGTAATTGTCCTGGTTAACCAGACGGTGGCGGCGTTAACACGAATAGCCCGCGATTATGCGTCTCTACTGACTGCCATCCGGATTTTAAATTTAAATTATAAATTCAATCTTTAGGTAAAATTAATTATATTTGTCTTCTAGTGCCTTACAGGTTTTGGAGGGCAGTTTCTTAAATTCGAGGGCGCACTCATTTACTGAGATTTTTGTATCCCTGAAGGTTTTATAACCGAGTACGTATATGTAATTAGCTAATTTTTTGTGTGGATATTAAACATATGCTTGGTTGCTTAAATTTTGTATTATTTATTTCTCTTATGTGATTGGTGAATGAGGATTATTAAATAAAGGTTGAATTCTTACATAGAGGGTTTTCATTGGTTTTCAGTTGGTGGGTCCCTTTTAAATAAACCTTGAAAATCAAATCGGGGCGTTTATGGCTGCTAGTTATAAAAAAAATTTATTTCAATATTTATCTATTTTAATAATCTAAACAATATTTACATAAATTAAACCCTTATTAGTATATTTAGTTTTGTTCTGAAATGAAAATTCATGAAAAATTTATAATGGAATATTCTAAGAATAAACCAACATTGAACCAGTCCCAAGGGAGGAAATTTATATATTTAGGGCGTTCCCGACCTTTAACAAAACTTTCCACACCTCTGTTGCACACGGACTAACACGCGCTGACCGCCTGAATTACTGCATTACCTCGAGTACTTGTATTTCCTTGACTGGGAACACGACGAAAGCGACCGGAGCCGCGCTACAACCCGCAATCTGCGGTATCGACACATAAACAGCGCGGGTCACGATAATGTCGGTAATTAAATGAGCAGATCGCGATAAAATCGGCTATTTTAAGACGCTGGGTGGACCGGACTCGTATATCGAACGTGTGGTTTACCTCGCCGCGCGGCGGTTGCGCCCCCTCGCAGTTTAGGCTCTCCAGTCTCCAGTGTCTGGTGTGAGTCATCGGCGGGTTATCGGATGATTGCGATTTGATGAGCCCCAACCTTCGCGGGTCCCCTTCAAACGGCGGTGGTTCGGGTGAATAATGCGCCTGGGAAATGACGGTTTGAAGGTTGATTTTCGAATCACCGTGTAATATTAGCTTTGCCGTAACTGGATAATGTAAAAGCGGATTTATTTGGGAGTAAATTGCGTGATTGCGGATATTAGTTGAGTAAGTTTGACAATTGTCATGGTTCGTTGACAAATCAATAAATGTAAAGCACAAGAGAGAGAGGAGGTCGGGATACATTTGTATTTATCTATAAAAAGACTTTGGTACTGAAGATAAGTTACCAAGTATCTTTGTAACGAGATGGGTCACATATTAGGTAACCGTCCTACCCAAAGTTTTGATCAAGAATCTTTTCTGTATAAAGTGGACTATACCAGTGTTTTAAGGGTTAACTTCCGGATGAAAGTGTGCATACATAAAACTGAGCTTTTAAACTATTGCTGCCAGAAGAGGTATTGTAATATTTTCGTGAAGCGTAACTAATATATTATTTTGCTATTATACCGAGTTAAGTTTTTGTAACAATAAATATAAATTTAGTTTTTACGAACAAAGGGTTTTCATTAATAACCTAAATAAAATAAACCCTGTTTTGTCACCGTAACCTGAGTCTTATCGTCCTATCGTTGTTGTGCTGTTGACGTTCGGCAATCTGATAACCCTTTGAATTGAACAAGCGGTTTCTCTGTAGGTACACTGTTCACCAGATTTGATTTGATGTGACCAATTTTTTACAATGTATAATTCAAAACTCGACATTTTAATTTCATTACGTTTATGCGTTATCAAAACGAGTGATGTTTTTGGGTTGCCTGTTCAAGGAAGTCAGTATGCATTGGATTTAAGTAATGATTGATCACTCTGAGCTCTCGTACATATATTTACATCAGTTTATTTGCATCACGCCTGTCTGTGAGTGTCTGAGTGCAGTCGTGAGAACATCACGCGGGTCTGTGAGTGTCTGAGTGCAGTCGTGAGAACATCACGCGGGTCTGTGAGTGTCTGAGTGCAGTCGTGAGAACATCACGCGGGTCTGTGAGCGTCTGAGTGCAGTCGTGAGAACATCACGCGGGTCTGTGAGTGTCTGAGTGCAGTCGTGAGAACATCACGCGGGTCTGTGAGTGTCTGAGTGCAGTCGTGAGAACATCACGCGGGTCTGTGAGTGTCTGAGTGCAGTCGTGAGAACGTCACGCGGGTCTGTGAGTGTCTGAGTGCAGTCGTGAGAACGTCACGCGGGTCTGTGAGTGTCTGAGTGCAGTCGTGAGAACATCACGCGGGTCTGTGAGTGTCTGAGTGCAGTCGTGAGAACATCACGCGGGTCTGCGAGTGTCTGAGTTCAGTCGTGAGAACATCACGCGGGTCTGTGAGTGTCTGAGTGCTGTCGTGAGAACATCACGCGGGTCTGCGAGTGTCTGAGTGCAGTCGTGAGAACATCACGCGGGTCTGTGAGTGTCTGAGTGCAGTCGTGAGAACATCACGCGGGCCGACCTTCGCCGCCGAGCGCCAAGGACCGTCGCCTCCGCGCCGCCGCTGCGCCCGGTCATTACGTTGTCGGATGTGGCATACTTCGATTTGTCTAATAACTCAAGTCATCGGAGCCGTTACAATCACCTTCCGAAGGATGTAAAGTAGGTTTTTACGTAGTTTTTGCGCTTTGTAATATATACTGGATGTTTCCAGTTGAAAATATTATGGTTGAAACTAGTTTTTATTTTACGTTTGTTGTTCATTTTGTGTCCAATTAGTCATCTTTTAAGTCCGTCATGACGAGAACTCCTCTTATCCTATGATCCTGTGAAATCTGAGTGATCCGGAGGGGGGGGGGTCTGTATGCGGGGAGAGTGGTCTGGGTTATATGTGTGTGTCTGTGTACAATTTATGGTGTTACATATCTCAGTAACACTTTCTTTGTCATTACCTCATCAGTGTTTTACAAGAATGATATAGAAACGCGGTCATGATTTGCGTTTATACCTGTTTCTCTTTTAAACTAATGTTTACTAAAAAAAGTTAGATTTTTTCAAAATCGTTAAGAAGTATTTGATATAAAGAAATGAAAAATATGTATAAATTTCAAGCAAGTGTATTAAAAAGTAACGAAATTAGTATGAATGACATAATAATTAAATGGCATAACAATGAAATTCCGAAGTATTGAAAATAATATTCTGACAGCGTAGCAGTAAACATGATGAAAATCCGCAATGTATTGAAAATAATAACCTGGTAATTTGAATAATGTTATTTATGATAAATATGTGATGCATGCAATGCGATGTATGCTATTGTTCACGCAATAAAGAAACGTTATAATAATTATTATTGTAAGCTACTTAGTAATTTTATTTAAATAGTTTTGATCTTTACTTCTACGACTTAGAATCAATACTTCGGTTGAGGAGGTACGACATGCGAATGTTAACATTTCGTCAGAAGAGGAGTCATAGCGCGCTGTTGAAGGT
This sequence comes from Flexamia atlantica, assembly GCA_035578135.1. Classification (NCBI taxonomy): domain Eukaryota; kingdom Metazoa; phylum Arthropoda; class Insecta; order Hemiptera; family Cicadellidae; genus Flexamia; species Flexamia atlantica. The sequence goes on from JAQJVK010000012.1 coordinate 27,300,196, forward strand.
AGAAGGATTTCAGATATTGCATAATATGGAATTCGTCTTTTTCAACGTATCTCCAACAATCTTGCGGAAAAACTGTATGATTTTCGCTCTATGTTATATTCAAGTTGAAAGTCAATATTCTTTTGACAAAAATCAGCATTAAAATTATTTTCTAGAAAATATTGTAAACTTCAGTTGTAGTTAATGTTTTAACAATTATTTTGATCTCAATTTAGGAATCAGTTCATTAATACACCTCTCATTTTTAATTCCCCTATAGGTCATTCGTTTTGATTCAAACTGTTGATGGAAGTCAAAATCTCGCTCTAATGTTGCAAGTTGCATTTAAAATTTTGATATAGTGTACTGTATGTCTTTAATCGTCAGCTAGTAAATTTCTGAGAAAATCACTTAAAGTTTGCGATTTCCTTTGATTCAAACCCATCTCAGCTCCATCGCCTGGCCCGACTCCCGAACGTGCTCTGCGAAGGGCGCGGATGCGGCCGTGATGCACCGTGTCGCGTCGTGGTCGTGCGCACGTCGCACAGTCACATACGTGACGTGACCTCATCCCCAGTCACTTCCGCCACTGATCAAAAATACCGCACGATTCGTATTCTACTCTAATGAACGCGCGTCAGATATGGTCTTTGTGTCGCGGCAAGGCTGGGGCTCTGTGCAGCGCGACTGTACAATGGGCAGAGTCGCACAACGTACATCTGTGACGAGCGTGATGGTCGGTTTGAAATTGTTCGATTGTTGTCGAGGTCGTCTGTCGAGGGTGCTCAGTTTGGTTTCATTCGGTTATTAATTGAGCTGGATATGAACTTGGATTTGAGTCCAAACCGAGGAGCAGTGTTGTATCAGGTTCTTTCATTACAGAGAATAGGACTATGAATTTTATACGTATTATTTGCGAGTGAATTTTCGCCGAACTCCGTCACCTGATCCGTTACTTCAGGAATTAGATATTTATAATGAATGAAAAGAATGAAAGTGTGAAGAAAAATACAGTGGCAACGCGTTTTTTGCGTACGCTGAAAATAACTTGATCTATCAAGGCACATCGAACACTTTTGCGGGAGCATGATATTAGAGATATTTCCTGCTATATTTGGCAGTCGATGGTCCCTGCAAATTAATCACTCACCTTTAGTCAGTAGAAGAGCTGCTTATCCGAGTTACTATACGCCTATCTACACTCACTCTTAATACAGTTAGCTCAGTTACGTCTTAAGGTCGCTGTAAATAAGGTCTTAATGTGTTATTATTACTTTTATTTTCAACCTCTCACCTTTAAAAAAAGTATTTTGATGTCGATAATTTACGGTAACAACTTTTCAACTTGAGTTTTAAATTTATTTTTTGTTTCAGGTTAGTTGAAATGCGCTGCTCTGAGCCTTGAAGGGTGAGTGGGATAGGTTTACATACACCATTTATAATGTTAAACATCTTTAATTGTAAATTTATCTTGAATTGATAAATATTATGTACACTGCGATGTTATTCCCAAAACTTACTAAACTCTTAACGATTGAGAGATGATTTGTATTTCATGTAGTTGGATGCTTATTAGCATTTATTGATCTTTTAAACCTTAAACGTTGACTCTATACCGGTTATTGCCTTTTATTTATGCTTTCAGGACTTCGCTGTCAATTGTGGCGAAAATTAAGAAAAACTTTCCGAAAAAAGAAACGGTGAAGGGTAATAGAAGAGAGTTGTAAAAATTACTTTTGTAAAACAAATACTAAAGTAAACTCTTTAGAATGAATGGTGTTTTGAATTTATCTGTAAAGTTAGGGGTTTTATCTCGTCGAGTTCATTTGGCTTGAGCGAGAGAGAGTTGCGGGTAATGTCGAGCCCCTCCTACTTCTGCCGTTATCTTTCTATTCTGCCCTGATATTGATCAAAACTCTCATTATGTAAAAGAGGGTCCCACAAGTGTCGGCTCCACTCCAGGCTTAACCTCTTTGCGCTTTTGGGATAAGGAAGGTGCGCGTTTATTTTGTTATATTATGCACAGTTAAGTACATCCCCTTGAGCCTGGGTATAGTAAATACTTAGCTATTTTCATATTCTTTGATAATTAATTCTGTCTTATTCCACGAGTAAAAACAACTTAGCAAAATTAATTAAGAGCTTTTTTACAGTCTTTGATATCTTGAAAGTTAAGTAAAGTGATGGTTTATAGGATATTATAAACCTATTTAACGTACTCTTTCTATTTATTATAACCTTTGACATAAACATAAAATAAACGATTTTGGGCCACGGGTTTATTTCAAACGGGTACTGTAAAAAGTTGACTCTCTCGAGAATGAGGGAAGAAAGCGATTTCTTTCGGGACGCACGCTTTTTGAAATATTTTAAGGGAAAAATAAGAAAAATATAAACAATCATGTTCGGTTATTATTTGTATGCTTAAATAGTTGTATAAATAAGACTTAATATTTTACAATTAATTGCCGTCAGCCGCATATAGACTTTTAAAGATTATTAAAAATTTTTTGAACTATTGATTACCCGATTGAGAGAGATATTCCTTAAACAAATTCTTGCTGAAAAAATGTCATACAAAAATATATTGTGTCACGTAAATAAATTAGCAAGATGTAATTATGATGCCTTCAATGTTCAACTGGCACCGCTCCGCAGCCATGTATCTAAATTGAGTAGTCACAATTGAAGGCGCTCAAAACTTTGCTAGGTTGTATTACTCTATTTTTCCTTTTGGCTTTTCAAAAAACATTTTTTCTGTTATTTGTTATGAAGATTTAAATCATATAAGATATCAGACATACATTAACGTACATATTTGTAACCTTTATCTAAGAAAATATATTGTGAACTTTTAAGATTTTTTTTTATAAAACTTTCTTATTTTAACAACAGTAATTACTAAGCTTTAAGGTGGATTTTTCTTAGTTTTTAGGTCGGGTTTTAAGTTAATTATAAACCCCTTTACATTTTTCTTTTTAAATAAATCATTTTGTAAAAACATAACGATTGTCCATGATAAGGAATTGAAATTTTTAATTCAATACAGAATAAATAACAAGCTTATATAGTTCATTGACGTTTATTCATTTTAAGAACGAGTTAGTTAAAAAATTAATCGTGGATCGTCGGGATTAACTGTCTTACTTTTTTATCACTGTAGTTGGCCGCCAGTCTTTCAAGACAGGTACCTTCTCGGAAATACCAGCTTTCTTGCACTTCAGTTTAAGGTGCAAAGCCGCAATTGTCATCGAGAGGCTCCAAGTTGCCAACTTTCGTCATTAAAACTTGATCGGTAAACCGCGTGTTTGCCTCCGAGCCGAACGGCCCACGACAACTGGTCAAACTGAATCACCTTGGTAGGCCTACAACTGATTTTTTGGAGAAAAAATTAACTATCTCAATATAAGTTTTGTTTTTGTTAGTATTTATTCTTTTAAAAATATTTTTACTACTGCACTACAAAAATTAATTTATTGTTGTAAAACCCGAGTTAGTCATCAGCTTTTGAGCTATACGATGCAAGCAAGACTTTGACACTATTTAAAATTAATTTAGTAATTTACACTGGTTAATTTATTTTATTGGTTTGGATCGTAACTACTGACTGGTTTTTGTACAGAAGGTGTTATGATGATAATGGATTGATGGCATGTATCTATATTGCGTTTGTCATTATTGAAGGCGTGTGCCAGAAATCTAGTGGTGCGTTATCACTTTATGCTGCTTTAAAAAGTGTTCAGTGTTTTATTTTTAATTTAACTTTATCTTCTAGAGTTTCTAGGAAAGTTGTATTGAATGTGTACATTTTCAGTATAAATTGATAAAAAACTGAAAGTTGACGTCAGTGAAACTAAAGTTTAAATAAGAATACTTTATTTAAATCTAGGTCTATTATATTGTGGAATAAACACTGCTGTGCTTTACATTTAATGGTTTGCATTTGTCTTTGATAAATAAGCAATGGTATAGATATTTTGTACTACTTATCAGCCTTATGTGGTTTTAGACTAGTTTACATTGCGTTAATACAACGTTTGGGACTCCTTTGACGTAATTTCTCAGGATAGTTTGTGGATTTAATTTAGTTGGTTCAACAAACATTTCCTCTACAATGTTGCTTTAATCTACACTTTTTCTTGGCACGAAGAATTTTCGGTTATTCGACTGAATTTTTTTTCATAAAAAAAATATATTTATGAACCAATTGTTGTGGAGAATATATTGTTGATTGGGAGTTTTAAGAATACGAACACTTCTTCATACAGTAATGGACATTGATGTTTTATTTTCTTAAATCATAAAAGTGAACTTTTATTGAACTAAAATATTTCGTAAAATGACAGTGAATGTAGACTGTGTGCTCTCTTATTAACGACAGGATGACAGCTTGTACGGCCAGGCGCTACACATATATTTATTCTACAGCAGTGTTCTGACCGTTTAAACTTCAACTATTGCTTTGCAAAAAATCTTTCAGACAACAATTTACGAGACTACCGGAATGAAGTCATCACACGAACTCGCTGAAGCGGCAAATCAACTGGGCAATTACTCTAAAAGGATTTTCTTAGATAGAAATCTCGCCGTCACTTAACGTACGGCTTCGGCGAAGAATAACAGCTGATGATACGCCTAATGTAATAACCAAATATTGTTGAGGTTGGGCGGGCGCCGAGCGGCGGCGGGGGCGGCCGAACACCCCCGAATGCCGGCGCAGGCCAGTTCGAAATCGATGCTTAACATTTCCGCCAGTATCATTCCTCTGTGCTCCCCGCGAGTCGGTGTTTCCTCTTATCTCTCACGCCTTTGGATACTCTAACCCCTCTGTCACTAACACTTTCTTACGGATGAGGTACGTCAAATATTTCGGTTATCGTGAATTTTATTATGAATGTCATGTTGAGGGGTGTTACCTTCAAAGGTATGTGTATTTCAGATGGGTTAACCTGACTGCGAGGTTATGATGAGGTTATGTCCGAGGCACATGTGCCGGTGGAATCAATTCCGGGGTTTTATCTCGCTCTCTGTCTTACACATTGTTCCCCCGTCTCTCCCTCTCTGTCGCTCTCGTGTGTTTGTCTGGAGGTGGCTCCACGCAGTCTGTCCAGACTCTGCCTCAATGTCTTCTCTGGCGCTTGATTCTTTGTTTGTTTATTACTTTGTACATATCTAATGTTTTGTGTTGGAGATCTCAGTTGACAAGAGTAATCTAAATAATCGACAAAGTGAATTCATTCATAAACTTTTGCAAGTTTATCAACGATGATGACTGATAGAAGTGATACAGTCATAAAAAATCTTGAAAATCTGTCGTAGGGCAACGTTTAAATTCCTCATTAAAACTATTTGCTCCTAGTTTCAATTCTCCTAAGATATTTGAAGGGAAATTTGGTTTGTTTATTTAAAATGTGTTTAAATAATTATAAAACCCCACAATTTTGTTTAGCTACACAAAAAAGAGCTTTTTTTGAGATTTTTTTTCGTAAGAAAAAAAATCTCATTTCATTTAACTTTGTGTTATTTGCATAATAGTTATAAATTTTTAGTACAATTAATTAATTGTACGATACAATCCTTATTTTACATAATAAGGTTTTTGAAATTTTAAGCATTAGCGGGGTACCACAATAATACTTTGAAAGGTACTTAAAGAATCAAGTAAATATTTATGTCAATTAATTTTTAATTGTTACCCCAAGCTATCTTAACACATTGTTTGGTTCTTAAATTATGTGTATTTATGCAACCGTGATACCTAATCTAAAAGTATTATCTTTTCAATAGATGTATTTTTTTAATCTTGAATGAGTTTTAACAATCCTAATTTGGAAAAATTACTGTTATTATGCTGCACAGAACTAAACTAGTTTTTATGGCAATCGTATTTGTTTATTATGTTCTGGGTATACAAAAGTCATAAATTCGAATTAAATATTTAACTAGCTAATTGAAGTTGTAATATTGCCTCAAGCCAATAGCTCATTGAACAATAAAAATAACACTCGGTATAAGATTTGTTTCATGTTTCAAAATTGAATTCCGAGTGTTCGAAGTAGTGAAAACCCCTTTGCTGTTTCAAACGAGATTCTGTGAAGTTACGCGGAAGAGAATTTAAGGAATTTAAATAATTAAAAGTTCTGGACGCGTACCCCTTGTAAACGAAACCTTGCATTTTCATAAATTAAAACCAGTTAGAGACCTTAAGTTAAAGTGATTGTTTTATAAACCATTAACACACGGAACATAATAATTGTCAACACGTAAATAACTCTTTTTACATAATTATGAATAGTTTTGAAATATTATCAAAGTTATGAACACCATGTTGTTACCAAAACAATAACCAACACTTACGTCATTGCGTCGCTTATGGCAGTTATTAAAAAAATTAATTTTTGGCTCTTGTGGTAAGGGGCATTGTACGAATACTTTTTACTCTTCCCATAAATTTTAAATTAGAAAAACTAATACGGATTTCATTTTACTCTGATTGAATTTACGCTTTCGCCTCGTCAAGGATCCGTAAAACCATCTTACTGGAGTGTAGATTTTATATTTTTAATCAGTCATTTTAATCTTATAGCCTAAAGTTAAGATATTATAAGCTGAAACAAGCAGGTCCTAATAACTAACTTATTACAGACACTTAAATTTTGTTAATCTACATGCAAGCACCGCTCGTTCTGTCTCTCAAGTCAAAGCTTCAGACAAATCTGTCTTATCCTTATCTTCGAAACTTCTCTTGTCCCATTGTTTTAACTTGGTCTTTCAGCCCAGTCAGTTAGTCAGTTGAGATGTATGCCTGTTGTAAGTTATCCGATCCGACTTCTCATTAATCTTATAGTCAGTTTTTGATAAACTTTATTTGAATAAAACGTTTACAGGCTCTTAAAATTGATATTACGGGATACATTAACAGTTGCATTATCGCTGACTAACGAAAGAAAATATTTTTACCACACGGATTGGAGTGTTCAAATTTGGAAAATGTTCTTCTTCAGCAACTAGCGCCAACACTGAAACTATTTTTGGAGTTCTATCAGATTATTGGACTTCAGTACTCTTAATGTTAAAATTTACAGTTTTTTTTCATTATGTTAGTGATTGTAACCTTAAATAATCATATTAAAATGTTGTACAATCTAAGATAAGTTATGATGTCTCTATAAATATGTTAGATCATTACAAAAAAGCGGATCCTTTGTGTGATTCTCGGCATATTAATTTAGAAAATATAAGGCATTAATCATAAGTGTAGGATTAGTCAATAGGGACCAACAGCGATGGGGGTAGGGCCAGTTGGGATTATAAGAGTGTTTTCATCATAATATCGTCTACTTGTAAGTTTGGCTGATTTAGCTTCATGGAATCTGAGGTCTTTCAAGGTCTGCCGGTACAGGCCAGGTTACTTTAATCCAAACTTTCGGAAACAATAAATTTATGAACAACATTAGTGGCAGGCCTACATATAATTATCAAACGCCACAGCCGGTAATCAGATGCGTACGCATAATTGGATAATTTAACGCGTACACGTCACGCTCATCCGAACATGCGGTTGTGCAACGTGCGTGTCGTGTTTGTGTGATTTGCATGTATGTAAAACGATATCACCTGGCCAGGATTAGGGCGACAGGTATTTGATGGAATGCGCACGATTCTAATAGGCTATGTTCATTGGATCAGACCAGTGTGAAATAAAGCTGTATTACAATTGACACGACAGATTAATCTTCATAGCTGGTTCTAGAGTAGAAATATGAGAAGTCGATAATTTTCTTCTGATCCTTCAAATGAATCAGTCTGCCTTATCAAAATCAAGGCTACCTCTTACTCATTCAGAGTTTATCCTTAATTCATATTCAATCACGCCTCAGATCTGACGGCATCATTCTACTTCAGCATATTTCTGTAGTTACAGTGTTTCTGTTTAGTTGATTAAACTATGTTCGCTTAATTTAATCGATGCTAATAAACCACAATATTGTTAATTTTTGGAAAATCAGTATTCAGCAAAACTTAAATGCACTTACGGAAATATTTCCAAAGAAAATTTGTTACATTACATTTTGGGCTCATATTTTGTTATTTATATGCTTTAAAAGTTATGTTTTAAATTGAAAGCCTTTTAGGGGAAGCTTTATAGATTCGTATTTGTAATCCAATAATTTTTGTAATTACATTAGTGCATTTTTTAGTGTATGTATTACCGTCAATGTATATATTTGTCATTAATACGGAAAATTTACCTCTAATTATTTCGTCTGTTTGATAAACTACATTTATAGGTCTCGTCTATTTTAGTTTTGATCAGAGTTTAAGTATTGAAAACCATTGGGGCTTAAAAATAAAAAAACTTTAGTTTGACATTTAATAATGCAGTTTTACACATGATACTGATGAATTTACGTTGTACATCTCATAAATGTTTGATATTTACAACATCTACAACGTCTGAACCTGAATGCCAAATCAAATAAGAAATTTCATTCTAACAGGAATGATAAAGCCTTTTCATGTATTTACCATAAACCTGTGAGGTTGGGTGTTTTGCGAGGAAATGTGTTGGAAAATTGAATTTCGGTCGGGGAAGTTGCCACCAAGTGAACCAATCCTAGTGGGAAGCCTCTCCGTACGCGACAAAAGGAAGAACTTAGCAGCAACGACAGGCAAACGGGTGGCTTCCGAGGCTACGGAACCTTTCATCATGTAAATTGTTGTGTCAAGAGATGCGGCTCGGAAACGTTTTCAATCTACGCTTGGATTTTTTTATTGTTTTTGTTTAAATTTGTTTACAAATTATAGTCTATTTGTAAAATAGAATAAAATACTTTACTATATAGTAAGGATGCATCTATTTGGTATGCACTTTTATTTGCAAAATTATAGAATGAGATGTACACAAAGAAATGTTGCTTTGGTTGAAGAATAAATATTGCTGTGCCCCGGAGAAAGTTTTTTGATTTTTTTTTAACTAATGAGCCGATTTTATGTAGTAATAAAATCGAGTACAAATAAAAGTTTGTTTTGGGGGCAAATATACTTCTGATATGTGACTGTGCCTGTGTTTAATGCAGCTGTTTCAGAAATGTTTTAATTGTTTGTGTTGTGGCAGATTCATTATATGTTTATCCTAGCTTCCCTCTTTATTAAAGCAGTACATTTACGATTCAATGTTACGAAACTACTATGTCAGAACACGATAGAGAGAGATATAGCCTTGCAACACATTGCACTTTAGTTTTGAATTACACTAGTCCTAAAACTGAAACAAAAATACCGTAATGTAATGGCAAGCGTTACGAACAGGCGTGTAAGCTAAGGAACTGCGTACTTAAGCACAGATGTGGCCCAAATAAATAACAGAACTCCGCCCTCCTCGCCCCTCCCTACACATTGGCGCACTAACCCCAACCGACCTCATGTGAAAGTTGATGTACACCACCCAAACTAAGTTTTAACAATAATTTTACTCAGGCCAACAATGTCGGTTTATGTCTGGTGGCTATTATTTCAAAACCAAAGAATATAACAGGCGTTAAGTACTTTGGAAGTAAACAATCTATTATTTCATTACCTTATTTTTAATTAAAAACCACCCGACAGTATTGAGGAAATTCATGAAACATGAAATGTGGCTGGAAATGTAATTGTTTGATATTTAAATATGAGTAATACGTTTAAAATTTACTTGCCACTCTGTGTTGTAATCGTTCTAAACAATTACGTTGCAACACTTCACCAACGTAGTATACTCACTCTTTCAGCGGTCGGTAAGTGGACTGCTTGGCGGTGAGTCATTGTAATGTGTGAAGTATTCCCGCACCCTCCTGTACAGGGCAATCAACCCTAAACTAGTTTGCCTAATAGGGTCTGTTTTACCAATACAGGGGAGGGGTCGCCGACGAACCGGCACACGGAGCGTGTGAATCAATTGTGAATTTAATATGGGATCGGTATCAAAACCCTTTCGGTATTTTTGGGTTAGTAGAATACCGAGTGGTGAAAGTAAGAGAAGTAATTGGGTGTCTTCTTTATTTCTTTCAAAATAACTTGTCCAATTCTTGTTTACTGAGTTATCGGGCTGCAGGCTTGAAAGTTTTGATTTAGAAATAGGCACGTTTGAGTTGGTACTTAAGTATATAGAAAAAATACAATATTATATTCCTTTCATCCCACGTTAAATTTAGATCAATATTTAACAGATATTTAATGATTATATGCTTAAATTGTTTTCTCTTTTTAAAACATATGTAAATGTTTTTAGACAAGACTGGGAATTTTGTGTAATGTTAATTAATGGTTCGGCACTTCATCAAACGTAACGAGAACTGCCATTGAGTTATAGTTATAATATCTTGATCATTGCAGAATTACCTTATCTCTGGATTACTATTTAATGTTTTAGAGCAGATACTTTTGGTTTTATACAATTTATGTTAAAAAAAATAAAATAGAACAAAAATATGACTGTTATAATATTGTGGGATAATTCGTACTTCTGATCTCATTGATTATTTATAGCAAATTATTACAGGCAGTAAATTATTTCAATCGTCGATATTTCTAATTGGGTTCTATTATTACGGTCTGAGATGGTTATCAGCTGCACATGTATGTACTTTGGCCAGAGATTATCCCACAGGGAAATACATGATGCACTGATATGGTATTGGGTTAAGCCCTTATACCCCATTACAGTGCACTAATCCAATTACCAAGACGTAATTATTGCTCGTTTGATAAATAATTTTAGTTTGAATTCTAAAAAACGTTTTCAATCACCAGTGTCAAAAATTATTTATTTTAATTTATTTTTTAATTAAAAAATATTTTATTTTATCACTTGGTTAAACTGTTACAAAAGCTGTAGACACGTCTAAAACAAATTTATTATTTTTTTATATTCCCTACTTGCGATAAGAGGTAGTTGTAAAGGCCGGTCGGGATTCAGAGGCTATCTCATCAGGCCGTTGTGTCTAAGTGTCAGCGTGGCATTCACGCAACCTTTGCGGGCGGTTCGATACGAATAAAGTGGAATCACGTTTAAACATTTGAGCTCTTTTCTGACTAACACTTAATAAAACGTAAACAGAAATAAATTAATATAGGTTGACTTATTAATTCAGGAAGCATCGAATGCTTGGATTTGTATACCAGTTAACGTTTGGAGCAGTATTTATTGACCAATATCGTGTTTGCTGGGTATACTTATTGCGATTGACGAACAGTTTGTCATATATAGTATTTCATGTCCACATGTGTCACACTATTAGATGTGAAATAGAGAGAATCGGATTTAATTTAGCTCACAATAAAATAATATTTTATGATTAAATCAGATGGTGTAGACTAACACTTAAATTTTCCTTATTTAACTCTCGACTTTTTTTCAAACTATCAACAGACTTGGAGTCAAATTAGTTAAAATAACCAGTTTATAAATTATGAAGCGTCTAAGGTCTGGTAGAAAAGTTAATACCGCAATCATACGAGTTGCATGTATTATGCGAGTGAGTCGTTAAACCTCTGAGAAGTCAACGAGCTGCAACAAACTTACTAATTTTAAGCTTTATTTTTCAAATTAGTTGTAGCGACAGATGTTTTATTATTTAATTTAGGAATTTCGCTTACGTTAATTAAGTAATAATAAGTAGGACAAATGTAATTTTAAGTAGGATCACTTGAAAATGAGAGGGTTTCCTTACCTCTCGAAACATAGTGTGGTTTAAACACAAGAAGCAAGGAGGATAGTCCACACAGTTAAATTATAATAAGAAAACACTTGTTACGAAAGAATCACTAAATAGTGCGCATTGTTCCCTTCTACGTGCTCGAGAAATTCCCTTTTTGTTTGAGAAGAACTGTTTTTTAATTGATCTCATGGAAAACCCATTGGGTATTTTTTCCATAAATTGGGACAGAATCTAAAGTGAGGTTTATGCTGGCGGATAGTTGATTCGTTTCTTAATTTGCGCCGAGTGATTTTTTTCAATTGACATATTGTAATAGAATTCTGGGAGACCTTAAATTACACTTTGAATATTTTCTTCGAATAAATGGAACTAAAGGTACACTACAGTAAGAAAATATAGACCTTTCATTAAACCATATGAACATAAATTTTGATGCTTACTTAACATTAAATATGAAATAGCGATAATATTTATTTAATTAGAATAAATTTTGAAAAAAATTATAGGCTAAGAAAATATTTTTTAATTTTTACAATTTTTAGCTTGTATAGTCGTTATAATTTAACTTTACTTTCAAGAACCTCCCTAACTAACGGTCGTATACATTACACTTCGTGTAAGATTTTTAATTTGTCTTTATTAAAAAATCTTTTAACTCCGAAAAATGTCCCCCCTCCCTCTTAACTACTAAACCCCCTCTTCACTTTTGCACTGTCTTTGTTCACAGTACAATGGTCTACCCAGGGACTGCCTCAATGCACTTCCATCTACCAATAGTGAACAATGTGCCGGCATTTGTTCACAAAAATATACCCGCATTTGCTGTAATGATACTTCTTCATATTTTTTGTTAGTGGCGTCAGTGCATATGTTACTTTTTTTTTAAGAGTTTTTAGTAAACTATTAAGATGATTTTTTAACATTTATTATTTATAATGTGTAATGTTGTCAATAAAAATTCACATTGACAAGATTACAATGGTACTTATGTTTATAAGTAATGTTGTTTTGAACATGATTTTTGTAAAAATCTATTTAGTTAATATTTTATTATCAAAAGGACTTAAACTTTTCAAACTAGTCAAATTTAATTGACTTCTGTTTACGTTTTTACAAACTACTGAAATATCAAAATTTTATATAATATATCAAATATATAAAAACGTTTAATTAGTTTGCCTTCTTCAGCGTTGATGTTATCAATTGATTTATATCCTCTCTTCAGAGAAATAATGAATTACTAATAAATTAGGTTTGACTCTTTAATAAATCCAGTGGCCGTTATAACACATATTCACTTTAAAAAGATAACACTGTTGTCATAACTATGTTTCATATGACCACCCGGTCTTTTGATGATATTTAAATCATTCCAAAATTATTAAGTTTACTGTGGAACCGCTGGTGGAACCGAAGTTTTGTTGTTTTCGTGCACCAAAATAAGAATTGTTATATTAGTTAATTAGGAATTATTGGGTTGATCACATGCTACTGCGAATGAAGTCCGATGAACGACGTTACAATCGATAACTAATCGCGGACATTCGATGGTATTGCCTGATATTGAGTTCGAAATACTGCTTGCCGTTGTTCCCTCCCCCATTTCCCTTCTGTCAAATTACTTGTCAACTTCACAATCCCTCACGCTCGAGTCGTATACAGGTCCATCAAAATATGTGGTACAACATTGAACAGATCCGCGTTTGTGAATTGTAAATAATGCTTGAAAACATGAACAAGTATATGCTTTTCTTAGACGTATTTTAAGGGAATAAACATGTGGGATTGGTGAGAAGTTAGCCGTTGTCAACGATAAATAGATTATATTTGAAGCTCTTATAAGTTTATGCCCCTTGTCCACTATATCCTTCGCAGTCTATATGGGTAAAGGTTTGACTTTCCATTGGAGACTTATCAGTATTTTGCTGTAAGTCGATCTGGCAACCAAGCGAGCTTGTTACCACGCTGCTCAACGCATTTCATTTAAACTGTGGATATAATGTAATAAATCATTTGTTATAATTCTTATAGGGGGCAGATTTTTTTATATTACACTGTATCAAGTAATGATAGGTTTTTCGTAGTCTCTAAACTGTGCAAAATGTACGAGTTAAAAGTGGTAAATGTTTCGATCGATTTCTGCCAGGTGACATCAATCTTCCCGCTGCCAACAATCAGCATAATAAACAGGCTGTTCTGTTGCCTTATAAACATAAAAGGTTGAAATAGTACTGCAACTGACTTTCGTTCCATTGTCTGAAGCTGTATTACTATTACAGCTTGTGTTACTATTCTCTGTAAAAAGTCTGTCATGCAATAAAAGAAACAAATAGAAATAAATTTAAATTTTGAAGTACCTTTCCTATATAAAAATAGTTGTCGTGTAGCGTAGAATCATCAAATGGCCACAGACTCAGCGGCGCCCGGCGTCTTGAACGACTGCAGGTGTTATCCATTATGCAAGACTGCGACTGCAGTGTCCGAACACACTGACCCACTTTGTAACGGCTGTCCCACCGATAAATTATAGTGCAATCTTTTAGAAGCTTGTGTTGCTGTTAGCCGATTTATCGAATAAACTGAATACCTTTAAAGGCCTGTGTTCGTACATGTTAGAACAGTTGATTGAACCGCTGGGAGCTGGAAAGTGTTCGATCGTGTACGGGCTCCTCTGCAGCCTGCTTGGCAACACGTTGTTTTATGGGTTGAAGCCACTCGATCCCAACGGGCTTCACAAGAGAAAAACTGTCTCCAAAATGAGCGTGTATGGGAGGCCTTACTACAACATATTCTGAGATACGGGTATACGAGTGATGCTATGTTACAGGTATAAAGTGACTTACTGTAAGATTTTGAGCTGCAAATAAATATTTAAGCGTTAGCAGTTTACTATAAGTTTATATGCAAGGTGTTATAGAGGGGTGCTTGACATACAGGGTCGCGCCTACAGCTACTGCTAGTGTCACATCTATTGTGTACAGTCCTAACTCACGTTGTTTATTTATGCATGGTCTGGACACTATTCCGATGCATCCTGCTCGACCTGTCAATACACAGCCCTTTAACTCTATCCACATTTTTATTTCGTTGAATGTGCATGTATAATGCGTTGGTATTTGGATTTAGTGATCAAAATTAAGTCTGGGAAAGATGCCCTACAGGGGGAAAAGTGATAGAATTCGTATGTAATAGTACTAATACATTTAGTTGTTTACTGTATTGCGCTTTATTTTCAATCTCGATATAAATTAACCCCTTTTCTATTAAAGGGCAAATACACGTTTTTACCGCGCTGTTTATGTTCTAATTCATACATAATATTGAATAAAACTTTGATATAGACTGCAAGTATAAATGTAATATACGTAACGTTTTGTTCTAAATAAACAAATAAAAAACAAATATGTGGGTGTCCATAAATGTCTGTATATAGGATTCCTTTGCCTTTAATTTGTATTATACTTAACTAACCTTCTTTCTGATTATAACAATATTATATTCTATTACAAAAGGAGGTTATTATTCAATCTAGAATCATAAAAATATTATATACCCAGTGAGGTGAAACAATCCACCGCTGCGGTGGTTTTAATCCTATTCCGGAGAGGATGTTTATTCACCACCAACACCGCTAATTGACTTGGATACATTGTTCGATTTGATTTGTCGTGGTTTTTGTTATAGATTCTTATCAAGCTTCCCAACACAGTTCACAACTCTTTCATAGAACGAAGTTTTGTTTTTAACAATACTGATTTTACCAAAATTGATGTTGTTTGATAATCTTGAGTTCAAAAATTTGATTGAAAAAAGTAGATTGTAGAAATTAAACGTAAATATTTTTTATTTTGTACATATCCTTATGACTTTCTATTACTTCTTCTTCTAGATATGAACAAAACTGAATATAAAAAGACAGTCTACATGAATAACTAATGCACTTGAAACTAATCAAATTGAAAGAGAAAAACTGTAAACATACCAATTTTACCAAAAACCTTTTTTGTAAAAATAAACAAATCTCCCCTGTCGTGTACATATATTTTTTGGTAATTATAAAAATATCAAAGAGCTCTTCTTGAAAAAGAGCAAGTTTCTTCTTTGAAGAGCAAGTTATTAAATTCTCGATAATGATCTAACTCTAGAGAAAAATCTTACGATTTATCTGTTTTTCCCATATGTCATTCAAAATATAAACAGATTTTAAGGACGACCTCTTGGATGACAACAATTTTGTACAATTAACAATAATCTCGGAGAATAAAAGGATACGGTCAAAAGCTGAAGGATATAGGAAATGACAAAGTTGTCTTTTAACAAAGAAAATCACTTCTATTGCTTATTGCTTGAATACAGTTAACCGTTTTTAATTCATATGCAGTAAAGTTTGATGTTTTGTACTATCGGTCCTCAGTCGTGGGCAGCTGAATTCAATTTTCTGCAACATTTCCCGGCGGGCCGCCCGCCGATACCCGCACCCCATAATCCGTTTGATTTATTTGTTGTTGGTCACTTTTATTTTTATAGCCTCGTAACTACGTTGGTGGAAACAAACTCGATTGGAGATCAAAAGGATGTTACGGGTATGTCAAAAGCTTTCCCTAGGTTTTAGAGATACAGTAGCTATCTCTAAAACCTACAATGATTTTTACTTGAGAGTTTTAACAAATGTGCATTAAAACACCTCATAATCATGGCCCAGCCTGTCTAAACATTACAAAAACGATCTTAAACAGATTTTCTTAAATCATGCAACAGAATCTTTAAAAGATAAACTTAACTTATATTAAAGGTACTTTTTCTCAGGCATATGGATTAGCCGTCTCCTGTTTTGTGTTGAGGATCACAATTATGGGGATCACAGTTTTACGTGATTAAAACTACCCTGAGTATTGACAGAATAAAATTAAACACATATTCAACTCATTACCACGCGTGCCAAGTTCTATCTTAATTGTCATAATGTATCCTTCTTTAGTTACAGTTTGAAATTTGTCATACCAACGAGAGTAATATCATATTATTAATAGCATATGTTTATCTAATTATTATTTGGAATTATTTAGAATTATTCTAAAATACATATTGGTGTATTTCTATCTATTAGGGTATCATTAGAAAATCATTATAAAAATATACCAATTTAGAACTATTTTAATTCCGGGAAAAATGTCACGGATCGAATATTTAAAACATCAAATTTGAGAAGTAAAATAAAGTTAGAAAGGAAAGGAAGGCGAATAAGTTAAGTCTCGTCGCGTGGTTTTATTGATATTGCCCTGGCCGGGCGAACGGCACGCCTGCGAGAGAGGGTCCGACTACGTGGCTCTTCGACCTCTCTGGTTCTGCGAGAGGGAAACAGGATATTTGGATGACTCCCTTACTTTTTTTACTATTTTATTTTTCATTTATTAGTAATTACTGTATTTTGAAACTGCAAAAAAATGTGAAAAATTGACAAGACAATTAATGTAATGTGGAATATAGGTTCAATTCAGTGGATTTTGTAGGTGATATATCGAATTTATATGTCGGTGGAGGTTGAGAGGTTTAGTCTAACAATCAAAAGTCATAATATCAGGAAAAATTGTAAGGTTAAAACTTTTAGCCGGTTATATTTTTTTACGCTTTAACGGCATCGGCAGGGTAATTAATGGCGATATCTCTTAATATACAAGAATTCATTGTTAAATGCAATAAATACTCTATAACATTATATACTCTTAATATTTATTATATAAAATTTCCATTCGTAAAATTTGTGACATATAATTTCCGGTTTCGTAGTCTACGAATGGTTAATTTTAATAATGAAATTTGCATAAATTTTTGTACTTACTACAACAGAACCTGTTTAAAGAAAATAGATAGTTCGTTGAAATAATTGATTCAATATTTGCCTTGAAAAATTAGCTTTTACTGAGAAAATGGGAGTTCAACTAACCGCTTAATAAAATACAGCTTGCAAGGTTGAAAAGATGGGGTGGGAAGGTTTACGCTTGCCTCATCAAAAAAGCATTAGTCTTTACAACCCTTTGACATTCTGGCAAGTGGAATCGGGTGTACGACCCTTAAATGCCTGCAATAAGATGCAGAACGACACATCGGTAAGAGATTGTATATACCAGTACTACTCAATTAACCAAGTTTAATTTTTTTTTAATTCCAGTCAAAACATGACAACCAGCATTGAACACTGGAAGGGCAAATTTATTAGCTATGTAGTTGATGATTACTCATTAACATATTTTCATCTAAAATTTACGTATAAGTAGGGAAGGGAATTTAATGTAGAACCATCTTTAGTTTTGCGAAAACACGTCTGTCTATGTTATGATAAAAATAACTGTATCTAAAAAACTAAGATTTTTTTAGTTGATACGTTTTCAGTGCAAAATTTAAGTGAATATATGGAAGGTACTAAATACTACTTACTATAAGATTTTCTCAAATGTAACTTTCGAAATCCTTTGTATAATACCTTAAATCGTTTGGAATTATTTATAGCGCAACGTATATTTAAAAACTTATGCTTCGGTTTTGGTTTAAAACTATCAAAATATCCAAATAAGTGATTTAGTTCTAATTTAAAAATCATTTGCCGCATCTCCTAGACTATAGTTTGGCGATCCTTGAATTAATACTTGGTTAGAACCTAGCTGTGGTTAAACTAAATTGCTTATAATACTTTTTTCCGATGATAAACTTAACATTTAGCGATTAGGCTAAAGCTAGACAGTTCAAGGCTGCTGAGGCCAAAATTGACAGCAAACACGGTGAGGTATTCATAGAATGTTTATGCAGCATCTCTGCAGCAGCGAAGACTCTGTCTGGAAGCAGCAATTACAAGAAGGCGCTTCATTTGAAAGTCTAACATCTAACACGACGTTTGGTGCGTCCTTTACACCAGCTCAGAGCGGTCTGAGAGAGAATTTGTAAGTGACTCATCTCCGAGTCAAGCATTTATTTATTTAATATAATGTTCACAATTCATTTAACTGTGAACATTATATTAAACATAACATTAACATTAACATTACATTAACATTACATTACATTAACATAACATTAACATTAACTGTGAACATTATATTTGTGTGTTCATTTTTCATTTTTTTGTTGGTTAATGGTGTACGAAATATAACTTCTTTAATCAATAAAGAAGTTATAAAAAAAACTTACCTTACCTAACCTACCTACCCTACCTACCTACCTACCTACCTACCTACCTACCTACCTACTTACCTTAACTAACCTTTACCTTATAAGTAAAGGTTTATTACTTTAGAGAAAAACTAATTTCAGCTTCATTAGGCAATTGTATTTTACACGTGTGAATCAGGTATATCAAGCTATTTTGGTTGTAACATTTTGAAAATCTCAAATGTTTATTTTAGTGCCAATGTTTCTAAATAAATTGGAAACACCTTTATCACAATTTAATAATTTGGAAATTTATAATGTAAACCAGACGACAATGGGAAATTATAACTACAAAATGATTTATCAGCCCTAGGAAAAAATTAGTATAATATAGTTTAAAGATAGACCAAATTACTGAACAAAGGAAGATGAAGCCGCAGCGCTTTATTGTCAATACAAATAGTCCGTTCTAGTATAAAACACATACAGTTGTTGTTCTGTCGTCTTCGGTTCCAACTTTACTAAGCATAAAGTTTGATGATATATAAAGTTTTAACATTTCGTCTTGATCAAAGATTTAAAAAATGATATGCAGTAATTTTTATTGTTCTACCTTATGGTCTTAGGTGTTTGAATAAACTATAAAATCTTGTATCTTTAAACTACCAGTAAGTGTTTATTCATTCACAATAGCTTAAAAGCCTTTAATATCTATTTTTGCTTTAATATTCAGCATTTCTTTAGCAAATCAATGAACTAAGTGAGATCTAAATATCTGGAATCCCTGTGTAAGGCCATTTGGCCAGCACCGTGTGGTAGCAACTGGACTGTAAATAGTGCTTGAAACAGCTTTATTAAAACTGGAGCTTAAACCTCATATGACAGAAACTCCGCCCTTGTTTAATGTATTTCGTTCTCATCTATCCACATGATACATAATATTTAGTATTAAATACAAATTTGCTTTCAGCGTATTGAAATAAGGTCATTTAAAGTGTTCTCGTGATTGTAACAAGAAGAGATAATGACACTGAAATGTGTCCGATGATAATGACACAAATTAAAGAAAATGTCTGATTATTACCTATTGCAAAATCGATTTCATAATATAACCTTTCCTGCATTAACACTTTTACTTGCACTTAATTAAATTATGCTGGAATTTAAATTTTATAATGTGGGATTCACCAATATTCGTCAAGTTAGGGCGTTAATGTTACAACCTCCAGTTTAATTAAAGAGCTTTATAAAAACTGTCATACATTTGGAAATTTATAATGTAAATCAGACGACATTGGGAAATTTTTTGTTGGAGTAAAAGGAGAAAAGTAAAAGAAGAAAAGAAAATACACCGTTCGGTGAAAGAAGATTGTTTAACACCGTTCTTCGAATTTCCGAGTTTTTCATCCGGCTCGGTTTGCAGACCAACAATGGGAGGTCAATCAATTAGTTACGAAAGAGTTAAAATCATGGAGTGAAAACCTCGGTATTCAGTGATGGGTATAAATGACCGCCCGCAGCTGACTGTACCTGCGCTCCGCTGCTGCTCTCTTTGTGCCGACTGAAACATCCGATACAAATACAATTATTGCTTCTTGCACTTAGCGGAAGGTGAAAAGGAAGACTAGAGTGTTTATAAAATCGATTCAAGTATTTTAGAGCATCGCATACCTACCCTTACGGCTATGCTAAGAACGTTGGTTATACGTCCACCGTGCTGAATTGAGTGACCATAACCCATACTTAACCAATGGAAAAATCTGGATACAGTTAACAAGTATACACAGCAGTGTTAGTAGAAGGGTCATCTCACCAGTAATAAACAGTCAAGATGGGATTTTATACAGTTTTTATTCCTTAATATGACTGTAATAAATTCATATAATGTTTAAAAATATTTGTTTATTCTTTTTTTGTTGTTGGTATAAGTAGCCTGATTAAGTTTTGTTGTCTTGTTAACTTTGAGGAGTTTACTAAGCGAATCTTTGCCGGTACGTCAAAGGGTCGCGAAGACTAATGTTCTTTTGATGAGGTTTCTTAAACCCATCATTTGCTGTTTTGAAATTTCCGAAGGTTTTTATAATGAAAAGGTAATCGTCCAACGTGAAATAAGGAATATCAAGGCATATATGAAGCTTAAAGCATTTATAAACCCTTTGAATTTAAGGGTTTTAGTTAAATTGAATTGAATCACTTACTTAAAGCATTTATTTAAAAAATAATTTTATAAAGCCATTTACATAATCCTTACAAATGTTTATTACACAGTATTATATGTCATATGCAAAAGTTATTGAGCTATTGTAGACAATAAATCATATTCTATGAGTATGCCTTCTAATTCTGGAACACTTATCTTGATGCTCTACTGAAAAGCGTTAGCCATTGTTAAAAAGTGTAAAGAATGGTTGGGGAATACGATAAATTACCGGCAAAAAGGTTTAATTTTCGCGGCGCATTGGTGCGTAACATAGCAGTCATTCGCGCGGAACGAACGGTGGCTGGCATTGGTCGATGCCTCTTCAATCACTCATCTACATTGCCACAAGGCGTTTACTTTTCTTGCTCGTGCATCATTTGCATTAAAGGGGGTTGAAAAAGTTTTTTTTTTTATCTTGGGAGTAGAAAAATTATATTTTACAATAGTATCTTAGATTGGAGAAAAACAGTAAAAATCACCTCTGGAGTATTAACAATACACAACGTGCGTCGACGGATCGTTTGTAACTACATGTAATAAAAATAACCAAAAATAGTTAAAATAGAAATGTAATAGTTGATGGAGTAAGATTTGAAATGTGTTTGGCAATTTTTTGTACGTTTCATTCTTTGTTATCATGTGTTTTTCAACCCACTTTGAAAGTACAAATTAAATAAGGATCTGTAGTTGTTATATTTAGATTTGTTTGACTAGTTGTACTCACAATGCTCGACATAGTCATCGCCTTTTGTCGAGGTGGAGTGTGTTTTTTTTTCATTTCTGTTAATTGAGAAATAAAGCAATCTCTCGATTTGATACCCTAAAATTCGTTTTGTAATAGTGATTTAAGTTGTAAAAAAATTTTACGGCTATTATTTTTCATTTCGTTTTACTGCGAATTTGGCATTTAACGAATGGAAACTCAAAACAGGCAATGATACATTTTAAACAATATAATTTTCAAGCTTTCTCATCTTAAAGTCGTTCAAATGCCTTGACCGCGAAAAAACCTTATACGATAGGACACATGAAACATCAAGCTAAATAACATAATGGCTTAATCACGTTAGAGATTGTATCAGTGTTCTGCATTACCGCACATGTGCAGGGCTTGCACGTCATGATTTTGTCAAGTTAACGCTCATTGCGTGTTTGACGCTAATGTCATAGGTATTTCACCGAACATTTTACGAATAAAACAAACGTATTATAAATATGTATGAAAAAAGGCTGTTGGCTGTTGTGAAGTGCAAGTATGATTTCGTTCTGTGTTAAGGTAAGGTTAATTTTATAGAGCTGAAGAAAAGTCAGATACTGGCTACAAGCCAACTAAGATGGTAACTCTCAGATAAAAAAAATACTATAACATAAGAATTACTTTCATAGGAGAAGCATCTGATATAACCTTTTACCACATTACTACTGTTAATTGATTTAAATATCCAATGTTCGAGTTAATAAAAATAAAAATACATAAAACTTCGCATCACTTCAACCACAAATAACATGTAAACGTAATGCTCATAAACAAAAAACTCATTGAACATATAGTTACTGGTAGCCTACGATCTGCAGTAAAAAGTCTTTGCTGTAGAGAAACTTTTTCAGCTATTTATTGCATGAAAATATTAAAGTGTATAAAAGCGTTATGACAGATGTGAATATTTATGAATTTACGAAAGTCATAGACGGAGAAAGGCTAAGGCATGTTCGACATGCTTTTCATGTCGAGTTGCCCGAAGGGCTGTGGAGGCTTGACTCCGGCGAGGAGGATTATGTCGTCTGCGCTAAGGGACAAGCTCGTGTTACGTGCTCTTAATTATGTATCGAAATGGTCACTGAGGTTATAATTACAAAGACCATAGTGAATTATGACACGTTCTGTGTATTAAGTACACATAAAATAAAATATATTAAATTGTATTATATTATTGCAGTAAGAGTTCTTTTATGGGTTGAAACTTAAACAAGTTTTGAGGGGAAGCGTATGTTTGGTTTTCAGAAACCACTTAACTTTCGCAGGCTGCATACAATTTTAAATGAAAAAAACGTGATTTACAAATGCATGATTCAATACTTTGTCAATTACATGGAAAATTACTCTCAAAAATCTTTATTTTCATAATGACTGATAATGTTTCCAAACTTAATATATTACACTTATTAACACTTAGGATTTCTTAAATGAATACATTTAAAAATTAATCCGTTAAAGAATATGCACTTTTAAATTCAGATTTTATGGGTTCATTTTGTAGTTTTTAACTTTTATTGGAGATTGAGCATTTTCTGCAACAGCATTGTTACCGGCATACTTTAGCACAGAGTGCCACATTCCAGGCTATTGTACCGCCTCTATTGTGGACCGATCTCTTTTCACTTTACTTGCCAGCATTCTCAGTTGTTTGTGTAAGTGCCATTCCCGTTTGTATACGTACAAGAGATGTACAGAGAAAGGTATTGTAATCTTCACAAACTATTGTCAAATAAATCCTTAAGACGTTAAATAAATCTTTAAGACGTTAAATACTTAACGTTACTTAAATTTACCGAAATAACTGTCTTTCGTTTTAAAATTGGGAAAACTAAATTAATAAAAGAATTGAACATTGACTTTATTTACTACTTTGAAAGTGACATGTGAAATAAAAATATGTTTCAACCAAATGCTTTAGTTTATCCTCGTCATAAATCTACAGCACCGTAATAGTTAAACAATACATAACAAAATCATGCCTGAAAATAACTCATGTAGCTGTTAGTTTGGAAAAAACTGAAACTTTTTTCCAATTCTTCTTCATCAGGATGAAATATGTCCCTTGGGTGTTTAGAAGAGAAGTTCTAGATATTCCCTTAGTAACCGAAAATGGACCGCATTTTTTTATTGCTTACATATTTAGCTGTTATTTATCTACCGAAACCTGCATTTCAGAGTAAAATAACCTATAGTTTATTGCATTTTAGTGTTTCTATTATTCTATTTTTGATATTGTTGTTGTTATTGTTCTATTATTGTTATTATTATTTCTATTTTTGCATATGTTCTTAAGTAATAGAATATGAATAAAGTGAAAACACTTGTGTTTCATAATCCTTGATATTCTTGTTGACAATTTACATTAAAACTGTAATGTCAACGGGAATGGACGTGCGTGGAATGACGTGATTCCAGCGGTATTTAACGCAATTAAATTGTGATTGCTTGAGCAACGTGTCATAAATACAGTAGATACCCGTTAAATGGATAATGTATCGCATTGGATTGTACGGTAAATTTGCAGAGCGTGTGTTGTGTTTGCTCATAGCCTCAAAGCATTGTTACGTTCCGGCGCAATGCAGCCAAATGCTGGTTCATCTCATATTATTAACTCCGATCTATAATCAGGGTATTTAAATTGAAATTGTATTCCAACTCTGACATTACTTAGTTAATTTAATGTGTTTATCACTGGTAACAATAAAATATTTCCCTTTATTGTGGGAGGTAATTTTTACTTATTCTATATTACTTAAGATATAGCAACTTATTTTTCACAATGTTTCTCGCGTCTCAGTATTTATTTATTCAACAATCTGGCAGTTTTTGCCTGAGCGAAATCCCAGAAGGGTGGACAGGGTGCGGTCGGGTGACAGATGGTACCTTCATTCACGGTCAGAAATTTTCACTCACGAGGTATTTCTTTATTTAAATCATAGTTGGTGTCCATTCCAATATTACTTATTTATTAAGTTTATTTCACCTTTTTTACTTTTCAAATATTTTATTCTTTTTCAGTAATAATGAACCAGACATTAAATTTGGTTAGTACTTTCCTTCAGTCACAAAGAAATTACAATTTATTTTATAGCTGCACTATTATATTGGGTTACTGATATAGATGACATAATCATCTAAGACACCGACTAGTATGGGATGTTTATGCGAATATTTAATCATGTTTAAATAATTAATACATTCTCCAATCATTTAATATAATCATTGATGTTTTACTTACATCTTATTTCTGTATAAATATAAGGTTTTAACATATACGTTTAATTCATTCACACAAACACGATCGTTTTAATTGTTCCTTTAAATAAAATACATCCAATAGTTTGTTAAAGATGTTATGAAATTTGAAAAATTGAACTATATAATAGAACTTTACCGTCGTAGAAATGAACCATTAAGAAGTACACCGAAGATGAAGTACTGTTAATAAGGTCGAATAAAATTGCATGCAATTAAGTAATTCAAGAAGGGCATGTAATTTTTAAATTGGATATATCGTCCTAAATAAAACTGCTGCACAAATACCAAAGAACTATTAAGCTGAAGCCATCTACGCATCAACAAACTGTACAAACCGGTAGTGATTTTTCATCGTACCGTCATTCAGTTGCCCGGGAGCAAGTCCCTTGTTTTCAATAATGCTGATGACACATCTCCCTTTCCTGCGCCTCGCAACTCCTTGGGGCGACGGGCAAAAGCACACCAAAACAATCCGACGTCACCCTCAGGGTATCCATGATGAGAGTGCAGTACTGAGGACTTACATCTCTATGTAATGTAATTCTAAGTAACTTGAATAATTGATGCGTTCTGGGAAAAGATTGCCATCCAACGTGCCATTGCGTTACACGTTGGATGGAAATCTTCCCTGAACGCATAAATTTAAAGATTGATATTATTTAAATAATCTTTGAATCACATTCGTATTACTCGCTGCTTAATCACGTTCATGCAACTTCTCTTGATCTTAATGTTCTAGTGATCTAGATTATATATTATTGGTATTCTTTTTATAAGTTGTTGCGGTTGTCTGGGATTTTAATGATTGATTAACGTTTATGCATTAAGTTTTTTTCGTAACAACTATCATTAAACCTTTGTATTTATATAGGGTGCAGCCTGAAGGACAAAAATAACAGTTTTTCGCGTCTGAAGATCTACTCTAACTTACGTTTTATTTTTAAAACCGAATACAATCCATATTCAATTCGCTATTATTTCATCAACTAGCTTTCAAAACCCAACTTCTCTCTTAAGCTTGAATTAAGACGAGACGTATAGCCAGCTAATGAGTTTTTAAATAGATAAAATGAATCTCCAATTGGAAATCGGATGTTTTAGTGCCGAAGTAAAATGGAATAGCTGATTTAATGGAGGGATGGTGGAGACCGGTCGTCCCCTAGGTGCTGTTAAGGCGTACTTTACACCTGCGGCATTTCCGTAGCGGCCAATACTTCCTACTTCCTCTTTCCTTGAGTAGTTGCTGTGTCGCTAATCTACTTATAAACTTACTACATACTGTAGTTTACTCCTTGTCCGTAGTATACTCTAGTTAAGTTATAACTTAGTTTTGTTATTCAGTGAAATTTACTAAAGAAACTATTGTTTTAGGTGAGCTGGGAATCATGTTTAGTGTTGATATATAAATTGGGAAAATCCAAGTTAGAAAAGTTTTTTTTAATGCATCTGTTTGCTGAATTACATTGCCTTCCAATAAAATAAGTAAAGTTTGACAGTTTATCAGAAATATCAACAGGAAAACTAATCCAAAAAGTTCATAATACATAAATTAGTTTAGCATAAAAAGGTTCTTAATTTTTTAGTTACCTCAGTCTATTTTGTTTCTTCGGAAATCTAGCATTGGTTGAAGTTAAACTCTGTTGTTACTTAGATAATTTATATCGTCCTTTCTGTAAACCACTGCCGCCAATGTTGGTGTGTAATGGTGGTTTATGCAACGATCGTACTACGTACGCCTTGTAAGATTTAGATCTGAACATGAGGAAGCGAGTACTGTACTACTCTATCCACGACTGACAATATACAACACAATTTTCATTGGAGCTAAACAAAACTCATCAATCTCGCTCATGATGGAATTAGTCAACTAACATTCCAGGATAGGCATGTCAACATACTAAAGCAAGAGTCGTAGTGGAACAATCAGCTGATGTGCGAATCATGACATACTTTGTTTAAATCCTGAGCTTTCACTAGACTAGAACCTGTATCATGAAGTGGCTCCTGTATCATACAGTTTACTATATGCAACTGGTTGGTTTTTGGTTGAAAAATGTGCAGCTAAATGATTTTACTTGGATTAATCGTGCTTAATCCAACGGACTTAGGTGTCAATAACAATACAAATTACAAAACAATATCAATAACGGTTGTGTTACTAGAGCTCAGATAGAAGCAATGTTTAGAGAATAAATACAACAGCAAGGTGTAAAACGGAAGTTTTATTGTTTCATTAGAGCCGAGAGCAACACTTAACCTTAATTGCATTCCTTCTGACACACATACCTAGATGTACTTTGCGCCAAACAGCTGAATCATTTATATTGTTAATCAAGATAGGCAATTTATTTCCAATTTATATTAAACGGGAATCGTTGGATGGTTTGTACTCATGTTCCGGTAAAACATATTTAGGCAATATCGTGCAATAATTAATTAATATATTCATTGATTGTCTTAAGTATTCAAACTACAAAAGATGATCTGATCTTTACATAACTGAAACATGTCATTAACGGTGTCAAAATCAGATTTAAACTTTTTTTTATCCTGTTATCTCGTTGTGTCGAGTGACTGGGCAAGTTTATTGGAAATAACTCATTGACGACTCCAATTAGCCAGTTTACAGAGCTGTTCTGGACGGCTAAGCTACTTTGGAAAGTTATTCCACATGATACCTTTACCGTATTTTGTAACGAGAATTCCCTACGTGTAATATTGTAAGCATATCAAACTTAGTTAATTCTGTGAGTGATCCCGCACTTTGTATGCTATAAATCCTTGGCACCGTTTTATTTATTTATTCAACACTATACGTCATATTAGTTAAAGGTGTTGTATATTTCTTCTTCGATAGCATTGTTTTGTAAAGATAATATATTTTTAGTACCTACCACAAAAGCGGTTGTATGTTTATGTGTTTTAATAATGACAGACTTTAGTTTTTCTATTTTAAATATCAACTGAGTCGAAAAAAGAGAAGGAATTTTGTGGTTCTAGCTTAGACTGGTTCAAACCATAAAAGGATAAATAAATCTTGCCTTTCCATAAATCATGTAAAGTTAAAACGCTCATAACTCAGTTTATGATCCCTCTGCTTCATATCTTTATATAAAAGTTATAGAAGATAATTTTTCTATTGAATCGTATATGTATTGCATCTGAATAAGTGCTTTCATTAATAATGACTATTTTGAATTCATAATATGATTTCAGAAATGTAGTTGAATGAATAATTAACCACAACAATGCAATAAACTTCTTTTGTTAGCTGCAGAATTTTTTTGCTTGATACTTTAGTTTAGCCTTCTTTTATTAGTTTACTCTGTACTTCTTTCTGTATTTACTTTTAAATTTCATTATGTTTAAATTGTTAACATATTTTGACATTAAAATTGTTGTCACCAGCAAAAATTATTTAAACTTTATTGGGCTATTAAAAGAATTAAATAGCTTTTAAATGAACCGTAGTAAATCATTACGTATTATTTTATTCATAGATTTTTATTATTGCAACTTTTGTAATGATTACATATTTTAAAAAATATTTAAAATAATGATGAAAATTTACTGTGTAACAATAATAAACTGAAAAAAAACTTACTGGCCGCAAGGCTGACCACAAATATTCCTTACGTGTGATTAATTTCAATTGTGAAGTAGTTTGTACATAATAGTTACATAATTCACTCCCAGTTGGTGGTACACAATTAATCTTTTCTGAAAAAACTGGCTCATCGACAGTGGTTGGTACATATTATTGCATAATTCTTTCATAGATTGACCAATGAATACATGTACAAAATTGGTTATGTTTACATAACTGGCCCATCAATATAATCGATATTAGTGTCAGTCTTTCTCACATGGGGTACCAAAGACTCCAAACATAAGTCACTGTTGACATCCGCAGCTCGTGTGATCATTTCAACCTCCCCTCCCCCTCCCCTCTAAGTACCACCTCAGGAGAGGCACCCCTGCGAGGCTCCCCTCCGCCTCCCGATTGTATGTTTATTGGGACTGCACTACCGGGATTACTGATACATGAGAGGGTGCGCCTCCTGTCCTTTGTCAACAGATTGTCATATCGCTCTGTGTTGGAGCAGGCAATAATATCGGCCAATGTAAAATAATATTGCTCTTTTATTACTTTTTTGCTGTTTGTGGTGTTTATAGGTTTCGGACATCGTTAAGATTCACTGTATGAGTTAAAATTTTGACATTTATTCTGTTTATCCTTGGTTTTAATGAATTATAAATGTGTATGAAAGCTGTTCTATTAAAACTATTTGTAATTTGGTTATATTTTAACTTAAAACAATTTAGATTCAAATGCAGCATTTTAAAAACCTGTGTAAACTAATTATAATCACTAAAGTTAAAACAAATACTCTGGTTATAATTAGATTTTCAAGCAATGAAAATACAAGCGTTTCAAGTTGTATCACTATTTTTAGCAAACTAATGCAGCAAATAATGAAATCTCTGTTCTATGTTTTTTCCGGTATTAATAAATTAATTAAATACATTAATTTATACATTTAGTTTATTAATGTATTATATCTTCAAAATATATTTTATTCGATTATGGCCTTAGCAGCATAAACCGTGCGTCGCTATAATGACAGTACGCTATCTACTAATCATCAGACACTCGATCAGCCGGTTTTTGAGTCTGATTGGAGAGTCCAAGAACAAAAACGCCTCTCAACTAATGAACGTGTAGAGTGGGGGATCGCGTAGTGTTTTAGGGAGGAGGATGAAAGGAGCTCACAACATGCGGTCCGCGTGACGTTCGCCGCCCCGGGTCCTACGACTGCCGGGAGTCGGTAATAACTGCCGCGTGAGGAGTGCGAGGTGTGATTAGAACAATGCCTCAGATTTTCTGAGTTGCTAATTATGTAGATAGATGTATTGGATTATTTATTTTTTATGGGTTTCATAGTAAATACCTAATATGAGGTCGGAGAGGATGTGAGTCAAGGAGTGTAGTTAAGTTACAATTTCTACTTATTTCAAAAACCTAAAGAGTCACTGTAGCGTAAAGAGATTTAAGTAATATTGCGATTAGACGATGATTCCACTGCGGTTAAGTGCCAACTACCTCTAACAAAAAATCAACTTTGAGACGGAAAAGGAGTGTTAAAGTTAACGCTTTCAACCAGATTTTAAACTAGTGCGAGTAGGTAAAATCTCAAATGCAATTTCACGTTTTCTAGTAAATTTTGGGTATTGAAGTAATAGATTTTACATAATATAATGTTTTTATTGTGAAAATCCTGTATATATTTGGAGAAACCTGCGTAAGAGTCTTGTAAAATCGTTCCCACCCTAAAAAGGTATTATTCAATAAAATGATAATGCAAAAAAAATAATATTTTGGAATATGTGAAAAATCTACACACATGAA
This sequence comes from Flexamia atlantica, assembly GCA_035578135.1. Lineage (NCBI taxonomy): Eukaryota > Metazoa > Arthropoda > Insecta > Hemiptera > Cicadellidae > Flexamia > Flexamia atlantica. Next base: position 27,330,642 of record JAQJVK010000012.1, read on the forward strand.
GGGTGTACCACATCTCATGAAGTAATATTTATATCGTATCTTCTTTTCCTGCGTCGTTCCCAATTACTGGTTCTTAATTTTATTTCTTAAGTCGCTAATGATGGATTGGAAACTGCATTTGTTCTTGCCCATTTTTTTGAGTGGTTGTTGGATCATTTTGCAACTCCGTTTGCATTAGTAAGAATGTAAGTACCAGCAATGTTAACGTCATTTACTACGTAGAGATGTGATAAAGACGAAATCTATGTGTTACCAGTGCTTTATTTGTGATAAAACAGCCCAACAGGCTTCTTACCACCCGAAAAAGAGAACGGGAAAGTGTATTTGAGTTGCCAGTGTGTATTAGTTATTCATTTGTGATAAGAGGCATAAAACTCTCTGAATGTCCCTTCCTTACAATACCTGTATCTATGGCTATTACGTTTTTGTCGAATAACATGAGTAAATGATGTAGGTAAATTTGCAATGTAGTTCTGATGCAAAATATAAACATACTACTTCAGACTTTTTGTGCAAGATGAAGGGTTCTCTTAGAACTTTTTGCCGGAGGGATATCAGGAATGACGGAGGGCGGACACGAGTTTTATAGTTTCATTACTGCAGGCACTCTTGACTCTAATTACATTCTTGCTACACCAGCCATTCATCAAACATGAATACTGAATGCCTTCGTTGTCTGCTGTAAAATAAATTCTCGAATATTGTTTCTTAAAAGTTAAGCAGTCATTAGTTTTATGTATGTTGAACAATTTATTTACCTATCTACACCAGCCATTCATCAAACATGAATACTGAATGCCTTCGTTGTCTGCTGTAAAATAAATTCTCGAATATTGTTTCTTAAAAGTTAAGCAGTCATTAGTTTTATGTATGTTGAACAATTTATTTACCTATCTACACCAGCCATTCATCAAACATGAATACTGAATGCCTTCGTTGTCTGCTGTAAAATAAATTCGCGAATATTGTTTCTTAAAAGTTAAGCAGTCATTAGTTTTATGTATGTTGAACACTTTATTTACCTATCTACACCAGCCATTCATCAAACATGAATACTGAATACCTTCGTTGTCTGCTGTAAAATAAATTCTCGAATATTGTTTCTTAAAAGTTAAGCAGTCATTCGTTTTATGTATGTTGAACAATTTATTTACCTATCTACACCAGCCATTCATCAAACATGAATACTGAATACCTTCGTTGTCTGCTGTAAAATAAATTCTCGAATATTGTTTCTTAAAAGTTAAGCAGTCATTAGTTTTATGTATGTTGAACAATTTACGTATGGCGTTTGCGATCATTTCTAAATTCAGTTTTTAGATTAACATGAATTATTGCTTGAGAGTAAGGTAATTTAAGCAACTCCATAGTTAACTGTTAAGTCACTTTGGGGATAATTTTCTTCTAAAACGTTTCCATAAAATCGCCCGAACTACTTTTAAACCCCTATCGTTAAGCGATAGTAAGTTTCATTGACTTTTAAAAGCAGTACTGACATGTAAATACTATATTCCTCACGTTTATGTTTGTTTAAGGAGTTGGAATGTTTTGAGGTCAAATGCACATCCGACGAGGGAAAGATCTTCAAAGTAACATGCAATCTTAAAAGAGATTTATCGCAGATATTTGTATACTTCACCTTTACAGCACAATTTATGTGCAAGTAACTGTTAGCATTGCTTATATCAGTTATATTCTGCGTAATTTTATACGCATATGTGATTTAAAGTGCTCAATACTTATTACGTTACATTTAATGAAATATTTTAATTGGTATGGGCAGTTGCGATGACTTTAATATGAACATCAAAAATATTGTTAACTAAAATAAGGTGACTGCCATATTTCAACTTAGAACGTTTAGTGTAAATAGAATCCGATTAAATAAATATAATATTGAGAGCGTTCAGTACCTTGTATAACGCTTTTCCTGTAATTATTTAAAATCTAAATTGCCCATTTAATCGTTATTTTGTTCATATCTTAACCAGCAGCATGATTTTTGCAGCACTAATATTTTCTGCGATTAGTTCTAAATTTAATAAAAAAATAATATAATGAAATATTTATTTTACCTTTATACCTTAAATACGAGGTATGGACACTCGGACTCTAAGTCCCTGACGTAAGCTATCAAAAGTTGAGCTACCAATTATTTTATACATATATTTCCAATGGGGATATTTCATTTCCATTTTTCTCTACACTTATTAAAAAAATCGTCTATAATCATAATGAACCAATAGCCGGTTCTGGTATCAAGTATGGCGGGTAGTGAATTTCCATTTAAAGAGACAGTTTCCGTTGCGTTTGACAGGTTCAATAAGTGTCACGCGCGGCCTCGCCCCGGGATATTGGCCCTGTTTTCAACATCCGGTCTGTTTTTAACTTCTCTCTTAAAATTTTGTATTTACTATTAGATATTTACTGCTTTGTTTTGTAACCTAAGAGGTTTTGTGTGGTGAAGGCAGCCCATTCAGTTTCAATAAGTCTAAATATCAGAACATTAATAAAAATAAAATTTAAAAGGAACTTTTTAGTGTAAAATTTAATTTTTTTTTAATTATATATAAAAACAACAATTACTGGGTACTTACAATATAATTGCTTTTAAAGTGATCACTCTGAAAACATATCTTTGTTAGTGTTTCATCATTTCAGCAGGTAAAAGTTTGTATTAACAAGGATCTCAAACAAATGTTACTTTTTTCAGTTTGCACGGCCTTCTTACCTTCCACAAATCACCTTTACTCTGGAACTTTTATAATAACTACAGTAGATTTAAAATCTTTTATTTCCTAGTATTTTAAATTAATATTAAAATTCTACTTACATTGTTATTATGTCATCATTTATCTTAGTCAACCATGCTAGAATGTTTTCCTACTTATGTACTATATGGAGGTAACATTAGATTTTTTTTTATTAGAAAACGTGTAAAAAATAACTTTGACATACAATTTTAAAATCTATAATGAGTTGTGCTGCAGCATACGTTAAAATCAAAATAAATGAAATAGTCGATGAATAATGAATCTTAAAAACAAACTTTTAAAGTATATATGCGGTTTCCTAACTTTTTTAGGTTCTTAGTTGTCATAAAAGTCATATTTTTAATACGCTTTTGGCTTTATGCTGTCATAAAACCAGGAACAATTTTTAGGACTTCTCATAAAGAAGAGTAAAGAAAATACAATGGGTTAAAAACACGCTTCTAATAAATTTTAATATAATCATTCGTTAAATCATGAATATAAAGTAATTCTCAACAGTTGTTATTTTAGATATTGACAACTTCGGATGGCTGTAACATAGAAAATACTTCTCATTTTCTTTTATAAAATACAATAGAGTGAGATATAAGTTGTAAAGATTATATATTACTGGGCCGTCTCTTGAGACGGCCCAGTCAGGATGTGTTTAAGCATCTCACTGCGGGATCCCCAAGCCGTCGCCGTCGTCGTACCTCTAATCCTTCTAATCCCTCTAATTTATTTCACAACAGACTCGCAGGGTCCTCTATAATCCTTCCTTTACCACTGAGATTTCCTCGACAAACCTTAAACTATCACAAACCCATTGCTTTTATATAAAAACAGTTTTTATACTTCTTAAAATAAAGAAATTTTTACTGTCCTTTCTGGTTTGTGGTTTTCTTTTAGGACATGATATAACAAAAACCAGACGGCTTGTGGATTATTAATGTCAATTTCATTCTTCCAAAATGAAATTTTTATTTATATGGGTTTCCTGGTAAAATAAGTTGATAGTGTGTTTTTGTTGTTGTAATTACATATGGTTTACCAATTAATTTTTAAAACAATTTCAAAGCGTTAACTATGACGCATAATATTATTTCCTGACCCACGAAACAAATGTCTAAATAAAACGGAAACACCCAAAAAGTGAAGGTGGTCCAAGATGTAGCAAAGCAGCATCGAAACTTGCCTTAGCTCTAAGGATCTTGTCTCAGCTCTATGAAACTTGCCTTAGCTTTGTCATCATGATTGTCAGACGTTTCAGTGTTTACTACTCTAAATATAACTCCCTTTTATGTTCAAAATTGCAAAGCAAAACCTTGTTCTCAAACTTGTCAAAAGCTATTAAATGTAATATTTTTATTTGATTTAAATGTCATACAAAAAGGCTAAGACGATTTCAAATTGAATTTTTGTGGTTAATATATGATTAATATAAAAGTCTACATGTTTAATACATTATTTTTAAGCCGAATTAATTCGATCCTTCCAGTTTCCCGCAAGATAATATAATTGCTAGAAAATAGGGCAACTCAGCCAATGCTAATTGAGTTTTCAGGATAACGAACTGCCCTGAGCGGTATTGGTGGCTGGACCTCCAGAATTAATTAATTCCTATTCATAAAGTGGCAATTCTGACCTTTTACATCCAGCGTTTATCGTAACTCTTCGTTTAGTAAAAATAGACGCTCAACCATTGAAAAATTATTCCTGTGTTGGCTGATTGAATTAATTGGCCGTCTTTAATATCATTCGTAAAAAAAGGTTTGTTTTGCAATGCTTTCGTTCATTAGCTAAATTAATGACATTTAATGTTAAATCTTGTAGAATTTGTTTTCTCTTTATGACAATTATGAACCAATAATAAATGTGTTTCAATTTTATTTTAGCACAGAAACCCGTAGGCAGTAAGGTTTGTTGTTATAAAATACAAATAAAACGCATCAAATAGGGCACAACAAAATATAATCATTAGTTACTGGTTTTTTAAAAATGTTTTCTATAAATCATGCCACTAGGTTAATGCAACGACATTTTTATGTTAAACTGCGAAAGCATATTATTTGTTGATTAGAGTGATTGAATTGCTACCCCTTTTTCAATAACTTTGTTTAAAAATAGAAAAGAACTTGATAACAAACCGATATGATTGGACATCCGACCAATTGTCAGTGGTTCATTGGATGGTATTCTTCCATTGTCACTAAAAAGGGTAAGGTTGTGTTCCACTATTGCCTAAAGGAATTCACAAGAAATAATTAAATACGATTTAGGTTGCTCGCCCTCGCCTCTAAACGTTTCTTACACCTCTGAACTCGTGCCAGTTATCGCCTGAGTCCTTGCCAACAAAGATAATGGCGGGTTCTTGATTTAAGCAATGTTTTAATTCATAAGTTAGGTATTTATTTTGTAGTAGGTATATTTTCAACTTATGTGTGGTTTGTAAACGGTTGAAAATTCGGTTTCCTTGAATTTGTAGTTCGTGCACCGTTACCCTACGATTTCTCACTTATAACTTTGTCAACAACTAACAAAATTACTGAACCATAAAATATAAAATAAATAATTAATACAACTCGTAGTTGGATTCTCTCAGCGAATGATAGTAAATCGTTAAGGGATTCGAATGTCGAACTATAATATTATTTAACTGTGGATTACATTATTACATTGCTTGATATGGCGACGTACCCAGGTAGGTATTTTAAGCCAAATATGAATGACAGATGAATTAATAACATATGTAAAGTTACGCTAAAAAGTCCAATTATTACCATTTAGATTGCTTAACCGAATGAAAATATAGTTTTATGATTTATATTTTGTTTCAATTTGATCGCAAAAGACCCTGCAGGTGGTGAGAGCTTAAGGAAATTTTATCTCGAGGCTTGAAAGACGCAATGTCAACATCTATCTTCAGCCAGGTTCTATGACAGGGACTTCCCTGATATTGATATAACACCTTCCCCCACCTTCATTACACAGCAATCTCTTTTTCAAGACAATTTTTTTTTATCAATAATGATTGAAAATAACGGTTATAGGAAAAGAGATTTTGTATTCTTTGTCGGTAATAGAAATTTTATCTAGTGTACAGCCTTGACACCTGTGATAACTATTTTTCAAATTAATTTACTTACGTAAATGTTATTGCCATTAGGTGTCAAAATTTTGTTTCTTCACGCTGGACACTTTTCAGGCGAATGACCGCTTATCCTCAGCAGCTATGAAGATCATTAAAATTAGTCTATTGTTACTCCAACGGTTTCCAAAACTTACGAAGTTTTTTGAAAAGCGTCCAGCGTGAAGAAACAAAATGTTTACACCTTTTGGCAATAAAATTTACGTAAGTAAATTAATTTGAAATTAATTTGAAAGTTATTAATTGGATTTCTGCAGACATGTACCATCACTGACTGATATCTCATAACTGAATGAAACGTTCACTGCAAGGAAAAAACAATCTTAAAAATTAGCGTTAGAAGCAAGAGATCCGAGTTGGCAGCTCTAACTTGTTTTAAAATGCCATCTCTAAAACCATCTAAAACCTCAGCACATGTCCAAAGCATCCAAAATAGAGTTGTCAATGAGTATGATGATTTCAAACCAAAAGGAATATCAAAACTAAAAAAATATAACGTGGAAACATTTCTTAATAAAAACATTTATGGCTAGAGAACTACTTTTTATAAAACACTATGCATGAAGTAATTTCGTAATGTAATATCTGGCATTGTCATCATATTAAAAAAGAAATTGAGAAAGTATCGCCGATTTCCTACGAACGGAACGGATGACACGGGTGCAATAAATTATTCCCGTCAGTTTCGGGAATTGTGACATTAATTTGGCCAATTTAAATTTAAAATCCAACGGGTCCAATCACGACACCTCGCCCCATGCATCACCGCTTGGAACTCAATTACACTCGGCCAACATGGCGTGGCAGGATTAAACAAAATAGTTTTGGAAACAGTTAATTTAATTACCGATCTTTAACTGAATAACTTGGTATTTGTAATTTGGTAAATAGCATATCTGTATACCAAAAGTTTTCTTTATGCTGTGTAGTTTTTACTAGACACTACTGGCAATTAGTTTTTATGCGTTTATAGTGTGCTTTTATCGATAAATAAAAATTAGTTTTTATTGATTGGTTTTTGAAAGTAATATTACCGAAAGGTAATATTACCGAATTTCCCCTATAGGGAAGAAGCTGTTACCGTAGGTTTCATATTAAGACTCAAGCCCGAGACCATCATAACTTTTTGTTTTGAGGACCCCAGAAGCCAAAAACACCATTCGTTTATTTTCATATATATATATATATATATATTTGAGTGTGTGTGTGTGTGTGTGTGTGTGTGTTTAAGCGCGATAACTCGCGTAAAAATGGTCCAATCTGAATTATATTTGGCACAGTCATGTAAAGTAGAAATCATTGGGACGAGTTCGAAAACCAGCCTGATCGGACTATTGGAAGGGGGGTAAAGGGGGTAAACCCCTCAAAAAATGGGTTTTTTTATTTTTTACATAGAAAAATTAAAATAAAGTAATTTTGGCTTACACCATTGAATTCAGATTAAAAACAAATAATTTAGTATTTATAATTGTTGCTCTATGACCATGGGTTACCGAGATATCGCTAGTGCCAAAACACAGTGCGTTGTCCCAAATGTTATCCTTTGGGAAATAAGTAAAATTCTATAACTCGCTTATTTCTCAACGTATCTCAATTAAACTTGGTAAATGGCTTTTCCTCGTTCAGATATACTAAATATTGAATTAAAACCACCCAGTTTTAACGTACCTGAACTGCAAACCTACATACTCATTCCCCATGTTATTCTTAAGGAGCTTACAAAAACATGTCAAATCTCACTATGCTGGATTGAAAAATGCTATTTGCATTTGAAATTCGCTGAGTATGGAGGTCTGCTGCATCGAGGGTATTTTATGTTTATATTGGTATATATTTTGCTTTTATATGATTTGTTTTCGGCCGTTGTACAAAAAGAACAATGAGAGCGACATGGGGAATTATCGCCCAGTCTCACTGCTACCATCCGTCTCAAAAGTGATTGAAAAGGTGGCTTGCCAGCAACTTGTTGACTTCCTGGAGGACAACAATTTGCTCTGCTCAAAACAATTCGGTTTCCGGAAAAATCGATCGACCAAATTGGCACTGATAGAATTTGTGAATGACTGCATCGACGCGATGGAGGCCGGTGAGACGGTCACGGGCTGCTTCGCTGACCTCTCAAAGGCCTTCGATTGCGTCGATCCAGTCATTTTCATCGAAAAAATGGCGGCGATGGGCATCCGGGACACAGCATTGGATTGGTTCTGCTCATACCTGTCAGAAAGAAACCAAATCACACACGAATCGGAGTTCAAAATCAAAAATGTTCGGTCAGATCAAAAACCGACGAGAAGAGGAGTCCCGCAGGGCTCGGTCCTTGGACCAATCCTCTTTCTCATTTACGTAAACGACATCACAGCCGCAGTTCCAGAAAAAAATCTGTACCTGTTTGCTGACGACACAACTCTAGTCGTCAGAGGCGCAGGAGCAGACGAGCTGGAGGCTGAAACCACAGAAAAACTGAATGCACTGTGCCAGTACTTCGATGAGAACAGTCTTATGATGAACCCATCGAAGACTAGCTATATGTGTTTCCAAACTCGTCAAAGGCAAAATTTAACGGAAAACAAAATTCCCACGGTCAGCGCAAACGGCGTTGAACTCAAAATTCAAAGCGAAGCAAAATTTTTAGGGGTGAGACTGGACGGTAATTTGTCATGGGACCTCCAAGTACAGCACTTGGAGGCCAACCTCGCCAAGGGTCTCTTCGTCATCCGAAGGATCTGCCTTCTGCAGAACAATCGGTTGTCAAAACTGGTCTATCACGGGATTTTTGAGCAGCTAATCAACTATTCCATTGAACTTTGGGGATTCAGTAAAGGGCATTTGGAAAGAGTCTTCTTGTGGCAAAAAAAAGCAATCCGATCAATTTTCAACCTCAAATTCAGGGAAAGCTGCAGAGACGCCTTCATTCAGTTAGAAGTCCTAACGGTTCCCAGTCTTTACATATATGAGTCAATCATGTATGTAAAGAAACAAAACATCAAACCCCCAGAAATCAACCACAAACACAACACTCGAAATAAAGGCAAATATGCAGAACAGCACAGGCTCACCAAATTTGAACATAAACCTGTGTATGCAGGTTTAAACATGTTCCAAAGACTCCCTCAAAAAATCAAAGAAATAAACAAAATAAGTAAATTCAAACATGAACTGAAGCTTTTCCTGGTGCAGGGCTGTTTTTATGATCTAAACGAATTTTTTAAAGGTTAAGTTAAGTTGGGCCAGTTATGACCAATGTTTGCACTTTGCAAATTGGTGAAAATAAATGATTCTTTGTCTGGTGACCACCTTGGTGGCACCATCTTGACCTGTTCAGCGACCCGAGAGTCCACGGACGGCACAGAAGAAGTAAGAAGAAGTAAGTAAGTAATGGTATTTATTTGGTGTTCAGTGAACTTTCTCATTATGCCTCATCACTCATCATCCCCTACCTTCGCGACGCGTCGCGGCGTCGCGTCGACTCCTGCTCAACATTCGCTTTCACGTAGCGCGTATTAATCGTCGATTTGTTACCATCCTACAAGCATTGAGATGCTCTATTAAACATCGTTTCTTAAGTAATATGTTTTTTAAAAACATAAAAATATTATTTTCTACGGAATTAATGAATGATCATAGAGAAAAAAGGTAGGATTCAGTTCATTAAAATATTTAAAGTTTATCCGATTTATGCTAGTAAATATGATTAGATAAAGTTGATATCACCTAAACGTTTATTCAGTGACATGTAAATCCTTCTTTATAAGTGCTTCTGTCGCTTTTAAGTGGAACTTGAAGTTCCTAACAATTAATTTAAAACTAATACTCAATTTATATAGTTAGTTATACGACAAAAAAATTCTTACGACCTGAAAACTCCTTCCTACGCAGCTTACCCAACGTAATATACTTGTAAATGCCAGGCACGATTTGAGTTAGGTTGCTTAACGGGAGATGGTTAGGACCTTTGACGAGAGGTGATTTGTGGAGTTGGGGAGGGGGGATAACTGGGACAGTCTAATTTATAAACTATCTACAAACTGTTATTTAATTTCTAAAATCAATGAAGTTTTCAAACTATTTTTTTTTGATAAAAGTGTACTTCATGAGATAGCAATTTTTCTATAGGAATTATCCCTCTAGTACTTAAGTAAAGGCTTAGTAATGAACTGTACTTAATTTAATCTCTGTGATAAAGGAATTCCTTTCGAAATAAGAAACAAGGCAAGTTTTGTTCGTATTAAGAAGGAGTAAAATAGCCGTGATGGAAAATCCTTTCACTATTTCCTACAATATATAAATATTTCATGAAATGCACTCTCAAAGGGAACAATTCCATTAGTGTAAACAGCCAGTGGGGACGCGAAGTGGCTAGTTAACGTCAGCTTTGCATTACGGGAATTTAACGCCACTTAATTTTATAACAGCTATATTAAAGTGTCTTCATTTTAAATACAGTTTTTTTAAAATTTGTTTTAAATTTAAAAGAACCTAAAATTTTAGTAAAAAAATCCTGTAAGGCTTTTTTAAGTTTTACAAAATAATTCTTATTTTATCAGTTTGTATCTTAGTTTTATAATGTACAATAAAAAGCCATTACAAAGGTTTTAACTCATATGAAAACTATGAGAAATGCAAAATCCTGACAAGATACTCGCAGTTTTGCCAAATGCCTTAAATTTTGAATTCTTAAACCATTGTTGTTTTATTTTATGTTATCACTAAAAGGTATTAAATCTATTAATGGTTTCTACAACTAAAGCCTAATTTGCCCAGGACCTTTTTAGAACACTATAAATCTACCCCCGCCAACCCTACCGCCGCCTTTTTACTTGGATAAAAAGGTCACGCTCAGAAGTTTCAAGGAAAAACTTTAGTTCCAAAAGCACAAATATGAAGAAAAGGCAGAGTTTATAATATTTAACATGGAAATAAAAACTTCAAGAAACAGCTTATAATGACAAACAAAAACTGCTGAGCAGCGCGCGTCCACCAGTTAATATATTTCGTAATAAAACTTGTTTTAAAATTTATGATAAATATATGTATTTAGTTGTAAAAGAATACTTTATTAATATATATATATATCCTCCATTACAGTTGTTAACTGTTTGATTATTCTATTATAATGCTACCACATGATCAAGTGTTTAGGTACTTTTTTAACATTAAAACTTGTGAGTTCGGTAGGGCGATGTCCTGAGGGAATTTCTTAAATCCGCTCTAGTGTGTCTCTAGTAGGCCCGCACTGACCAAAGGAGGACATAACTATAAATTTATACAGTGTAGGCTTTAAATTGTTATAAGAATTCGCTTATGAGGTATTTCGATTCTATACAGGTGTAGTTTGGATATACTGTAGGGAGATGATTTCGAAACATTACATAGCAAAAAGATAGTTGGTTGAAAACTTAAAACATTTTTTAATATTGAAACTTGTTATACATTTTTTTGAGTATGCAAACTGGAGTTTCATAAACGTTTCCAACAACTAATATATGACATTCATACCTGTTGTATGCTGTGATTTAGCACAATATTACGTATTGAGCAAAGAGGTTCATATAAGGAGGACTATATTTAATAACAGGGGTAATGTTGGGGCCAGCTTCATTAGAGGGCATTACAGCAGGATGTGGAAGGAATGGCGAACAAGACCCCAATAACAGCTGATTTCATGTAAGGCACAACGTGGGGCATCTTGAACGTTTCCTCTAACGTCTCATATGTTTCAGAGGAAGGTGGATTTTCAAGAACCGGTTTTTTAGGATCAGAGTTTAAGCTTACTTTTTAATTTACAGTATTTTTTATAATTTTGTAAATATATTATATAACTTTAAAATTTATTCCCAAAACAGTTTTTTGATACAATTTGTTTGTCCAATTGACAATATAACTCAATTTTCTTTCGTGTACAACAGTAGTATTTCACATAAGTACAGCTTAACTGTCCCAAGGAGAGAAATTTCTTCATCCTTCCTTCAATATTCAATTTAATTATGATATTCTTCTTCAAGAAGGCGGTTTTAATACCGGACAAAAGTGCGCCGCTGCCGCGGGCCACTTTCTCATGAATACGAAAGTGTGTTTGTTTGAGAAACTTTGCAATTGATCCACTCCTGAAATGATTCCTTTAAACGCACTTTGAAAACTTAATTATTTCAAAGTTTTTGATGGTCAAATGTAAAATATTACTCAAATAATAAATAATTTGTCAATGAATATTGCCACAAGTAATTAATAAATATTTTATTATTTTATATCTCTTATAAACATTAATGATTTCTTAATAATATAAAGAGTTTTTGTAAATGTCAGATTATTTGGTATATTTGGTATTTCAATTTTATTTTGTATTTCTTAATAGTACTGACAAGAAAAGTTACGATGCTAAGATAAGGCAAGTAATGAAGACAATTTAAAGGGAATGCGTTACCTACCCTCTGCGAATCATATAAAAAAGAGAGATTATTTTATGTAGCTTCTTTTTGTATAGAAGTGGTTTCAACTTTGAAACATTGTAATAATTCCAGTGTAAACTTTGTACTTTAAAGGGTTTATTACGCATCTCAGTACACGTACAATGATACTGCCCCCCCCCCCCCCCCAAACAATTACGTTTTCCTGAGCCAGAAAAATAATTTTAATGATAGACCTTTTCTAATTGATCAGGAGTTAAGGCTGTTTAGGTTCAAAATAAGGAATAAACAAATTTTTCAAAGTTAATTACTCAGTTACGAACTGTCAATTTCATGTGGTTGTCAAAAATAACCCCAAAGCCTGTTTTAATTATAATTTTGATACAATGTTTATAAATGAACAAATTAGTTTCGTGCACTGGTTAAAATTGAACAAATTACTGACTATGTTATTGAACTCTTTCCCCATCCACAGGTTGGAAAGTCATTGTGAATGGGGAAGTAAGTGTGGTGTTGATGTTGTTGCAATCATGTTGTTATGACATTGTAACAATTGTTCTTGCTGTGTAAAGGATTTAATTCAAGTTCATTTAATTTTTCATCTTATTTTACTTTATTTTATAGGCTTTTTCAGACTTTTCGTCAGAGGTTTCTTTCCCATGGGTGACTGTCAATTCACTGTCTAAAGTAGTTTTCTCTCTCTCTCTCTCTCTCTCTCTCTCTCTCTCTCTCTCTCTCTCTCTCGATGGAATGAAAACAATAATTTGGCCCTCTAAGCAATAGGAGGCATTGGCCAGTTCTGATAGAAACATTCTACTCTTACGTTCACCAAACATAGGCCAGTGTGCAAAGTGCACTTCGAGGTGTCTTTGCCTTACACACTACATCTCACACAGAAACATATTCGTGACCTTCCACGGAGGGCACAACTTGACCAGTCCAACACTACGGTGTCTACGGATGGATTATACAAGTAACTAGTAAGAAAATAAGTACTTGAGCAGTTCCCGCATTTAACCTGTGCTGATCTACAAGATGATCTGAGCTGATCTACTCCGACTAGTTCACTGACAACAATTTTATTTGAGGATACAAATGGGTGTGTTTTGTTGCGGGAGCTGCTAGTTCCTGTTGTGATTCCTGTGACTAATTCTGTAACAAACATTTAATTTGAGGATACAAATTGATGTGTTGTGCTGCAGGAAGCTACTAGTTCCTGTTGTGACTCCTGCGACTTATTCAGTAACAACAATTTGATTTGAGGATAAGAACGGATGTTTTGTGTTGCAGGGAGCTACAATGTGAGCCGCGCCGCCCGCCATGTCCGGTCGGTGGAGGTGCAGACGCCGTCTAGCGCGTCGTCCGGCAGCGCCCCGCCGCGGCTGAGTCTGCTGGCCAGCTTCGACAAGTCTATACTGCAGGTATAGTGCGGATCAAATAACTTGGCCCAGTCCGCCCATAAGACTAATTCCAAAGAAGTATACCATTGGGCTTACGGACGGCCTGGGCCACGTCATTTGACGTGGAATATAACATTATCGTCTGTATACTGTATACTGTTATGCACAAATAGGAAGTACATTCAACAGAATTAGCGGAATCCCTTTGCCTGTTGCCGCATTACTAGGCTTATATGTCTGAGCATATTGAAGAACGCGACGCGGTTCTGGTGTGTTGCGCTTCCGCGAGAGTTGCGCATTCCCATCAAATACTTGCTGTAGGGAGCTCAAGAGTGTGGAACTGTGATGAAGGCGCTAGCCAGCAGCCCATGCTGACGTAACGGAGGCACCCATGGTACCATGGGGGCGCTTCCCACCCTTCGTGGCTCCACGACGCGTTCATCCGTGTTTAACCCGTAGTAGCTTAACTAACGCTGGAAGCCAGGACATTGTTCAAAGCCAGTGATCGTGCCCCTGTTGTTGCAATCCAAGCACGTGACACAAGGTAAATACCCCCGTTGCAGCAGACCTGCATACTCAGCGAATTTCAAATGCAAAAGAACATATTTCAATCCAACATAGCGAGATTTGACATGTTTTGTGATCTCCATAAGAATAACATGGGGAATGAGTATGCAGGTTTACTGTGGCAGGTATGTTGAAACTGGTTGGTTTTACTTCAATATTTAATAGATTTTAACTAGAAGAAACCATACACGAAGTTTTATAGAGATATGTTTAGAAATAAGGAAGGTAGAATTGTTTTTATTTCCCATAAGGATAACATGGGGAATGAGTATGCAGGTTTGCTGCCATGAAACAGGAAGTATCGGGGATTTTAGACTATTAAACATTAGATCTCATCTAGATGAAGCCACAAACCAAGTTTTATTAATATATGTTGAGAAATAAGCGAGATACAGAATTTTACTTATTCCCCATAATAAGGTTAACATTGGGACAACGTACTGTGTTTACCACTTTCATTTCGGTAACCATTAGACATAGAGCAATGATTCAAAATACTAAATTGTTTGTTTTTTTGAGCAGAATTCAATGGCAGAACAAAAATTAGATAATATATATTTTTGCTTGTAAAAAACTCAAAAACCCCATTTTTGGAGGGGTTTATCCCCTTCTACCCCCCCTCCCGGTGGTCCGATCAGGCTGGTTTATGAACTCGTCCAATTGATTACCACTTTACATGCCTGTACCAAATTTCATCAAGATCGGTCCATATTTACGGCCGCTATCGTGCTGACAGACACACACACACACACACACACACACACACACACATATATATATATATATATATATATATATAAATTCGAACGAATGGTGTTTTTTGCTTCTCGTGGCCCCAAAACGAAAAGTTATCATGGTCTCGGACTAAGGTCTTACCATGAGACTTACGGTAATAGCTTCTTCCCTATAGGGGAAATTCGCTAAAAAATATATCTAAGAAGAAACACAAAAATCATATTATTAATTAAAATAATTGGAAGAAAATATAAAATGCCTTAGATCACTTAAAATGTATTCACCCTATTTACATCAAATACCGTAAATATACACAAAAGATGGAAAATGGCGATTAATTTCGATTGGTCACACCATTCACCATCAGGCCCAATGAGAGACTGGTGGATCCGTCATGGCGTTCGTCCTTAAATTCTATTGGCTGCCGGAAGTTCCTTTCAAAAGAGGTTCTTGAACGAACCACCAGAGTCACTTGAAAGTTCACTTGTTCGTAAATCAATTTATATCTTTAGTCAAAGTTGACTTGTTCGTTAATCATTTTGTCTCTGACGGTACGTTTAAGAAATTTTTTCTGATGAAACCTCCGGCAGCCAATAGGAGTTTAGGATGGACGCCATGATGGATCTGCCAGTCTCTCATTGGGCCTGATGATGATTGGCGTTTCCAATCAAAATCGATCGCCATTTTCCACCTTTGGTGTATAAATTATAAGTGTTTTATGGTAAAGTAAGAAAGTATTAAATAATGTTACATCAAGAAGTAAAATATTGAGACAGCCAATCCATTTTATGGACAAAGGTCAAGAGGAAGAATTATGAAGTAGTATGAAGTATATTGAAGTATATATACTGTCTTGTATATAAATACAGAAAATATTTTAAGCGTAGTAAAAAAAAATTCCATTTAAATCCAGTGAATACAACAACACGTATCGTGCTTATTAAGAATATATTTTTTATGACTTATTAAGAATTAAAATAAGACTTATTCTTCTACGATATAGTACATAATATTGCATAAACCAAAGCGTTAAAACCTAAGAGAGAATTTCAATAAAATGTCTTTGTTGAGGCTATGCAGTTCAAGTGCTCTGCAAAATGTATGTTTTTTTCAAAATAAACTGAACGTCTAGTTGAGAAGAATTGTTATTTGTTTGTTTATTTAGATGTAGCAGTGTCATTAAAGGTTTTTTTTACAAATTAATCAATAAAGGAATGCATTTTTACATTTGTTCAGTTTTCACAATTGCTATGTTAATAGATGCTGCGATGAACTTATACGTATCTTATAGGTATGAAAATATTTTTTGATGAAATGTTTGGAAATGTATTGGTAATATTTAACCGAAAAGAAAAACAAACAGCAATAGCCTATATTTTAGTATAGTGCAGCCAATAAGGAACAAAGTTTCCCTTGTTCTGCAGGTCATAAGAGGCGAATCCCGGATTAGGCTCAGCGCGAGTCGATGAAACTGGAAATCCTTCTTATAGAAAGAAAACATTCTCTCAAATAGCTTCTTTTATCAGGAGGCCATATAATGTGATCGCTCCGCTTCCAAAACGAAAACATTCAAATCCAATTTCAGCTTTATCGCAGCATTATAAGTGATTGATTTTTGTTAGGTATATTTTCAAAGAAGTATTACTTTATAAAATAAATGTCATCGAAAAGTGTTGAGGGTCATCTTAAAACAGAAAAAATCATTATTGAAGCCACCTCAACTGCCTTTATGATAATATATGGTAAAACAAATATTGTCAAAAAATAATGTGATTTTATTACAAAAAATACACCCATCTACATTTTATATTTATTAGGCAACACAAATTGTCACGCTTTTATTTATAGAAGCTAACAATATCGAATTAAATAATTTAAAGAAAAACAATTTTGAAGGTAGTGAAAATCTGTTTTATTTTATGTCTGAAAAGTGATTTTTTCATTCATTAAAATACATCATGATAAACGTTTTAGACCATTTAAAGTTTGTTACAGTTTTTGTTTGAATTTTTTACAATTTATCACAGAGATATATTTTAATTCTGTTATGTTGCTAACATTTAGGCTACATTATTCTCAGTGAAAATAGTATCTTCTATTTAATTTGATCAAAATTTGCAACATTGAAAGATTTTTCCCGTATAAAACTTATTATCTCTCTTATGCACCTTAGGGATCTGATTCAATATTATTGTTTGTTGAGACAGACTGATTAGCTGTAAGACTATAACTACGTTAATTTACAATTCAACTTTTAAAGGGTTTAATAGTATATTTCATTACAAGGACCTAAAGTGACGCTTTTCGTACAAGGTCAAGTTTTACAACCGAGGCTGTAAGCCGAGGTTGAAAAATGACCGAGTAACGAAAAGCAGCTTTAGGTCCGTGTGATGAACTATATTTTTCGTTGTATTGCTCAATACAATACGTAAACTACTTAAGAAAACCAAAATGTTACAGCTTGTTTACCTTTAAAGATGCCTTCAAAAGATGCCACCGTCTTGTTCTTGCTATTTGAAGCAATCAGCTGATTGTCTGTTTCATTTGTGTTAGGGTAGACTGTCAACAATGAACAACTATCGACGTATCGAACGCATGTAATAATCGATTGGTGAAATGAGCGAGTTTCACAAATTGATTAAACTGACAACAATGAATCGACGATAATAACGATAAATGTTTCGATTATTTGTAATCGAATGAATATTGTTCGATTATTACGACGCACTCGGCACTTTTTGACTTTTATAGTCCTAGGACTATAAAGAGTCAGCTGGTATCGAGTACATCAGCTTTTAATTCCTAGGAATAAAAAGAGTGTATTTAGGTCCGGAAAACATGCATTAAAAACATCTGTTTTTGAATCAGTATAACGAAAATTTAGATAACATTAAACATCAATGGCAAAAACACGGCCAACTGAGCCGTTCTTTAATTAGCCCCTAGCGGATTGTTAATCAAGTATTGATAACATCTGGTGCATAAACAATGCATACGGCAAAACAAATTTTGTAATGGAAAAACAACACTACTAAACCTTCTTATTTGCTCCAGCATGGAATTGATCAGTTTAGTTTACATTATTGCTCGCACACAGTTTTTGATCTTTTTTTAATTGCTTAATTACTGTAAACCCAGAGATGGATTGGCTAGTTTTGTTTCAAGCTTATCAACACAAGTTTGAAATTGATTTAATATTGAAACAAAATCATTCAGGGTTAAAAATAATATAAGGGGGAGCAATTCAGGGGGAGCAGAATAACTTAATCTCGGACGGGCAGTATGGCTTCAGAAAGGGCCGGTCTACTACAGGTGCTGTGAAGGCTTTAGCAGATCGAGTTGGTGCGGCTTTCGAGGCAGGCGACACGGTGACTCTCACCATGTGCGACCTGAGCCGCGCTTTTGATTGTGTCAACCACCAACTTCTGAACAGTAAGCTGCAGAAGCTTGGGATAAGCGGGGTGGTGCTGAACACCGTGGACTCATATTTGTCAGAGAGACAACAGGTGGTGTCCATTGAGGGGGCAGTTTCCAGGCCTAAAAACTTAAAATATGGAGTCCCTCAGGGTTCGGTAGTAGGTCCACTACTGTTCCTGGTGATGATCAATGACCTGGATAGGCTGGGAAATGTGATCCTTTTCGCGGACGACACTACCCTAGTGTCGCATGGACCCCGGGTTGAGCTTTCAACATCTTTGGCTGACCGACACCTTCAGGAGGCATCTCGGTGGTTCGAGGGGAATGGATTCCAGCTCAACCAAGACAAGACTAAATCATTGGTGTGCAGCCTATCAAGAGATGCTCCACAGTGTGAACCAGTAAAACTTCTTGGTTTTGTACTTGACCAGAAACTGGCCTGGAGAGATCATGTTGGCCTAGTCAGCAGGAAATTAGCACGGGTTTGCTACCTTTTACTCAAACTCCGCCATCTCATTACCGAGGAGTACCTGCTGACTGTCTACCACGCCATGTTTCATTGCCACGTTAGTTATGGCTTGTTACTGTGGGGCCATGCAACTGGAACAGATGAAATCTTGAGGCTGCAGAAAAGAGCTGTTAGGCTGATCACTTTTAGTGACCCTCTGGCTCACTGCAAACCAATCTTTGCTAGGCTGGGAATCTACACGTTGTATAGCCATTTCATCTTGCTTTGCACGGTACACATGCTCGATAATATGGAACTCTACACAGAGAGAGGTACCATACACGATCATCAGACCAGACAGCGTGGCCTATTGGATGTGCCTAGGGTCAGACTTTCAAGATCGCAAAGGAGCTATTCTACTGTGGCCATTAAGATCTTTAACAAGTTGCCCAGCTCATTGAAGTCCCTTGACAAGTCTGGCCTATTGAAGAGATTGATCCCCTACCTGAAGGAGAAGGCCTATTACTCCCTAGAGGAGTTTTTTGAGGATCCTCTCCTTGAATTAGTATAGCCTATCCACAGCCAAAGTATTTGTATAGTTTCTTTGTTAGTGTGTTTGTTATGTATATATGTGGTATTTGAAAGAATGACGCCATCAATCCCTTCTTAGGGTAAAAGATGAAGACCCGGTAATAAGGTAATAATAAGGGAAACAAAATCATTCAGGGTTAAAAATAGATTTTTCTGTTATTCTAAAAAATTTGAAGTTAAATTGCTTTCTAAGAATTCGATTAGCTGATTATTAGAGGTATTTTTTTACTTTAAACGCATCACTCTTAAAAAATACATTATTAAAACTCAAAATTAAAAAAATCAAACTTACAGTTTTGTTATTTTTATTTTTTGTCGATGAAGTGTATCAGTACCGTATTAAAAATACGTCAATTGAATGCGTAGTACGTGAATTAAATACATACATGCACAGTCAACTGATTTAATGCTTTGTGTTAAACTCATGCTACAAAACGCGTAGCCAGTGTTCAACTAATGTGGTTAACTCAAAATTATTATTTAATTACAACTAATGTTTTGATGATGAGACGGGCAAGAATTGATCGAGGTGAATTTACATATGCAGAGCAGGTGCGGACAGAACCCTTCCTGGAATCAATGATTCTGTCTTGAATCACTTCTCTTCAACCTGCTCCTCATATCTCTTATTCGAATACATTTCAAAATCATATTTAGCTGCTAGATGATGATGCCACAAAGATGGTTTGATGGTTGAAGAAATATAGTTTTGGTCATGGCACTGAATTTAATGTGATTACATCCTTCTTAAGTAATATTTCCATCCTGCAATAATATATTTTGTCAAAAATATTAAAAATAATAAAGTATTGGTTTTGCAAGGTTTTTTAATGTTTAAACAATTTCGTCTGTTACTCCGGTATATTTTCACACTCGTGAGAACGCCCTTTCCCCTTTACGTCGTCTGCAGCATCTTCAATCGTACGTGGGTCTCCACACCATTTCCTTTAAGGGTTAATCCTTCATTTCCCCCTCGCCCTTTGGCCTCTTTCTGTAACAGTGTTTGTCCGTAGTGTTTCTGCCTTTATAAACGTGGGTGGGATTCATCGTCCTTGCGTTTAAATGATTGGCGAAATTAACCCCCAAGCTCCAAAAAACATATCCATTACATCGTTTGATTGTATATTTAACTTATTTCTTTGCTAATTGTTGCATATTTGTATATTGAATATTTTAAGGACTATATTTTTTTTCTATACGCTTTGTATGACTTAGCATATACATTTTATGTCAACATGCTCAATAAAGAACTTGAACTAACATTTTTTATATTCACCTTAACAAGCGTTTATAGAAATATAGTAAGATTAATTTTACGGGGATTGGTCAGTCACCTGTTGTCATGCATCTTTTACACTTTCATAGAGGACACGCTTTTTTTAATAATTCGTTATATTGATGATAAAAGGGGTCATTTTAAATGAGCAAATAACCGAAATATAACATGATGAAGAACAGGAAAGTAAAAATATATAAAATAAAAACTTATAAAATGATACAAAATAGCTTCTTAAAGGGACATACAAAACGGAAATCAGTTAATAAGAGGAAATTTGCCTCGAAAACAAAGGAGTATTTGACTTATGTAGCAATAAACTATCAATTTTTTAAGGAAAGATTTTCACACAAAGTTGAACCAGTTTTTCTTATTGGCTACTGCCGTTGAAAAAGGGGTCCTTCTCTTCGTCACTAGCCACAAGGTCTTGTAATTGTGGAAATGTTTTTGGTCTGTAGTGTGTTTTTAGCCTTGGTAAGTTTTTGCATCAAGTTGGTTGCATATTTTATTTTAGCACTCTTAAAAATGAATTAATAGATTATTACCTTTTGAACATGTGTAATCACTTTTAGTTGAAATCCCTAATCAATTATTATAAGCTACGTACAGATTTTTTTGCATGAATGCAGAATCCTAAGGAAACGTTGAAAGAAATCTCAAAGGTTTCACCGGATGGGCCTTGTGATGAGTCGGATCAAGATTCGGCCACTCTCCGGTTTACAGCGAATTTTACTGTTGCACGTTTACGAGTTGACGAAGTTTATATCTCCAGGCCGCTTTATTCCGTCACATGTGAGCGGAGTCGTCATCCTCGTTTTAGTTAGGACTGTCAAAATCCGACTGTATTTGTTTTTTAGATGCTTAACTGAGAAATATTAACTTTTCAAAGGTTTCTCATGAAGTAACTATATTGAACATTATTAAAAACGTAATTTTCTTAAATTTTTCTTAACTGAGTTTTGCACAATGACTATAGAATACAGACAGATTTAACTTAATAAACTCTCCTTATATATTTTTTTACTTTAATATATGCATATTTAATTTTTCAACGATTTGTTTTGATTCTGTGGCGCCACTCTTAATCGGATCTGCTTTAGGCTTTTATATTCCGTTTTTTGTACCCATATATTCATTAATCAATATCGTTCTTTAAAGGAATATTTTTTATTCTCTCGCACAAAATTCACTGGAGCCGCGGTTAACTGTATAATTTAGAGAGTTTTATCTTATTAATTATAACCGATATTCCATTTATGCTACTCTTAGTAAAATATCAAGATGAAAGACGAATTAGGCAATATCGTGTTGGAGAGCTTTTCGAACCTTTCACACGCCAAGCACTCGTTACTCTTGGTTAGAACACGTTCATAAACGAGGCTATGCAAATAATACAATGTAGCTGGCAGTAACTGAATTACCGATTGCATACATTCAGGATCTGGGTTGATTTAATTTAAAATTTACATCAGGACAATTTGCCTCAGGGCTTTCCAGGAATGCATCTGGTGAACATGAGTGTATGTACATATCTTATGCATCCTTAATCTGCGCTAGCCTTGAGCTAACATGATTGTAATGTTTCCATAATTCTCCAAAGTTTCTAACCATTTGAAATATTTTAAAATACCACAATTTTTATGGTATCTCTTAATTTACGTTCTTCGAATAATTCTATGATAACAATGGCGTATCCCTAAATCGTACCTAAGTATAACAGTGTAAAAAATTCTCAAATTTGTTAACCAAGTATACATATATTTATGTCATTATTTTATTTTCTCTAACTACTACAAGGCCTACTACATCGTAAGTTGTACAGTAGTAAATCTCTCAACGTACCCTATGAGCCACACACATTTTTGTGAGCGCATGTGTAAACACACTGTTATTATAAGCACTGAAAAGCGTCTTAGAATTTTTGAAGCTATGTTTTCTGCGGTTTCTTTGATTTAATTCAATAAACTTTTATGGGTGAAAGTAATTTTCTTTTAATTCCAGAATGAGTCATTCCTTCAGTACGCTACAATACTCTAATATCAAACCTTTGTTTTCATTCAAATACAAGATTTTTGTTAATATTATTTTTGCACAGGAAATAATATTACAATGTAAATTTATTTTTGCATTAGTTTGTATCAGCGAAAAGTCAGTTATATCTTTGATACGACCTCTGCTACAGTTTCTGACGAGGGGCGGCGTCAGTCGGGGTGAGGAATGGTCCGTTTGGCGGTTCTTGGGCGGAAATAAGCCTTCTCAGCATTGTCAGCACGACCCCCGACTCGACAAAGAGGTTGGATTAAATGTTTGGCGAATTTTGAGCCTTTACCAGTGCCTTTTGTTTTATTTGGGACAGAGATAGAAAATGTATGTGTTTGTTTTTATATACGATAATAAATTTTATCGATTTTTGGGATTTAATAAATCCGATTTTGGAATAAAGCCTAACTTTTTCTTATGTAATGAAAAATGTTTACGCACTCAATGTGGCGTAAATGAGCCAGTTGAATATTAAAACGTAATTTATAAGATTCATTAATGAATTAAAAATAATCAGCGCTTTAGGATGTTATATTTTACACCTCGTCGCTATAATGATTATCAAATTACATTTTAATCTTTGCCCACCTGAACCTTTATTTTTTATTATTTATTAATAATAAATAATAATTATTTTATTATTTTAATTTTTATTCCTCGGTTTGTGGCGATAATCGTATTTTGCACGGCGTCGGAGCCACTTCATAATGTTTTTAACTGTAAAACGACCAACAAAGTATAATAACTCTAATAAGGTATATTACTAAGTTCATGCTGATAGGGGTCCAACCCTTGATCTGAATTTGCGCTAGCCACTATGCTGTTAAACAATTGTTAGTTTATGTTTCGGTATATTTTTTATACATATATTTGGGCTTTTTATACTTCAGAATTTTCACACATGCGGGCCACTCACAGCTAAGAGGCCCTTAAAAATATGATATATATCGTATTATTACTCTCCTTCGTACGGCTCACGAGATTGAAGTAAAGAAGTAAAATGTCTGTTAAACAAAATCATGTAAATCCTCTTAATACACTTATTAAGTTCAAATTATTAAATCAAATCAAAACCTTGTGTATGACTCAAAACACCACCGTTCACCATCTCGTTCGACATGTATTGGTTGCTCAGAATCGCCCTCTATCGTAAAAGAAATTATACGCGGGATAATTTTACAAGCGAGTCCCTATCCCTTATCTACCGTCAACCTTGCACGCAGTCATAATGAGTTATCAGGGGCAAAACACCGTCAGTGTCTATAAATCAGCCAGGCGCTTTATCGGCACTCTGAGCCACCAATCATCGTCTCGACCTCCCCTCCCCTCCCCTCCCCCCACAGGCCCTTGTGAGTCGTTGTTTGGCCCTTCGGGCGATCGGCCAATCTCCACTCGGTTAGGGCCTAATCACACTTGTGAATAACTAATGCGGTTTCCTTTTTCCAGGGCTTTTGCCTAATGTTTTTTTTTAGTCGATTAAACTTCTGCGGTTGTAATTTTTATAGAGAAAGTTTTTATTCTGTTCTGTTCAGTTGTCCATGTCGACCTGCAGCACGACATTGATGATAGGAATAAAAAAATAATTTATCGATAAACATAGTTTATAAACTAATATTAATTTTTAACAGATACAGTATTCTTGAATTGAAACAAAGCACAACTATGTCCTTATTTTTTGCATGGAGTTTTTTTGGCAACAGAACGGCGTTTTCCAACGATAAAGGTGATTTTTTGTATTGTTTTTATTACTGGCCAATAATACGAAAAATAATGATTAAACAGGTAAAGAATCACTGGCTCTATTGAAAGTAATGAATCTTGCCTTTTTTCCAACAAGCATGACAACAAATGAACAGAACACATGGCGTATAACTATGAGTGCGCTACTTTATCGCGTTATCGGATGAACGCGATACATTGCCATAACAACCCAAAATTTACACTAAAAAAACTCCCAAAGGAAACTTTCTGCCATCTTTTAACAAATTGTAATCAAGAACCCCGCGAGAGAGCAGCATTTGATCCCCATCAGGTGGATATCAAATGCTGCTGTACATTTAAAAATTACTTTTATATTAATTTTTCGCGCATTCATCGATCAACAATTCTCACATGAGATAAATTTTACGATTTCTTAGCTATATTGTGAATTTTCTTGGATTATCACTTAACGATTATAATGTGTCCAAACTGGAATGTTTATGTGTCAATTATAAATAAAAACTCATATTTTAGTGAATCTCCTCTAAGGGGAAGAAGCTCAGTTCCGTCCATGGTTTTTTACAACTCTCCTCTACTAAAACTCGAAAAAATTTTCAACATCTTTTAAACATATGATTTCCTTTCTCTCCGGCTTCATCACCAACTCACTGAAAACAGTATGGAGCGAGTCAGAGCACCACCGTCTCCCTCCCCGCAGCATCTTCTGCCGTGGCCGCGGGATTGAGATGAAGTATGCCTCGGGAGGGTGGGGGCGATGATTGGGGTTGTGGGGGTGAGGAATGTCAAGGGTGCGGGGACGGATATTGTAGCACTGAGTGGCTCTGGATTATTTCCGGCCGGCGCTAAATGCAGCCATTACTGTTGGACATATGTTAACGCATTCCGCCAACGCGCTCCATGGTGGATTTGTTTAGCACCCTATTACTCTTGCGTCGGCTTACCAACTGTTTGTGGTTATTTTATGGTTTTATGGTGAATGAATGAATGAAAAGTTTTTTCCATGCAAAAATAAGCTACTACAAGTTGCTACTAACAAAGTAATAAAAATGCTAGTGAACATGAAAGCGTTTTACAAGTGATGAAATAAAACTAAAAAAATTAATTTTTGTAGTCTTTAATTACAAATAAAAGTCCAGGAAATCAGCAGACATAGGTAGGTACTGCTGTCTTTGCGTCCGCTGGGTTGCTTTGCAAATAATAAAAATAACACCAAAAAAAAAGGAATGATTAAAAAAGAAAGTTGATAAGAAATTTGAGGTTGAAGTCGCGAATCGAAGTTGCTATTTTTTTTAACAACAACTACAATGTGAATGTGTTCATGTTGTTTATGAAAACATTCGTTTTTTAGCTGTTAAGTTGTTAACCAGGTTAGCACAGTGGTGCATAGCTTGTTTTTTATCATTGTTTAGCTCATTCCACGCTGAGCAAAATCATGAGACGGGTTGACTGTGTATACTGTTAGATATTGTATTATCAAAAAATGGCCAAAAATTGAGTTTTTTCTTTTTACGCGGCTAAATCGTATTGTCTAACCCATGCTTCATTGCCTGACTCAATAGGACTACATTTATTTCCGCTCAAAAAAAGTAACAAAGTGGTTTTTATGTCAGAGTTGATGCATACGTTCAACTCGGGTATTGACTGTTAAATAAAAAGAAACAGTTTATCTTATTTAAAATTACTATCCTGTTAAAACCTTATCTCCCACTTTCATTGAATTGTTGCCAAAAATGTAATAGCTACCTTAAATCTGTGTTAATATAATTACCGGTATAAATAAGTTTATTCCTTCAATCTCATTAACGTACATAACTCTATAATTGTTATACTACAATGTAATAAATAGCCTTTACAAAAACTTTTATTAAAATGTATACAGTAAAGTTGTACAGTGTCTTTCATTATTATTGTAAGCACATTTTAGTATACATACGATTATCCTTGGAACGTCGTTAAGATTTTTCCATTCGCCAACAATCGGTGGTTCCATTACATGTTTAGTTTTGCTGTAACATCACATGCTCCGACATCGGCCGAAGATCACGTTCCATTCCCCACTCTAGCTCTTAATTGTCTCATTTTGAATCGGTGTTCTCCCTTGTATAATTCTATATCGTTTATGCTCATTTAGTTTTAGTATCACATTTTTATAATAAAATATACTTAAGGTACGCATAGTAAAATTATTCATGAGATACATTTATTCAGGTCTATTGGAAACCATAGGACTTCAGGATTTGTCTTCAGCGATTGCGTCAGCGTAATTGCCTTTGTCTAAAAACGAAGACTAAAACTAAAAATGAGAGACATAATTATTGCTTAAAAGGTGATCTGATGATCATTACTGACGAGGTGTAGGAAAATACATTCTAAAGGATTTAACATTTTTAATTCATTAATAAATGATATGCAAATTTTAAATATTTAACTGTTTGGTTACACTGCATCGCGTGCATAAAAAGTTTTTTTGTTAGATGAAGAAAATCAATGCTGTGTTTCAAAATTGAATTTAGCAAATTACAGTAATCCTGTTAGAAAACACAAACCTATAACTATTGATTTCTGTTCCGTTTGAAAACAAAGGGAACAGGGAAAGGGTTAAAATTCGCAAAACATTTAATCAGCCTCTTTGTCGGGTTGCGGATCGTGCTGACAATGCAGAGAAGGCTTATTTCCGCCCAAGAACCGCCAAACGGACCATTCCTCACCCCGACATGACGCCGCCCCTCGTCAGAAACTGTGGAGGCGATGTTTGTATCGAAAATATTACTAACTTTTCGCTTATGCGAACTAACCCAAAAATATATGTATAATTTTTGTAATATTACTACTTATGCAAAAAGAATATCAACTAAAACGTGGTATATGTTAAATTGTGAATTAAACAAAAGAATTTTGATACCAGAGAATTATTTTAATGTGCAGAAGGAGTAACTCATTCTGCAATAAAAAACATCTTTACTCTGGAAATTTTATCGAATTAAATCAAAGAAACAGGAGAAAACACAACTTCGAAAATTCTTAGACGATTTTAAGTAGTTGTAATAACAGTGTGTTTACAAATGCGATCACGAAAATATGTGTGTGGCTCATAAGATAGGTTGAGAAATTAATTACTGTACAACTCACGAGGTAGTAGGCCTAATAGTATAAGAGACAATAAAGTAATGACATAAATAAATATAAGTATACTTGGGCATTAAAGTAGAGAATTTTTTAATGCAAATATATAATATTGATGTAATATTTTTTCCTATTTAAAAATGATATTGAAATAAAACCTCTCACATGTTAACTTTTTAGTTAAAACATAAGTATGATATTAGAGGAAGATTTTAGTTTGTGGAAGGAGAAATAAAAAATGGAATGAAAAAGTCTTTATTTGATCAAAGTTAGGGCCGCATGGCCCTTTCTTACACTTAACCTCTAAGGAGTGTGTCATTCTGGAATCAAATAAGGATTCTTCAGGATCAAGGTTGTCCTCTTTACAGAACTTGACTATTTAATAACACCCTTAGAACTCACAATTAAAAAATTTGAATTCATAATTGTTAAAACAATTTGCTTGTTGCAGATCCGGGACTGGCTGACGCTAGAGGAGGAGATGCTGAAGCAGCAGGCGGTCGTGGTCGGCGACCTGGACGACATCCACCAGGTCCTGGACAAGCAGAAGGTACGTCACGTCAGCCTATAGTGGTGGTGGAACTGGTGTAAACGTAATAGGTCGTGGGAAATCGGAACTTTGGCTGTTACTTAAGTGAAATTGATATTGCTGTGGAAGTGGAACTGGTGTAAATATAATAGCCTTTGAAAATCGGAAGTTTGTGACTGTTATTAAATCTAAACTGATATTTCTGTGGAACTGGTGGAAACTTAATAGGTATCGTAGGTACGAGACTTACGTAGATTAAGCGAACTGTAGAAATCTGCCCACGTCGTGTGACATACCACTGTGAAGCAGAAGGTACGTCACATCAGCCTTTAGTGGTGGTGGAACTGGTCTCTACATAGTAAATTTAACATGTCTTGTAAATTGGAAGTCTGTAACTGTTACTTTCGTGAAACTGATATTCCTGTGGAGCTGGTGTAAATGTAATAGGTTTTTGAAAATCGGAAGTTTGTAACTGTAACATAAGTGTAACTGATATTGCTGTAGTACTGGTGTAAATGTTAACGGAAGTTTGTAAATGTTACTGAAGTAAAACCGATATTTCTGTGGAACTGGTGGAAATTTAATAGGTATTGTAAGCACGAGACTTTCTAGATTAAACGAACTGCAGAAATCTAACAGGTCTTGGACAAGCAGAAGGTGCGTCACATCAGCCTTTAGTGATGGTGGAACTGGTCTCTACACAGTAAATTTAACGTGTCTTGAAAATTGGAAATCTGTAACTATTACTTTCGTGAAATTGATATTCCCGTGGAGCTGGTGTAAATGTGATAGCTTTTGGAAAATTGGAAGTTTGTAACTGTTACTTAAGTGAAACTGATATTGCTATGGTACTGGTGTAAATGTAATCGGAAGTTTGTGAATGTTACCTAAGTGAAACCGATATTGGTTTGGAACCGGTGGAAATGTAATAGGTATTGTAGGTACGAGACTTACGTAGATTAAACCAACTGTAGAAATCTCTTGTGAGTTTCTCTTGGGCAGGGTCCAGAAAAATGACACATTAAGTATTAAGTAATTGGGGCAGATGATGCGGTGAACTTAATATTCTAGCTAGTTTAAAAGCAATAAATGGAATATAAAATAGTGATATTGTTAAAAGTAGTAGCCTCGCACCCGACTCTGGCATTATGTTGTAGCGCCATGTTTTTACTCTTTTTTTAATTCATTGTAGGTGATGGTGGGGTTATGTTTTGATTTTGATTTTTACGGACATTTGCAATATCTCATATCTCTAATCCGTGATGAAAAATGTCCACAAAAAGCAACAACAAAACCCCACGTTTCAAATACCTAACTGAAAAATATTAATATTAGCCTAGGGTAAATTTTCCCCAAAAGAGAAAATATCCCCTCAAAACGTCAAATATTACTTAGTCACCTCTCTTGAATGCAAAACATTCAACTGATGCTGAATGTCAATGTTAGAGATATAATACACGACGTGGCGAGAGACTGGACATCCGCCTGGTCCTAAACAAACAACGGTTGGATTTAGATACTGGGCATCTCTTTTTTGCTCTCTCTCTTTTTCTTACTTCATTTTTTCTTAAATGTTGCAGTTATATTCTTTTTTATTTTTGGGATATTTGCAATCACTGTTTTGTAATAAAAGTTTCACGATGTTTCTGGATCTGGAATTACAAACAAAGAATAGCATATTAGTATAAAAGTTGATCATAAGTGTAGATTTTTGTTTTTAAGGCTAGATTCTCATAAAAATTTGTTTTCCTATAAGCATGTTTAGTTGTACGTGAAAGGGAGTTTCCGTAAGGGAGAATTATAGTCAATTTCAACTATTACAGAACGTGTCAACGATGATTAGTTCATTTTCACTGTAAGACAAACAGCTTTGCTGATAGTGAAGAGCGACATAAATAGTTAGACCTGAAGCAGAACAATCTGTTTCCTTAAAATGAAACTAAATGTATATTACAAAATGACGTCGTATAAATATTATAATTTCATACGTAAAATTTGCAAGGCTTTGTCGTTATAAGACAATCAAATTTGAAACTTGGAGTTTTTAAAAATAGAAAGAGATATGAACTATTGGTTTTTCTTTAGCTTCCTATTTACGCTTGAAAAAAGCTGATGCGATTAGAGTGAGAAATCGTTGACTCTGTTTGGTAGGTGTTTGCAGACACTAATGATTAAAGCCATATTATGAATACTATATTTTTAAATATGGTATTTTATCGACTTGATTAAACGGAATTACATCGCAATCTGATTATTTTCAGTCCAGTTGCAAACATTAATAAAAAAAATCCGCACATACAAACAAGCTTTCCTGCATGGGAATTAAAACCTGACTTCCACACTGGATCTGATTTAAAACTCCATCAGAATATTTCCATTGTTCGGCGGAGCGTGGCGTTGCTCTGGCCATAACTTAGGCACGAGCCATTGTCCAGAGTTGCCATGGTAACAGGTTGACGCGGCGCGGCGGACCGGCAAATGACATGGCCATGTGACCATCTTCCCCTACTACAGTTTCGTAAATTTATTTTGGGAAATTTTTAAAAGTTTTATGAGAATAAAGAGAAGTTTTTTCTAGCTTCTCTGTATAGTGTAACTATTAAAACATTGTGTACTATTTCATAAAATCACTTAATAATTTAACCGAAAACCCTTTGCTGAACTTTTGGAACCGTCTCTAATATATAGTTTGAAATCTAAAACAGATAAAAATACATCCAAGATTTAATCCATAGCCTATAAATCTATACATTTTCAGTCCTCTAGGGCTCTTCGTGGTAAAACATCCTCCAGCAATTCTGAGCCAGTTTTAATCGTTTTAATCATGTTAGAAAAACCGTGACGTGAAGTTTTGGAAAAAATAAAGCATGGAGGTCAGACGGAAGAGCCCTAAACGCTGTGAAAGTTTGTTATTCAATCCATGAGATATAGATAGTCAATATTTTACCAGGAAATAAACTGAACAGCTGCTGAGCTGCTGAAAAGTCCACGGATTAAATATTTAAAATTGTTGTTTTGTGGCCTTATAGTAACACTGGGAACGTGTAATGAACGTGTTGGAGTAAGGTAAACAATCCAAATTCCTGCCGGTTAAGGGAAGTCAGAGTTAGTCATGCTTATGAAATTAAAATTACTTAATAAAATAGCTATATTTTGGTTAATTCTATATTGTAAATAAATTAAGGCTTCAAATAATATTTCAATGTTGCATTAATAAATCATATTTTTTAGTGAAACCCAATTTTATTTTAGACCTATTAATCTAACTTAAATCCCTAATACCGGTCGTCACCTTCCTAATACCGGTCTTTGCCAGCCTTATTACGGTCGTGATTTTCAAGACGATACTATAACGTTTTCAGAGTTAACTAAGTTGAAATGAAATTTAATAATAACAGTCATATTTATTACTTGGTGATGATAAACCAGCACCAACTTACACATCACCTAAGGGAAGCAACATGGAAAAAAAATCTTTTGCTAAACTGCTTTTGATGTAAAACACTAAAGCCTTCGACTGCTATGGAAGAATGAGGTTATTTTTAAGTTCTAAATGATTCGAAACTTTTACTTTGTATATTCATTCCTATTCCTATTCTCTTATTCGTAAAAAATGCTTAAAGCGATCGAACAGAAACTTTTTAGTTCTTCATCTGATAAAACGTAAATATTTTGGTTTATTGCATTGTCTTTGAAGACCACATAGATGAATTATTTTAAAAATGTGTAGGTATATTTTTTTCTTCAAAGACCAAATAAGAATGCTCAACAAATACGTTTAAAATAATAATAAACTTTGAAATTATTGTAATTTGGACTATAAAAAAAACCTTTTTGTCGTCGCTATACCAACCGTAATTAGGAAATACTTAAAATTTACTGTATTACGGTTGCTCAAATTTAAAGGTAAAACGTTGAAAACCCCAATCATTGTAATACATACATTTCATGGAAAATCATTCATTTTAAAATAGAAACTCTTTTTCAAACACAAATTAGCAATATTTCATAATTTTAATCCTAATTTACATCACCTTACTTCTAAACTATTTAGACAAGGAAGCAGCAGGCGACCGCTGGAACTGACCAAATCGACTGTTCACATTCTTCTAAATAATTGATTTGTCATATTATTTCAAAAGAGTTTGAGCTCTATGGTAGATCAATGATTACAGTTTATGTTGATACAAGATGGTAGGGTATAGGGCTGATGGGGATGTTTTTTTGTTTGGATGATTAAGAAGTATCGATAGACGACCGGTATCGGGCAAGTGACTATAATTTGGGATATTTACCTTATTTTTTGTGCATAAGACCATGATAATCAATAACCAGAGACAGAAAGGCCAACAGCAAGAGACTAATGTTGAAGCAGAGGTCAGCGAAGGGCAGTTGAAGCGCGGCTCAGTTTTTACACTAGTATCATGGAAGATTGAAGCACATTTAACTTAGGGCAGCGTAGATGTCAGCAAAGCGCAGCTCGATTTTTACATGTCTCCTTAAGGTGAGGCTATACACACACGTCACGTCACGTCCATTTTTGAGGTGAATGGAACCTGTGTAATCAAATGGAACTGGCTTTACATACACGTCACTTCAGGTCATGTCACGGCCCAACTCGAATGCTCTGAAGAGCATACACGGCCGAATCAAGACGCGACGTGACGTGGCGTGATGTGTACAGTTCGCGCATTATATCTCTTGCTATGGCAGAGTCAGCTGGTTGCAAGGTGCTGAGGGAGGGGGGTACTTTTCTGAAAACTTTTTTATACATCCCCGATCTTTGGCAAACGTTGTATAGACGTTGTATAGACAAAAATATGATATGATATATAGATATCATATCATATTTTTAAAATATCACATAATACGGTTAGTACTATAGTAGCTATAGCCGGAGATGTAATGTGCGAACTGTATGTATAGCCTCTACCAACGTCCTTTGGGTCATTCGGCTGTTAGAAAATAGCAGGTTTTATACTGAAAACCGCCCAAGTGCTGTTTTGTCGTTCAAGATTTTATTAATTAAATGAATAATTTTTTGCGTGATTATTGCCTATAATATTTAATCAGTGTCAGTAATAAATCACTGTCAGCAATTTATCACCTTTTAAATACTAGGGTTACGAATATATAGGTGTTAATGGCAAACGAGCAGATCTTAAGTTTGGACAATGTAATTTACTAGGCGAACATTTCAATTAATTAAAAAAAATCCATAATCTTTATACTTAATTACACGCCATACTTATGTCAGGATACTTATTTAATACGTTTTCTCCGCGACTTTGTATGTACTTTGGATACGCATCCTGATGTGCGGATAGGAATGAGGATGTTGCGTCCCGTGCGAATGCCTAGGCGATTGCGAATATGCATAGCACCCCCTCCAGAATCGCCGTTTTGGCCGTATGTGGACGTGACGTGACGTGACGTGTAGGCCTATGTATTTTATGAAAATCGTATTCCCCCCCGCTTACAAGACCGTGCAACTATTCCCGTGCATTGCACGTCATGCGACTCTAAAACATTGGTCTTATGAGTAGAAAAGCCAACACACGTATCGGCACGGCGTGCTTTTACCCATAAGACCATAATTTTGAAGAATTGCACGGCGAGCAATGCACGGCGTGCAAAGCACGTACGTGAATGGTCACCTTAAAGTTCTAATGCTAACATTCAATTTACGCAAGATTCTATCAACTCATTATTCAAACTAAATTATGTTAATAATATATTGATAGTGTTCTATAGTTTATTATATGCTCAGAGGTGTCACCTTCAGTTACAGCACCACATGCCGCTTTGATTTCTTTCATGCTTATTTATGACGTTTAATAATTAAAAGTCACATAGTTATTATAAATAATAAGTCATAATAAATTGTTATATAATTATTATATAAGCATTTATTGTTAGCGACAATTATTATATAAAAAGATTCTATACATTATGAACAAACTGAAATTAACACGTTGCTAAGTTGTAGCCAAAGTCCAATTGTCACTGTAATAAAAAGGGTGATATATAAAAAAGTGATATTAAATTATAATTTTATAAATGATACTGGATTAAAAATTTTAAATATTCAAACGACGTGATCTCTCGTGCTTTTGATTCTATCACAACCGCTCTGCCATCTGTCAGCGGTTGATGGAAGCTGCAGTTCCACTCTCAACCGCCAGCTGGCAGCTCGGTGTGCAGCTCGTAGTTCATCTCAACTTGCACAGATAGCGTTGATGTCCCGCCCTGTGCTATAATCAAACTTAAAAATACTTAGATATGTATCTTTAAATTACTCTATCGTTTGGATTTGAATTTTCAAAACTCGTAGATTAAGTACTAAAGATGATAGTCAAACTGCCAAAGTAGTAATTTTGATAGGCTCCCAAATACAGTAGGGGAAACGAGTAACGAGTAACGAGTGAACTAAAAATCACTGGACTCACTTGTGAATAGGCCTATATTGGGAATTAATTTGGGAAACTTTTTTTAAGATGTAGTCATGGAGCATATTTTTTGTATCAATTGGTATCCTACGATTAAAATAAAATTGCCTTTAAATTGCAACACCATGGCGTTGTGATAAATTTAATACCAACCTGATTTTATTACCTTAGACTGTAATTTAGACACATAAATAACATGAACTGTACATTTTTTTTGCAGTAATTTATCCAATGTATCTGTAGTTACTAGCTGATGGTATCCCGCCTCGCTGGGAAGAAGTAAATAAATAACCATATAAATAAAAGCAAATGCATAAGCTATTCAGACCTTCTCTTAATTGAGCCCTTAGGAAAGGTTTTATCAAAAAGCTATTATTTTCCTGGAATTTTCCCTTTGAGACACTTTAAAAAGCACTGATATCTCCAAACGTCTGCTTTGTTTACATATTCCACGTTGCGCTAATACTTGATTCAAAACCATTTGCTATAAAAATATAAAAAATGAGCCTTTAGTACATATAAAAAAGATAAAACTGGTTGATTGACTGATTGAAACTCTAACGCTTTTGGCAATGAAACTTGACACAAATATTCTCTCTATGATCTAAATACGTACTAAGAAAGGATTTTAAAATACGTCCTCTCAAAAGGCTATATATAACAAGGTATATTGTAAAATTCAAAATGACGGCCATATTTAAATTTAAACGCTTGATTTCTGAATTCATGTTGGGCTTGGACTAAACAAAATCATTCTCTACAGACTCTTAGTGCATATTAAGGAAGGATTTCAAAATATTTTGTTCAAGGGTAATTTACCAAACACAATATTATGGCCTTTTTAGTTTTTAGAGGTGTGATTTAAAAATAAGGATGGAAGGTCTCTAGAATATTTTCAAGAAGCAAAAAGATAGAAATTCTATCTACTAAAAAATGAACTGTACAAAACTCTTACAGTTATCCATTTATATTTGTTAGGTACCACCTAGGTCCTAGGCTACTAGCGTTTTGCGAATCACCCGAAGTAATCGACCTAGAATCTTGAAACAATGCATCGTCATTCCAATCCATCATTCCGTTATTTTTATAAAGGTTCCTCTACAGTTGGGGTTTTCAGAATTAAAAATTTTAGAAGGGTTTGCACTCTGGCTGAGGGCGTTTTGGGCTGTTTCTAAACAATGGACTATTTCTACCGTATATTTTTGCATTTATCCGCTAAACGAATAATCCAATCTTCAATGTAGGCCTAATTAAAAACATTTTGGGGAATTAGGAGTCATCTTTTTTTGGTCAACACATTCTTTTCATATTTTCACCGCAATGGAAGTTCTGAGGTCAAACTCCATGAGTAGTTTACATCAGTTATGTTTCATAAGCCTCATAATCTCATGAGTGAAAATGGCCGACAGGACTTGGGCGAGAACGCGGTACGATACAACTTACAACTCACAACTTATCCTCTTCACCGCCACTGTCCCCAAGACTGGGGGTAGGTTGTGGTAATTAAGGAAAAGAAAGAAAGAGAAAATGTCATGAGTCAAAGACTCAGGTCAAGTTAGGTTAGGTGGTGGTATGCTGTTAGGTCACGGAATTCCGAGAGTTTGTAAAAGGATGGTCTATTAGGAACTGCTTTAAGAGGTGCTTAAACTTTGCCTGATTTTAATTTTATAACATCTGGGAGAGCATTAAACAGTTTGCAGCCTGTGTAAATGGGATGGTCTTGAGATTTCTTAAGCCTTTTATAATATGGAAGGTTTATAGTCATCCTTTCTTCTTGTACTGTAGTTGTGAATAGAGCTTCTGGTTGAATCTACTGGTGTTATTTGTCTGGCAAAGATGATTGTTTCATAAATTTGAAGAGAGATGACAGTTAATATTTTTCTTGCTTAAAGATTGGTTTGCAATGAGTATCAGGTGGAAGGTTGTTGATTATACTGACGGTTTTCTTTTGACGGATAAAGTTCTTGGTTCAAACCCCTTAAGTGAAACTGATACTTTTTTATTCAAACTAATGCATACCCATTTTAGAAGTTCAATAGTGAATTAACCAGGGAATCTCATTATTTTTAAAACTAAACTGCAAAATTGGAATGTATTAGCACATGGTAACCAATTCATATCATTTGAGGGGGAAAATCCATCGAGGAAACGTTTCACCTTCTGATTTCAATCATTGGGTGAAATCACTATCTGCTACCTTAAGGGTGTAATTAAACGCTTAAAACTGATAGTTAAAGTTAAGACAAGTGATACAAACCAATGAGTCGATTTTGTAATTTGTAAAAATTGTACATGGTACATTACAATGTATAGTAAAGCTAAACATTTTTCATCCGATCGCCGGGCGAAACCACGGGTATGTGTTAGTAGGCTACGCTTATAAATTAATTCGATATATGCCTTTTGTAAACTGTAGCTGCTTGTTTTAAAATAAAAACCCTACCGCACAGACGATTTGTAAGGAAATTCTTTTTAGTTTTAATTGCTTAAAACGAGAACGAAAATAATAATAGTTTCCTTTTAGTTAGAACTCGCTAATAGTGGAGAAGGTAATTCAATCGAACCAGTTAGTTCGGTGGCCAAAGGCGAACTTTTAGCGAACGAATAGAGCGATCAATCGCGGTAGGTAGAGGAAGGCTCGTGGAAAGTTTCAAACAACTTCTCCGAGTCAATCTCTTGATCGACTGTTTCATCAAACTCTTAGAAATAATGGAATTATCTCTTGGTGTAATTGAGAAAATTCGTTTGTTAAGTGTCTGTTTCCTATGCTTGATTTAATTTTCTTTCGCACCCAGGTGTTGTTTAATTTCAAGTGTTTCCGTCAGTTAATATAACGGTCTTCTTGGACATGCAAATGGACACTAGTAAGGGCTACTAATGTTATACTACCAATGCTTATATTGTGAATCAAATACCATGGTATAAATTCTTTTATTTTTCATACCTACATGGGTTTTGGCAAAAATGTCATGTTCACATTGCTAATCTACATAATCTACTAGACCAAATTCTGATCAAAACAATAAACGAAGACATGATTTTTCAAATATTTACGGGGTTGGTTTTTTTTTGTTAATGAAATGGTAAAATAGAGGTTCTTATTTTTGTTGGCATAGCATTTAACAGGGCTTATGTTGTTTTTTTTTTTTTTTTTTTTTTTTTGGAGTGATTTGTATATGGGAATCTTCTCTTCAGGGTGATTAGAGGTCGATGCGAGAAAAGTTTCGGATTTTATACCATCACCAAAAATCCCACAAAATTTTCTTATCATTATCAATTTCTTGCCTCAACCTCTAATCATCATATTGTATTAATTTAGGAAATTCGTAATTTAGGGATTTTTAGAGCCATTATACTTTTGTAAGCAAAATGTTGCTGTATTTTGACAAGAAAGCAACATCTCTGAGATCGTCAACAGTCGAGAAATCCCCATGTTATTGTAAAATCCAAACAATAAAACCACTGCTTCGGATTAAGCTTAAACAGTATTGAAGTTTGCAGCCCATCCCCGGGATCCTTGGCAAACGCCTTTAAACCTCCACCTCGTTGACATTTGAAACTGCTATGTAAAACGTCGGGCAATATGACTTTAAATTAATTAAAATCGGGAGACAAAGTTGCATCAACAATTTTATTTAAAAGAAATTTTATATTTAAAATAAATTTTAGGCATTTTTTCTTACTTGTCATACTATTTTATTTTTCCTAAAAGTTTCCAAAACATTTTGGGCCTCTCATCCGAATGAATTATGAAGAATCCCAAAGTGGTTTGGAAACGTTTGGGAAAAATAAAATATTACGAAAAGTAAAATAAAGTGCCTGAAATTTATCGTAAATTAATAATTGTTATAATGGCCTACTCAAGTATGCGTCCTGAAATTTTATTTTTATTTCGTTTTAATATTAGTAAATGCAAATCAATTAAAACAAAAATAAAAGTTTTTCCTTTTCATTAAAAAAAATGTTTCTATTAGACCATGAATAAGTGGGTTAGACTCAAGAGAATATAGAAACGAAATCAATTTTAATACTAATCAAATGTTGTTGTATGTTTTTTTATTTTTATTTTGTTTGCATATAGTGCACAGTGCACAGTACTGGTATAATTATTACTTTTTGAAATAAGACTGTAATTGTTTATAATTTTGTTCATAACTTGGCATATTCTCGTAAGTATTCAACCTCAAACTTGTGAATAAAAACCTGTTCCTAATTCCTCTCCTTTTGCTCAATAAATATTCTTTTGATCTGGCCTACAGAATCAAGCGAGTAATGGTAAATCGCACAATCATCATTGTGCCTACCAATCCTAATATTAAGTGCGAATTACAGATAAAATGTAAAAAAAAACGGAAACCCCCACACTAGTTAAAATGATTTTTTGAAAAGACACAGTTTCGGTAAGACTATATTATTGTTCCATGAGCCCACAGGTTGCATTGTAGGTTAGACCCACCCCCAGCCCTGCAGGCTCCCCGCTGACCTGCCGCGAACGGCCGAGCATTACTTCACCACAGTCTAAGGCCTCTCATTTTTCCCAACGTTTTCCCGGCTCTCCAACAAGGCCACTTTATAATGTTTGAGTTCTTCGGAAACTAGATCTTGTTTTTTTTACAAGATAATATTGACTTGAGGGGAAGGTTGAGAGGTAGTAGGTTTTATTTTGGCGACGTGTTTATTTCAAGTTTTAATTTTGGTTTGTGTTGACTTTTGCCACCACCGATTTGTAAAAAATAGTTTCATTACTTGATGTGAAACGTTTTTACTAATAATGATGGCAAATGTCCGCAAAAATCAAAATCTAAACATAAAATCACCATCACCAACAATGAATTTGAAAACAACGTTTTTATTTAACTTATGATTAAACAAAATTAATTTTGATTCAAAGAATATTTACCTTGGTAAATGGCCTTGAGGTCTCAAATATTTAATTTCCTTTACGCTGTACGCGTTTCGGACGCACTACCGTCCATCATCAGCAGCGTCTTGTATATAGTTGAAAGCCCATGATTTAATGGTTGTCACACACACACATGTTGACGAAACGAAGTACATTTACAAATTTGAAAGTGCATCTACACATATTAAAATTTTCACAAACGTACGCACAATAAAACATAAAATACGGCATGCGGAACTCGATCGCGGAACCGCACCATTCAATTGTCGTAGGCCTACTCAAAACGCTGTTTCAAAATTAAAATTAATTTTGTCATTTACTTTATTGGGAACAATAATCCATTAGTCTAAAATATACGCTTTGTGTTTATATTTTTTTAAGACTTATGCTCTTTGTATCTGCTTCCAAAAATTCATTACAGTCATATTACACTGTTTAAATAATGATGTTGTATTTTTGCATGGCTAGAGTGTTCGAATTTTCACTGCATTTTTTGGACTGATGTGCTGAAATATATATTAAAAACATACAATACTAAGTAATTTTTCATTATTGATCTCAAACCAAAGCCACATTGGTAAAGCTGACAACTAGTTCTTTAAAAAGTCTTTTAATGTATTGTGAGCTACACATAGTAATATGCAAGTTTTATTTAATTAAACATTTAAAACTCATAACATGGGCTTTAGTATTTTTCAAACTGAGAGTTAATATTTTATGCAAAACAAATCTGCAATCTTTTTTTTAAATCCATCACGTGTAAACCTTAATGCTTGCCCCCCTTTCTAATCTAATCTCCATTACCATCTAATTACAAGGGTGTAAACTCGCAGGAATCAAACCGAATTCAAATCAAACTAGTTGTTCGCGTGCCGAGGTAGTTGTAATCGAAATAATACCCACGTGAGGAAGCGATTCAGGAACCACTTCCGGAATTACCCATAGTATTAACCAAAACTTGTCGGAGCCCCTAACAATTTTTACCTCTGCCGAGGCTTATAGGGGCGGATCACCCTCTTGATTTCGTTACCGTTTTCCCTTCTCTCCCTTTTCCCGACAAAGGGGGAATCTCCTGAACGGGACGTGGGGAATATTTTAATAAAATGGAGTCGGCGCGGGGAGGGAGGGATGCGGCCAGTTTGATTTCGAGTGCGCGCAAAGTCAAGATGGGGCAGCCCACGCACACGTTACAACACCGGTTTAAAGTAAGTAAAAGATGCAAATAAATGCTTTTGAAACTCGATGTCGCTCTCTCAAATAACATTCAGTGTGGAATAATTTTCCTACATTTTGTCATTTAATAATATCTCATTTTCCAGGTATATTTCTTTATACTGAAAACACGTGGGTCTGTGGTTGTTTAAAACTATCTTCTTGTTTTCGTAATTATCCTTACTTATCGAGAAACTGTTTTGGATTGTGATGAACGAATTCATCAATATGAAATGTTCTGAATTTTCTTCTAAACGCATCAGTTATGTTTAACAGTTAGTTAGGTTTGCAAAATTCACTCAATTCCAATTTTACCCCCCAAAAGTATTTTATTAAATTTTTTGACGTCAAGCTAATGTTAACCGTGTCGTGATTAGCGTAAATTAAAAACGTATTACATTTTTATAATTTTATGGTACCAAAAACTTACCACTTGAAGATATCATTTTTTAGAATTGTTCTGTAAAAACCAGCGTAAACAATGTTGTTCTTTAACTTAAGTTACACATTGCTAGTTATACATGAAATGCTTTCCCTGTCTTAAAATACATTACAAGTGGAGTAGTTGGAGAACACTGGTCTATTTCATTGTTACTCTTTATCCCCGTTTATCCAGATCCAATTTCCCGTTAACAGCCGCCGCGGTTGGGTATTGTTTAGTCGGTGGTTCGTGCGGGTCAGTTTCCCATTGTTGTGCCGTAGTCGGGTATCGATCGACAGTCCCCCGTTAATGTTACTGCGACAGAGTGCGCTACGTTCAGACGTCTGCCCTCGCCACTGATTTGGCTGTTTGTCGTTCATTATTGTGACGATCTGATATTTATCGATTAGGATGAAATTATAGATTATTGATATGATGTTTATTTGTTAGAAAGCATAGTTGGAGGTGTGCAACGACTAAACATTTCAGGTACCTTAGGAACTTTGGTTTCCCGCATTTTTAGTAGTTCAAAGTCGTTCCAAATCTATTAACAATCAACTAGAATCATGCGAAAAACAAGGTGATTATACAGCAATAAATAGTATGTAGTTTGCATCTTGTTTTAAGTGATTCTATAAATAAATGAAATATTATATTTCACGGTAATAAGAGAAAATAACTGATTACTTCGCGGGGCAGCTCCATGAACTTATGCCCCCAATGGCAATTGAAACATCGCAATACCAATTATAAAAGATAATATTAAGTGCATTTTTCAGTGATTTGGTTGTACTTAGCTGCAATTTGAACATTACTACTAAAACGGTCAATTTACGATACAGTTTTTTATTTTCCGCCTTAACATTACAAATACCACCGTTCAAACAAATATAATTATTTTATTATTTTGTGTTTTTCAACGCCAGTGGCTTTTTAACGTTTTGATCGAGAACGAGCCAAATCCAGGTCTTGTACCTATCTAACTGTGACTTTCAGTTATTTCAGCTATCATTAAGTCCTAGCCCAATGAAAATTGCCAAAGGACTCAATTTTGATCCTGGTCAGAATTTGAAACGGCGATCCTCAGCTCATGAGATGAGCCTAATCCTCTTGGCTATCCAATCAATTTATCTTTCAAATTTGTACTTAAAATTACATATATTATACATTAAAAAGAGTTTTATCCCTGATAAATAGAGATTGCAAATGGGAGTTTCTTAGACCAATAATTTGTGTAAAAGGCGATTGTTTTTGCAAATCTAGAAAACAGATTTAGTGTTTAGGCTGCATTTAAAAGGAAACATCATGGCCTAATAAGAGACAGACTACCTGGGAGGACATTAGAAGAGCGATAAGTAACAGGGTAACAGGATCTGAGACTAATGAACATTGCACCGCACATTGCACTTGGCTGCCGCCTCGGTGCAACGTAATCACCGTCTGCTCTGTGCAGCTATCTGGAGGACATTAGATGAGTGCTAAGTAACAGGGTAACAGGATCTGAGACTAATGAACATTGCACCGCACATTGCACTTTGCTGCCGCCTCGGTGCAACGTAATCACCGTCTGCTCTGTGGCTACCTGGGAGGACATTAGATGAGTGCTAAGTAACAGGGTAGCAGGATCTGAGACTAATGAACATTGCACCGCACATTGCACTTGGCTGCCGCCTCGGCGCAACGTAATCACCGTCTGGTCTGTGCAGCTATCTGGGAGGACATTAGACGAGCGCTAAGTAACAGGGTAGCAGGATCTGAGACTAATGAACACTGCACCGCACATTGCACTTTGCTGCCGCCTCGGCGCAGCGTAATCACCGTCTGCTCTGTGCAACTATCGGGAGGACATTAGACGAGCGCTAAGTAACAGGATAGCAGGATCTGAGACTAATGAACATTGCACCGCACATTGCACTTGGCTGCCGCCTCGGCGCAAC
Organism: Flexamia atlantica; assembly: GCA_035578135.1. Lineage (NCBI taxonomy): Eukaryota > Metazoa > Arthropoda > Insecta > Hemiptera > Cicadellidae > Flexamia > Flexamia atlantica. The sequence goes on from JAQJVK010000012.1 coordinate 27,373,717, forward strand.
GTAATCACCGTCTGCTCTGTGCAGCTACCTGGGAGGACATTAGACGAGCGCTAAGTAACAGGGTAGCTGGATCTGAGACTAATGAACATTGCACCGCACATTGCACTTTGCTGCCGCCTCGGCGCAGCGTAATCACCGTCTGCTCTGTGGCTACCTGGGAGGACATTAGACGAGCGCTAAGTAACAGGGTAGCAGGATCTGAGACTAATGAACATTGCACCGCACATTGCACTTGGCTGCCGCCTCGGCGCAGCGTAATCACCGTCTGCTCTGTGGCTACCTGGGAGGACATTAGACGAGCGCTAAGTAACAGGGCAACAGGATCTGAGACTAATGAACATTGCACCGCACATTGCACTTTGCTGCCGCCTCGGCGCAGCGTAATCACCGTCTGCTCTGTGGCTACCTGGGAGGACATTAGACGAGCGCTAAGTAACAGGGCAACAGGATCTGAGACTAATGAACATTGCACCGCACATTGCACTTTGCTGCCGCGACGGCGCAACGTAATCACCGTCTGCTCTGTGTAGGACCGCCTTAGTGCCGATATAATCTTGAATATTAACTGTGGACAAATCTTTGCAAATATTAGAGGAGATGAGATTGTGATCTATTTTGATATACTTTCCTCGTGCATCGTTTTTACTGGTCTTGATACTAGGGTTATGATTAGGCCTTGTATTTATGTTGTTTATATTTAAAAATATTGAAATTAATTAATTTAAAAATTTTGAAAAATATCGATATTTTTCTTAATATTTGTTTAAACATATAAAACTGCCTTGTTTTCTCATAATTTAGTTGAAATAAATTTCTTTGTAATTTAGAAAGAAAAAATTAACTTAAACAAGATGCATAAAAACATGTATTTACGTGTACATATTTTTTTTGTACCTGCAAAAAGGCTATCCAAGCCTCATCTGGTTTGTCAACCAGCACGTTTCTCGGCCATGTCTATCTTTATTTCTTGTTTAAACTGCTCATGTTATAAACCAAGAAAACTTTAACGTTTCTTATGATATTTTTGAAATTAAAAGCCTAAAACGCAATATGAAAAGTGTGGTCATGATTATATTTTTAAAAATTAATTATTATAAACACCAGGAACATTAAGGAAGTACAGAAATTTTAGGCTGTATGTCTTTCAACCAAACGTATAATTTGGTAAAAAACTTTCAACTGTGTTACCGTCAGACCAGTGAATATTGAGGCAATTTTAATTGTATTAAGATAATATAATCAATTAATGTTAGATGAGAGCGGTTGAGGGAATGTAGGGATTGCCGTAACAGAATGATTCTGTCGGAGTCTTGAGATATGCCTCGGCGAATGGTCCAATTACATTTACACAATCCTGATATATGCCTTTACCGGAGTCCCTTCCTCTCGGGCGGAACTGGTAAAGTGTATGTATTTGAATAGGAAGACTCGACACTGTTGGGCTTTAACCGAATGCAATTGCTTTAACCGAATACAGTGGAATGGGCTTTAAACGATTCTTTACCATGCAATATTTTTTAGTAAGTGTTCATGAGTTCACGAGAGAAAATGTAAGTTATTAACTTAGCTAACTGTGATTTATCTCAATTTAGGTTATTAATATTATTAGCAGTAATTTGAATTATTATGACTCAATCTTCATAAAATTATATTATGAATGGAATCATAAAATGTATTGCTTTTTAAGTAAACCTTTTGGTTTTTCGGTAAGTTTGGTTTTTCGGGTTATTGACTATTAAAATTATTTGTGAATGTTTTAGTCTTTTCAATGTTGAGAGAAACCAAAAAGTAACCAAGTCTTAAACTGTCTTAAAAGTCTTCATTAAAACCAAAAGTAACTGTCTTAAAAGTCTTCATTAAAACCAAAAGTAACTGTCTTAAAAGTCTGTAAAAGCACACCAAACGTCTGTTCAATGATGCTGGGCAAAAGCTGAGTAAAAAAATGAAAACGATAATTTAATCAGGTTCCCTGAAAAGCGCTGTGTTTATTTATTGAGTTTTCCGCTAATCGTTTTCAACGGAATAGTTAAGTTAAAACAAGGAAATTTAGTTAATGTATGTTCGTTATCTGAACATTTTATCAACTAAATTAGTTTTTTGCCAATAAATAAAATATCGCTGTCACACGCATCAAACCATTTTGTATATATCATTATGCAATGGCTAATGATTCTTAAGTTCAGTGTTAGAAGTCTCTACATCGGCCTACAAGTTTTAATCTTGATAAAGTAAGTGGACTTTGTATAATGCGTGGAGTTGGTGACACATTGAGTACGTTGCTGCTGCGTCGTCGCAGGGCAGAATGTCTCTTCATTAGTAGTTCACGATTCTATGCATGAAAAAGTGCACCAATTCTTCTTTGCATTACATTCCTTTTTTAATATTGCAACGGGGTTAAACTTCTGAATTTAAAGAGTTCATTTCAAAGTACGATTTAAACTTTTAAACTTTTTACTGCTTCTATCATGGCTTGTAAAAAAGAAATTTATTTTTTGGTAAGTGAAATCCTGATATCTTTATTACAAAATTTCATTATCTTTGACGACGAGGAGGGAGAAATAACGCTTATAATAAAAAGCATAAGTTTTGATTGGACGATTCTAAACAGAACATTTAGTTTTTGCAGCCGCCATTGTCTAACGACGTAACTTTTACTATTCATTCAAATTTAACGTAACATTTAACGAATTTACCTTAAAGGCTGTATTAACACGTGCTCGACAAATATGATAGGAAACGAATTGTGGAAACGGCATCGAATGAGTTGTGAGGCAAACGTAAGAATTTACTGTGTAATATCGGCGGTACACGTGAGCAAGCAACAGAATGGAACAGCATAAATGTGCGAGCGGGCGTCCACATGATGAAGACATAACTCTTTCCCAACTGTTGTGCACTGGACTCACTAATTGAACATTGCAACAAAAGTGTGTTCAATGAGGCGAGCTCGAGTTACACGTGCTTTGACGCTCATGTAAATGTTCTAAAAACCATTTGATTGATGGCGTTTTTCATATTTATTCACTTTTGGTGGTAATTTTATTTTACACATTAAATAATGAGGTTTATTCGTTTAAAAGGAACACATGTATTAATTAATTACTCAGGGTGTCTATGAAAGAACTCCGGGGTTTTGAGGCAAAGTACTTTAATGGAGTAAAAAACATATATAATGTTTAATATTTGATTGGAACTTTTTTTTAGCATTTTAATAAGGTTCAATTTGATCTCCGGTGGAGGCACGGTACACGTCGTACGCTATTCCACCCCTTCTCATGTCCTAGCCAGCATGTCTGGGGGACGGTTGTCACACAGTTGATTATTCGTTGCCTGAGATGGTTAATATCACGGATTTTCGAAAATCTCTTTGTACCCTAACAACAGATTTAGTTTGTATTAGCCAAACTGAGCCCTTTGTTGCGGCGTCGCCATATCGCGGCAATCCAGACAGCATTGACAGCTGCGCTACGTAGTTTTATGGTTAACGCTCCGCAGCGCTGCCACCTCTTGACGCAAAAATTCCCAATTAGAATGTGTAAAATTTGATGAGCTTCTCGTTTCAGAGAAACTAACTATATTATGCTATCTTCCATGGTCATTAAGATTTGAATTTTTAAAATCCCGGAGTTACTTTGTAGACACCCTGTATTTAAAATTATTATACACATTTACTTCACTCATTCAGGATGTAGATTTCTATGTTTCATTGAAACTGTCTATTTACTGTTTGCAACTTTAAGAATTTTAAAACGCCTTTTAATAATATTAATAATAATAATAATAATAATAATAATAATAATAATAATTTTTTTTTTTTTGGGTAGGAGGTGGAATGCGTTTACGCACACTGAGGGGCTCGTTGTCCCCTCAGTAGTGTCGGACTCCCACGAGCTCGATGTCCCGTGAACTACCGACTAAACCACCTCCCTCGGCACCGAGGACACTAGCCTGGAACTGTTTCACACATTACTTCGGGCTAGGCCTTTGATATTACGCCGCTAGGGCAACCTCCGTGGGGAAATGCTGAGGATTAAGGCCGATCGAGGTCGACTTTTTTCGCCCGAAGAATGGCCTGGACGTAGTGCTGGACACAGTTCCAGTTGCCCTCTCCCTGGAGCATAGCTCCGACGATGTTGTTTGGGCTGACGACCACGCCGATCTCAGATGAAAGCGAGGCTCGGCGGACGTGCCAACGGTCGCACTGAAAAAAGGTGTGCTCGGACGTGTCTGGGATGCCGGGGCAATACAGACAGTCCGGGCTGGCGACTTTGCCCATCCGGTGCAGATAGGCTCGGAAGTACCCGTGTCCAGAAAGAAACTGGGTCACGTAGTAATCGACCTCGCCGTGCTGCCGCTCCACCCATGGTCGGACGGATGGTATGAGCTGGAAGGTCCAACGTCCCCTCGGCTCGGCTTCCCAGTCGCGCTGCCAGGAGTCGAAGCTGCGATCGCGCTCTTCCCTGGCAGCTGTTTCCCGGCCCACTTCAGGCCTCCTCCGATAAATCGCCTGCCTCTCCCTCGCGAGGAAGAGGACGGGGATGACTCCGGCGATCACCATCACAGCAGGCTCGGAGACTGTGCGGTAGGCCGAAGCGACCCGCAGAGCTCCTCGACGCTGGACTCGGGCAAGCCGGTATCGGAAGACTCGCTTCTCGAGTGCGTGAGCCCATGCCTCCGCCCCGTACAGCAAGACTGACTGGACGGCAGTCATGAGCAGACGGCGCTTGCAGGAACGAGGACCGCCGACATTGGGCATAAGCCTACCAAGGGCAGCGACACCCTTAGCGGCTTTGTCGGCGGCGCGCTGGATCTGCTCGCCGAAAGACAGTCTGCTGTCGACCATGACTCCCAGGTACTTTGCAGCAGGCTTAGTCTCGAGTGTGACGTCACCTATCTGCACCGGGAACACGGTGTTTATCCTCTTTTTGGTGAGGACGACGATCTCCGTCTTACTGGTAGCCAGGGACAAGCCGTGATCTCGCATCCACCCGTTGACCTTGGCCATTATTACGCTGAGCCTCAGTTTTGCCTGCTCGACGTTCCTCGCAGCGATCAAGGCAGCGACGTCGTCAGCATAGCCAACGAGGCGGGTCTCATCGGGCATGTCTAGCCTCAGCAAGCTATCGTAGGACACGTTCCAGAGATCTGGTCCGAGAATGGACCCCTGCGCAGCCCCGGAAGTGATGGGAATGCGCCGCTGACCTTCGGTCGTGTCGTACAACAGAACGCGGTCTGACAAATACGCTTCTATCATACGCAGGAGGTAGGAGGGAACTTGGAACGTATGCTCAAGCGCCCACAGCATATCGCTCCACCTGGCGGAGTTAAAAGCGTTCTTCACGTCGAGCGTGACAAGAAGGACCACGCGGCGCGACCAGTGGTTGTGGTCCTCCGCCCACCGCACTGCCTCAACTACCTCCTGAATAGCGTCGATGGTAGAGCGACCGGATCTGAAGCCGTACTGCTGCGGGGACAAGTCCCCCGCAGAGACGATGGCCTCGGTCAGCCTGACGCGCAGGAGCTTCTCAAGCACTTTCCCGGCCGTGTCGAGCATACACAGGGGTCGGAAAGAAGAAGGGGTCCCCGGTGTGCTCTTCGCCTTCGGGATAAGGACAAGGCGGGCAACCTTCCACGACGAAAAGAAAACGCCTTCCGCCAGACACGCGTTGAACATGTCGAGCAGAAGCCTTGGATTCACCTCCGCAGCGAGCTTGAGCACCTCCGCCGGAATGCCATCGGGACCGGGCGCTCTTCTGGGTCGTAGGGATCGGACGGCGGCGGTGAGTTCCTCTTCCCGGAAAGCTGGGAAGGCGCCTACCTCTCCGAATTCCCTGTCTGGCCGAACTGGGTGGCTGGGAAACAGTGTGTCGACGACGGCGACCATGGCTTGTGGTTCCATGACCGCAGGTGGTGAGCGAGCCCCTAGCTTCTGGGTTACAAGTTTGTAGCCCGTCCCCCAGGGGTCGTTGTCGATATCCTGACACAGCTGTTTCCAGCACCTGACTTTACTCCGATTGATGGCACCGCGGAGCTCTCGGCGGGCCGCTCTGTGCTCAGCCGATCTGGCATTTGCATCAGGGCGGTTTCTGGCTCGCTGCGCAGCTCGTCGGAGACCAAGGCATCTCCTCCGGAGTTCCGCGATTTCAGGCGTCCACCAGTAAACCGGCTTCTTCCTGTGGCGGCGGGAAACTCCGGGCATCGACTGCTCACATGCGGTCGCGATGAGTCGCATCGTCGATGCTGCCAGATCTTCGGCACTTGTGAAATTCACAATGCTCTGGTCCTTAATTACTTCTTTAAAAGTGTCTTTGCTCAGACGACTGGTGTTCCAGCGTCGAGCCAGAGGAGCAGGTTCAGCGCGCAAGCGCGCGCCCTCGGGAAGGACCTTGAAAAGGATCGCCTGATGGTCGCTGGAGGAGTAGTCCTCGCAGACACGCCAGTCGGAGATCCGCTGGGCAATCCCTTCAGAGGCAAGAGATATGTCAGGGATCGTCTCTCTGCACCCCGGACGACGTAAGGTGGAAATGCCGCCCGTGTTGAGGATACAGAGGCCCGACCTGGCAGCCGACTCGAGGACGTAACGTCCTCGAGTGTCGGTCCGCGGGGAACCCCATTCCACGGCTTTGGCGTTAAAATCGCCACCGACTATGACCCCGCCAGAGGTGTTCATGATCTTATCCTCGATGGAATCGACCATGTGGCGGTAGTCTGCGATCGGTTGGTTAGGCGTGAGGTAACAGGAGAAGACGGTGAAACCCCTGCTCCTCACCCAAACGAAGCCGTTGCCCGATCCGGAATCGAGAACAGGCACCTTCCCGAGGTCCAAGATCCAAATCGCCGCAGTGCCGGAGGGGTCCGAGAACCACTGCGCAGAGCGTCGGTTCTGGTACTGCTCACTGAGAAGCAGTAGGACAGCACCTTGCTCCGTGGCGAATTGGAACAGCAAGTCATTTGCTGTCCTGCTCCTCTGCATGTTAAGTTGCAGAACACTGATCATTTCTGTTGGTTCTGGCGAAGCTCCTGGATGGCCCGCCTGTACTGCCCGCAACGACCAGACCCAGCGGAATGCTTGACCTGGTCGCCCTTCAAGCCGGCTTCTGTACACAGGACACAGGACACAGGACAACGCTGCGTTGCACGCGCTGGCCCTGTGGTCCTGGCCGCCGCACTTGAAGCAGAGCTTGCTTCTATCGGGTCCAGAGCAGCGATTAGCGACGTGACCGAACCCCAGACATTTAAAACATCTGGAGGCCACGAGCTTCTCGCGTACCCGACAGCTCACGTACCAGATCTTCAGGTGGCCCTTCTCCAGGAGCTTCGCAGCTGCTCTGGCTCCCAGCGTAAGGATCGCCACCTTCTGGCCTCGAGCATTCGCCTTCGAGACGAAAGTCTTTACCTCGACGTTTTCGCCGATAGCGGATTTGACAGCTGCAGTCACCTCCGCCTCGGTCGTCAGCTCGTCGAGGTCCCTCACCTCCAGCGTCGACTTGGGCTCGAGAACGCTGACAGTCGCGTTCGCCCCCAAGATGTTCTTCAGGTCTTCGCTGAAGGCGGACTTGCTTTCGGAGGCGTCCCCGAGTTCGACCAGAAGATCGCCGGCTCGGGTCTTCCTCATGGCCTTGATAACGGCGCCCTTCTCATCGGGCTTCGCTTTGCTGCGAATCTCGCCCAGCACGTCGGCGTAGGATTTCCCCTCCGACGGCTTGATGAGAAGGGCGTCTGGCCGCGTCCTACGTGACCTCTTCTTCGGCGCCTTCTTGTTGTCCTGAGGGCCGGGCTGGCTTCCAGGCTGCTGGGGTGGGACTTTCTTCTTCTTCCCCTTCCTCTTAACGACGTCGGTCCATTTCTCGGGGTCCGATGTCTCCCCTGGACCGTCACCTCTGGGTTTCTTCTCAGCCTCCGGTTGGGCGGGGCTGGAAGCAGCCCGTTTCCCACCGGCCGGCTGAGCCTTAACGCGCAGTGATGGGGTCGTCTGCGTCGAAGCAGTCACCGACTCGCACGACTGCCAAGATTTCCTCAGCTGAAGGATGTGGTTAAGGCTAGTCTCCAACTGGACTATGCCTTCCTGCACATCCCTGCTGATGTTCTTCTGCCTACCTGTCGCGGCCTTCATGACAGCGAGGGTGGCGAAGCACTTTTGAAGGTGCTCCTCCTCCTGCTGCCTGGCAAGTGCAATCACCGCCTGGAAGGGGGACGGGTCGGTGTGCATCGACTCAACGCCGCCGGAGGATGCTTGCTCGGTGAGCACCGGTGTTCTTGTTACCGAGGCAGTTGGTGTCGCTCGGCCTTGTGGCGACCTCGCGACACGAGGCTTCCGGCCAAAGGGGTCTTCTACCTCGACGTCCCCACTTTGAGAGGGTAGGCGAGGAATTGATCCCTCTGGTTCGTTTTTGGGGTTAGGGTACCCCGGGAAGGTTCTTGCACCTTTTGAATAGTTTTTTCTTGTGAACCGCTCATAATGTCTGGATTAGCCCCCAAGACTGGGCGTTTGTTACCCCCCAAAACAGTGCCCCAATGTGAATGTCAAAACCGACCCGTCGCCAGAGCAACTATATCCGTGTTCGACCGCCTCCAAAACACCGGCGGTCCCAGACGAGCAGTGGCCTCGGCAGAGCCCCCCCGTGACCGCAGCAGGGCCCTATCCGGTCGCCAACCGGCACCACCACGGCCAAGGGGATTTTCGCCGGCTGATAGGGCAGCCAGGTCAGCTGGCTGGGCTGACCCGGGCCCCTGTACTATCCGGCAGCCTGGGAGGTGCAGAACCCAGTTTTTAAGCTGTACCCTCTGCTCGTCCTAGACCCCCAGCGCAGTGGAGGCTGAAGAACCCAGAGTCACCCCGGGAAGTAGGCCGGAATGATTTAGAAAAAACAACCGGGCTATTGAAATGAAACGGAGAATGCAGTTGTGAAAAGGAGACGCGAAAAAGGACCATTGCGTCCCCCTCTCCTTTTAGTCGGCTCTTACGACAAGCAGGGGATACTGTAATAATA